>CAWUFW010008940.1:600000-834168 GCA_963921515.1 Calotriton arnoldi
GTGCGAGCGGTGCCCCAAATGCGGTGCGGTCTCGACTCTTGAGAGCCAGTTGCAGCGACAGCATCGGTCTGGTCCGGCTGGCCCAGTGAAGCGATGCGATGCGAACTGCGGTGCCCACAGGTCACGGTGCAAGCAGCGGCTCGATGTTGGCGGCGTCGGACGTCGCCCACGGTGAGACCAGGGTTGCGATGCGAAGCGGGGCGATGCGGTCTGCAGTGCAAACAGGTCACCGGCCAGGGATGGATTCGGTTGACGGAGTCGGTTGCAGTTCCCTTCCTCTGTGGCAACTGAAACAGCGTTCCAGAAGCGGTACCCAGAGGCTTGTGAAGTCTTTGCAGTCCCTGAGACTTCTTAACAGGAGGCCAGCTCGGTTCCAGGCCCTTGGAGATACTCAGCACAAGTTTGTAGAAAGTTCAGTCCAGTCCTTTCACTGCCCAAGGCAGAAGCAGCAGCTGCAGGCCAACCCAACAAAGCAACAACACAGCAAAAGGGCAGTACTCCTCCTGGCAGCTCTTCCAGCTCTTCGTCTTGGCAGGTTCCTTGATTCCAGCGAGATCTAAATTCATGGGGTCAGGCCCCCAATATTTATATCCCAAATTCCTTTGTTCTCTGAAGGCAGAGAGGCCTTTGCCTAGTCCAAACCAGTTCTGGAGCACTTTGTTGACAAGTCTCCGTCCCTTCTTTCAGTGAGTAGGCCAGGGACATCAGACGCACCACAGGAGGTGGAGCCAGCATTGTGGAGGGAAGGCACTGTCCTATTCAGGGCCCAGGTGCGACCCCTCCCACCCATCTACATGTAGATCTTGCTATTCAGCCCTGTGCTGACTCACCCTGTCTCCTGGCATCCCCCAGCCCCTGTCACTCACACTCCAGACAAGGAATACACAACCTCGCAGAGGCAGGCTTGGATGGTTAGACAAGAAAATACCCACTTTCTAAAAGTGGTATTTTCAAACACAGAATGTTAAAACCAACTTCCCTAAAAGCTGCATTTTATCATTCTGAGTCCAGGCATACTAAACTCGAATTTCTACCATGTTCCCGGGGTCAGTTAGGATTATAAACTGTAATAATCAAAACTGCCCGTTCTGGCCTAGGGGGAACAGGTAGCCTTGCAATAGTGAAAAACGAACTAGGCTGTAATTCACTATCAGGACATGCCGCACACACCAGGGCATGTCCTACCTTTCGCGTACAACGCACCCTGCCCACAGGGGTACCTTGGGCCTACCTTAGGGGTGACTAACATGTAGCAAAGGGAAGGTTCAGGGACTTGCAAGTGTGTGCACTTGCCAAGTCGACATGGCAGCTCCAGGCTGCGCACAGGCTCTGCGATGGCAGGCCCGAGTTACACTTTACGGGCTGTTTGCGTGGGTGGCACAATCCAGTGCTGCAGCCCACCAACAGCATTTGGTCTATAGGCCCTGGCACTCGTAGTGCACTTTACAAGGGACTGACACATAAACCAAATAGGCCAATCATGGAAACACCAATCCATAACGCATTTTATACAGGAGCACTTGCACTTTCCCACTGGATCGCAGTGAGGAAAGTGCGCAGAATCATTACACCAGCAACAACCGAGTCAAAACCGGGAGGTCAGAAAGCAAAAAGTCAGGGGAAACACGCCAAAAGATGCCAAGTCTAACAAGTAGCAATAGCATTACCAGCGTGACTTGATTAACCAATGGCCTCTAATATCTGACTCCAACTCAGCTGTGAAAGTTTTATGGATGAGACTAAAAGTCAGATCAGATGACCTTGATGGATGTGTTGAACAAAAAGGGAAAAAAGGGTGGAAGGAGGAAGGGCGGGCGAGATTTAATATGATGACTGGCAGAGAAGGATACGTTGGAAGCATGGATAGGTGGCTGATAGGAATCAGATGCATGTGTTGTTGAAGGATGGGTGGAAGGTGAAAGAAGAATGGATGCCTGCCTGGGTGGGCGACACAGTATGGGTGGATACTGTGGATAGCAAGAATCATCAGCGGTGTTTGGGTGAAACTCAAAGCCAAGGCAAGCAACGGAGTGAGTGGACGCATGCGTTGTTGTTGGTGAAACAAAGTAAGGTTTGTGGAGAGATTAAGAAGAATGATTGACATTTACTTAGAATGGATGGATGCCTGTATGTTTTCATCATAGACAGCATAGGTGGAGACTGTCACGGGATGCACAGTTTTAGTTTTAAGGGAATGTAAAAGATACCGCACCAGAGTAGCAAAGCCGATGTGGGGAGGGGCAGGGTGGGGGTAGTAGTAAACAATGTATTACGCGGCCAAATACAGGTAACTTTACTGTAAACATACAAATAAATAAAGCGAATTTCATTGTGCGCACTGCACCGCCAAATGCGATGCTGTGCTCGCAACAAAATTAGTTTTATTTATTTATATGTTTACTTACCTGTTATTGGCCGTAATCCATAGTTTACTACCCCCACCCTGCCCCTCCCCACGTCACCGCCCGGCAGAACTCCCCGAGTCCCACCACCGACCGCTACTGACCTTATGTCGTTGTCCCATATAAAAGCAATGATCATTGGATCAGATATATAATCTGCCTTTTGTAGTAGCCAGGGCACTGTGAAATTGAGCAATTGCCCTCCATGTAACAGAGAGAGTATGGCCAGTGCCACCCGTAATAGAAAAATACGAGCTTCCCCACCTGCAGACAGTAGTAAATCAAACTAACGTGAGTCTGCGTCATGACTCGTATGTTTGTCTTGGGTGCAAGCATAGATGACCGAGCTGGCAGTGCCGGCTACAACCAGGTTATGTCATTTCGCTAAACTAGAGATAAGAAGAAGACTGGTGTACTGTGTACTGGTTGGAGTCCATAGTGCTAGTATAATGCCTGAAACTCCCACAAATGTTATAGGCTGAGGAAGTGGGAGGATAGATAGATTATTACCACAAATGTTATGTACTGTGCTTCTTGCTAGTGCTACTGTGCCATTACGTGTTGAATTAATTTTGTGTTACTGTTTTGCTAAGAGTACTGGTTACAACAATATTTTTTTTCTTTCTTGATATAGATAGTACTCCTTCCCAAGACAAACCATCCCGGAAGGAGTTGGCAGCCAGGGCCCGGCGCCGGAAACTGGAGGCCATATGTCAGGAGTACCGGCGGCTGGTGGCTCATGCGGAGGAGGAGGCGGCAGCAGCTGCAGCCTCGTCCGATGCCCCGGGCCCCAGCCAGGCCCCAACTCGAGTGGTACGGCGCCGCGGTCTGGTAGCCGGCGCCGCCCGCCGCCGCAATTCGCTAGCAGCCAGCACTGCTGTCCCCCATCCTGGATGCCACTGCAGGGCATTTCGCAGAAAGATTCTCCTCCGGATGTCACGGCTAGAGGAGCAACTGGAGGAGCGGGTAAAAATACTGGTGGACAAACACCTCAAAGCCCGCCGAATATAACATCTAGGACCCTGTTGCATTGCCCCTTTTTATTCCTTTTTTTTGGTGGGTGGGAATTGGGCGTTGGGGTTTCGGGACATTCTTTAGACTTTTTCGTTTTGGACATTGGTTGGGGTTAGGGAGAGGGGTGGGTCAGGTGTGGGATAGTTTATTTTTGTTAGGGTAATAAATTATATTTATACTTAAACATACAATGTTAATGTTTTGTGGGGGGTTACTGTTTTACGAATTAACGTCACATTGGTTTCCTTGCTGCTGCAGGGCCGCAGCCAGTGTTTGATTTAAATAATCTGCCGATGATGTAACACAAACAGATAGATGCGGTACCCCTCACTGAGTTATTTGTGCTACTAGTACTGTCAGTCTCTCCTCCTAGTCCATTATACCTCCCACTAAACTTATCTTACCTGTGATTGATGATGATTACGTTCGGCACAGCGATGGCTGCATGGTTTCCAGAGAGAATGTAGAAGATGCCATGGTTGTGGTGGTAGAGTAGACACTGGCAGTAGCATTTGCTAAAAAAATAAAAAAGAGACAGTCACTTGCCTGAGAGCGACTGTGGGAGGAGTAGTAGAACGAAGTAAAATACAGTACAGAAGAACACTGCCAATTGCCAAACAAACAATATTGCAGTTGCAACTGCTAAAGTCAAATTAAACATAATGGTGGCGGGGACAGCCTAGTACAAGAAGTTACAAACTGTAGTTGTGTCGAGTGAGTCACTTAACTTAACACAATCGTAATTCGTAACCTTTACTGCTGTGTGGTAGGAGTTTGATGATTAATCCAATCAATGCCGGCAATTAATTATGATGTACTACTATTAGCCGGTGACGGCTTGCACATAGACTGAGCATGGGTGGGCAAGCAGAAGAAGCTCCTCGCCCTGCCTTACAATTGAATTAGTGTTGCTTTCACCACATCTGCCCCAGCAAGCGTGTGATCAATTGGTGTACATTTTATGTAGTCACATCACACCTCAATATAAATCACAGCCCGGGGGAAGAGGGTTAGGGTTTGATGAATGGATGGGAAGGGGGTTTGGGGAAAGGTTTGAGAATGAAAAACAGTACGCATGGACAACAAAAGCAAAGCGCAATCTTGGCAGACGACCTTGATCTTATCCAAAAAATCTATAAAGGGAGAAAAGGGAAATGCATGCATTATGATGAAGATAACTTGATGGTTAATGAGTAGTACTTAATAACTCCTACTAGACAATTAGACAGTACAGGGCAGCAGTATATTCTATGCAATTTGCCTTGCCTGTAATATGCCCTCAGAGACCCAAATTCCATGTTGTACTGGGCTTACTTGTAAAGATAGCAAAGACAATTAAAAAACAGTTGTAGGGATCAATTAGCAAACAAACAACAACACACAACACACAGTCCTAATGATTGAAGAGAAAAAAGGATTCAAATTAATTAAAAGATGAATGATGAATGTTACTAAAGTTACTGTATTAGCTTGGTCAAATTGTGGAGTTGAATCTCGTCCTTCCTCTTGGTCCTATCTTCCATGGACGCTCCGCACATCAATCTTGGTGGCCTTCCTGATGCCGATTGGTAAGGTAAATGTGAGTTGTGTCTCCCAGTATAGCAATTAGCACAGGGTAAAGGCCGGCCTGTAATGTCTAGATGGAAAAACAAAAGGGGTATTGAAAAATCAATGAATAAAAAAAACATCAATTACGGTGGAGTCCAAGAAGAGAAGAGAGAACACTTTCAGACTGAGGCGGCTTGGATATATCGTGTAGATTCTGTTTACAGCATTAAGCTACAACAACAACAGGACAGAACAGGCCCACCACAGCACCAGCCCGTGACCCAACCTCCATTTACCTTAATTTTTGACAGAGCCAGACAAAAGGCATACACAGCAACTTAGCATTTTCCTAATTAAGTGACAAAATCAATGCGCCGCTGTCAGTCATCATGACTACACTCGACTACACCACTACATGGACATGTAGGTCTGCTGTGTTTACTTTCTTGTTGAATTGTTGTGTTTATGTTTACCTTATGCCACTTCATGAAATGCAGTTATTCCTTGAATCATCTCCGATCCAAGTGACTGACTGCGTGCAAAGATAGTATGGTCATCATCATGGTGTGGTACGTGTTGTCCAACTACAACTCAGTCTGTAGTGACTCCGATTAAGTCCATATTCCATATTAAAAAATTGCAACAGATATTGGCCTGCACCTGCAGTAGTAGGAGTACAATTTGGTTATTAAACAACAAGAAGGGAAACATTGACTGTCACTGACTTGAGTCACTTTGTAGATTAACTAGTAGAGTAGAGTTCGACTTCATGCACAACATCAACAACAAACAACAGCAATCGCTCAGAGTCTGCAAGCATCCAATGCATTCCATCATTACCTGTCTTGCTCTTCTCTTTGGCTGTCAGATCATCAGATGCCTAGTTCTGACAGGTGTGTATTTTTTTTTTTTATGGGGCAGTGGCCTCATCATTACTCCAGTCCACATTCATTTTGAGTGTTAGTCGCTGTTTCGGTTTTCGTCTTATTCATCTGTCGCACTTTGTCACAGTTTAAGTTGCTTCACATGGTCAGCACTGTGATGATGGGCCGCGGCCTGGGTAGCGCTCATTGCTGGTCATTTGAGTTTGCAGTCACACATGTCAGCAAGTTTCTTCGAAGAGTCTCTTGTCTTTCTCTGCCAAACACCTTCTGTCCTGACAGTGAGGACCTTTGGATGCCTGCTGAGGCTGTAGCCTTCGGACAGTGATGAGTTCACTTTTGGATGCCTGCCCAAGTTCTGACAGTGAAGAGTTGTGGACGCCTGCAGAGGCGGTAGCCTTCGGACACTGATGAGTTTCGGCTCGAAAACAAAACGGAGGATAGCTATAGTCACGTTTCACTTCTTATGGAGGGACTGGTAAAGGCAACATTTCTTGTACTAATGTCTGGCTTGATGGAAATGTACTAGGGCGAGACAGGAAGATGAAGCAGAACTCTGAAGAGTGGACAGTTAAATGCACAGACGTGCAACTCCAATAGGGAAATAAAAAGAGAAGATGGTGGTGATGGATTTGTTGTGATTTGATTTGAACCAGAAAGACAGATACACAGACACATAAAGGAAGGAAGAAAGTAACAATTTGAAAGCCTAGTTGTCAGGGAAGAGGAGCTCGTCCTCAAACTCTGGTGGTTCGGACAGAAGTAGGTCCTGTAACGCACTATTTACGTCATCCAAGTCGCTCTCCTCTTCCTGCTGTGATTCACGTATTTTGTAATCCGGTGGTATAAAGTGCTGATTCATTTTGATCATGGTTAACCTCTCCACGCTTTTGGCCGAGAGACTGGTCCTTTTCGAAGTTACAATGGCACCAGCACCACTGAAAACACGCTCAGAAGAGACACTTGCGACAGGGGAAGCCAGATACTTTATCGCCAGCCTGCTGAGCACTGTCCATTGGCTTCTTTTCCCATACCAATACACCAATGGGTTTCGATCCATGAAGACCTCTGTTGGGTCATCCAGATAGGCCTGGACTGTCCGCTCAATGTTCAGGGGTGCTCCGATGTGCTCGGCCTCTTTTGCCTTTGCATCAGCACTGGACTTACCATACCCCTGCCGTAGAAACCAATCAGTTGCACATTGTGCTGTGGATGATCCTGTTCTTGCTGTTGTTGATGTTATTGTTGGTGTAGGTGACTGCTGGGAGGCAAACGCACTGCCCTCAGGCTCCGAAGTAGAACTTGACTCTGGATGCCCTGTAGTACTGGTTATGGCCTGGGGTGGGGGGCCTGTAATTAACAGCCGTTCGTTTTCGAAAATAGTGGCTTCCTTAGCTATCAAAGTTTTGTAGTTGGCAACATCCACTTCCAAAAAGGAATTACTGCCTTGCTGTTCAGAAATACTTTGTACCGTGGATCCAAAATTGTGGCACTAATGTAAGGTGGTTGTGACAACATTTTATTTTTAATCCTTGTATTTTCCGATAAGCGAGCGGCTAAGGTCTCCGCCAAATGATATGCGTCTTGTTTGTCATCCACACCTGTGTACGTTTCAGACACCTCCTTCAGCTGTTGCTCTAGCATGTGCAACAATGGGATAGCTTGGCCCATAGTACAGTCCTCCCTGCTGACTTCACGTGTGAAGATCTCAAAAGGAAGTAGCATCTCAGTCAGGCATTTAATGAGGTTCCATTGACCCATCTCAACGGTCATGCCTCTCACAGTAGGTTCCCCTAATCTTTGCATGACATAAGCATGGAGTGGTATGTACAGTTCAAACAGACGATCAAGCATGTAATAAGTTGAGTTCCAACATGTTGGCACCTCCTGGATGAGCGCTTTGACTGGCATTTTATGCTCACGTTGAATGACCCTCAGCTGCTTCCGGGCTTTAAAAGAATGGCTGAAATGTGTGCATATTCTTCTGCAGGTGACCAGTAAGTTGCTGACTTTGGATTCATTTTTCAAAAAGTCTTGAACAACAATGTTAATGCAGTGTGCCAAACACGGGACCCTGAAATAGCCACCATTGCGCATGGCCAAAACTACATTACTGCCGTTGTCCGTGGCAACAAAACCAATCGTAAGCCCTCTTGGGCGCAGCCACTCAAAGACCTTGGTGTTAAACTCTTCCAAAATGTTTGCAGCAGTTTGAGATTTCTCCATGGCAAACATGGCTACAGTTGCATGTTTGCGAGTGGCATGAAAAATCTCTGCAGTATCAACACCAGCAGATATCTGTTCTCTAACCCCCGCAAAACAGATCCAGTGTGCAGTGATGCACATGTAATCTGTGGCTTGGCAACTGGTCCACATGTCTGTTGTCAGGTGGATACTGTGAACAGCACTCTGCTTCAAGGCCTTTCCTAGCAATTCCAGCACGTCGTGATGTAGTGCTGGAACTGCAACTCTGGCAAAATAGTAGCGGCTGGGAACATGCCATTTTGGGCAGATGGTTGACACAAATTCCAGAAAACCCACCCCTTCAACAAAAGAAAAAGGGAGAAGGTCCAGTGCTAACATTTTAGCCAGCTTCGCATTGTACAAACGTGCTATTGGGTGGTTGCGTTCGTACTGCCCCTCACCCCCAAACATGCTGATAATGCTAGGCTGCATGGTTTTCCTTTCTCTTAGGCTCAACAACGCACTTTTTGGTAGTGCGGACCTGGTACTTCTTGGTGTCTCCGGCTGACTCTTACTCTTGTGCCACTGAGATGTTGCTGAAGATGTGTGCGACGTTAAGACTGCACTGCTGGGGTCAGGGACACCTTGTGTACCAATACCAGAGAGAATGTCTCCCTGTCCTTCCTCTTCCACCGTGATCGGATCTTCTACTCCTTTATCCCCACCAACACCAATGGTTGCAGTTTTTTTTCTGCCGCGAAGGTGGTCCTCCCAGCTGATCAAGTGGTGTTTTTTCAGATGGGTCATTTGGCGTCCGGTACCATAGTTTGCACCAAGCTTACCACGACTAACAGAGCTATTACAAATGGAGCATATAGCAATGTTCTCCTCCTTTTCGCTAACCGTAAAGAAGTCCCAAACTGGGGAGTTTAACTTTGGCCTCCTGCTGGAGGTGCCACTTCCAATGCCGGATGAACTGGAGGGTGTGTGTTGAATTTGACTCTGTGCCTCTGTACCACTACCTACTCCTACTGAGGTGGTGGTTGTGCTGGATGTAGGTCGCTGCCGGGCCTTTGCTAATGCAAATATGGAAGCTTTAGGTCGTGTTGGTGTTACCTGTGGAGGTATGCGTGCTACATCCCTCGCAGCCATTTTGGATAGGGTAATAATGTTGGTCTCCATCTCCTCGGGGCCAGGAGTGAAGTTCGTGATGACTGGCTCATCATCATCATCCTGCTGTTCTACATCGACCTCCATAAGTGTAAGGCTTTCTGGAACCTTCCTTTTCACTAGCTTGGTCTTGGAACGTGGCTCCCTCTCAGACTCAGTTTGTGGCTTCCAAGTGGCATCTAGATCATCAGAAGGGGGCTTGGCGAAGAACTTGGACTACCCCTCCTTTTCCTTGCTGGAGATTTGGAAGACAATGGATCTTCTGAATGAGTGGCTTCTTCTTCTACCTCTGCATGAGGCTCAATTTCCTGAACTGCCCCTACTTCAGGAGGAACAACAACTACTATTGCGGGCGGTGGTTGCGGCTGTTGTTCTTGACCACTTATCTGCTGTGTTTCCTCCTGCGTTGATTGGGTACTACTTTGAGATAGCGATAAGTTTATCTCTGGCTCAGCATCACTGCTTTCCACCATTAGGCTGGCTACCTCTTCCACACTCATGTGCTTGGCCCTGGGTTGGTGGGTTGGGCCCACTGATGCGGAGGTGCTTCCCCCAGCTTGCCCCCGGACACCGCTGCTGCAGGCGTAATTTTTTGGACCAAAAAGGTATTGGCCGGCACACCAGACTTAAGTGTCACTTCCTTCTTCTGTTCCTTCTTCTCAATAGCAACTTTCTTTGTACTGGAGGACCTGGTACCTGCTTTCTTTGGGCCCATCTTCTTCAGATGTCAGCAGCACTCAGTTGCAGAGATGTCTGGTCAGGTCACACGTCACGTTGTGTGTACAGCAGCAGGATGTCTGTCTGGCAATGCAACGGGCAATGATGACACACCTCCTCCTCAGTCTTTGTGCACCTAAAAGCAAAAAAGCCAGAACATCAGTCAAACATAGCACAAATCAAACAAATATAATATAGAACTTAGTGTGTGGTGGCCTCAATTATTAAATTTCAGAAACTCTGTGAACAACAACACACAGTGTAGCCATTTATGAGACGTTGACAACAAGGCCAGGGCTTTCCTGGCTACTGTGTAGTGCTAGTGTACACTCTGGAAGAATAAGAATAGTAAAGAACAAAAACTAAAATGTAGTGGAGCATGTTTGGCCTAAATTTGTGCATCACATGAGATGTATTATATAGCAGCATCAGGGAACTGCAGCTGGCAATGGGGATGGATTTGGAAGCAGTAAGACAAGAGGAACAATGGAAAGACACGCAGGCCTATGTGGCAAAAACAGCACACTACTAACTACCACAACAAAATGGCCCCCAGCAACATGGTGACTCACAGGCACAAGGCACGGCAAACAATGAACTCAAGCAGGCCTATATATGGGCAGACAAAGGATGCCTTATAAAACACACACAGCTTTAATGCAAAAACTAAAATCCACATGGCTAAAAACACTTTTGAAAGTTAGACAACCACTACAACAACACAATTATAATTACACAGTACACACGCAAAAAAGGCATTTATTTAACACACCCAAAAAGTGAAATAGTCAGACCCTCCAAAAAAAAACACATTTCGCAATTCAATTCAATGCCATCCATGGCCTAAATGATGTCAAAATTCCACAGACTACACAGAAATAGTTTTTATGCACCCATGGTGACTACCTCTGGGCCTACTGGCAGACTAGGCCACAAGCTTGGAGGCCTATGGCAAAAGCACAGTGGCTGGTCCCACAAAATGGCCGCCACCACATGGCCAGGCCACCCACAACAACAAGAAAAGGAACACAAGAAAGACAATGCAGGCCTATGGCAAAAGCACAATGCCTGGCTTTACAAAATGGCCGCCACCCACATGGCCAGGCCACCCAAAATAACAAAAAAGTGAAGACAAAGGACAGGACCAGGCAGTTGGAGACTCTGGGCAACTTCCTTCCTCTTGAAAAAAATTGTAAAACAAAAAAAAGTGACTCCTTTCTCACCAAACTACATCTAAATGACAACCTGAGGAGTTTTTTGTGCAAAATGAACTAAATCAACATTTTCGAGAAGGTTTTATGATGCTCGAGAGATATTCTTCGCCAGATTGTAAATTCTGCGTGTTCGGCATCGCGATCGTCACAAAAAGTCGGTATCGCGCGCGCAAAAACGTATATTGAGCGCGCGAAGAAGATAAAAAGTGTAAGTCCGCGTTGTCGCGCAGTGCGGAGTTGCCCAAAGTCCGCGAGCTGAATGCCCAGGGTTACCTACTGGCTGAAAAGGCCTATTTATTTAACAAACACCCAAAAACTGAAATACCACCCCAAAACCCTCATTTTGCAAATCAATCCAATGCCATCCATGCATGCCCTACATGATGTTTAAATTCAACAGACACCACAGAAACATGCACCCATGGGTACCTCTGGCTCTAGTCTGGGCCTACTGGCTGAAATTCCAATCAAAGAAAAACAACTAGGCCCCTGCCAAAACTACAGGCCACAACAATAAATTTAAAAAAAGATGGAAATCCCCCAAAAAATGTAGGTACAAACAAGCCCCAATCAAACAAACAAGTACACCAATTCTCCAACTTACTTGTAAAATCTCAAATCCAAGAGTCCTCAAATCCAATCCAATGATATGATGCAGCAGACAGACACAAAAAGTGATCCTTCCAGCTCCAAATCCAAATGAAAGTGAACAGCACATGGACAAAGCACTGGGAGGAGCCTGCTGGACAGGAACAGGAAGTTTGAGAATCAGGGGCACTTACTTCCTCTTGGAAAAAAAAGTAAAAAAAGAAAAAGGACTCCTTGCACAAAAAACTACAGCCAAATCACAATTTGAGGAGTTTTTTGGAGCAAAATCATCATTTTCGAGAATGTTTTATGATGCTCGAGAGATATTCTTCGCCAGATTGTAGTTTCTTCGTGTTCGGGATCGCGATCTTACCAACACTGCCGCCGGAAGTCAGATCGCGCGTCCGAATGACGTGTTCGCGTTCGCACACTCTTACGTGATCGTGCAATCGGATTCCAAATCTCGTGGCGCCCGCGAACGGATAGGAAGTCGCGTCGGCGAACGCAGAATCACGGTAGGTCGTTACCGAGCGCGCGAGAACGTATATTCAGCGCGCGAAGAAGAGAAACAGCTACGCCGCAAATTGCGTAGTGTACGGTAACTTCGCGTTCTACGCGAATCGCGAAGTTACCGAGACTACGCAAGCTCCGCGAGCGTAGCGTAGTTCACCGCCCAGGCTTACATTTGAGGTACAAATGTCGATATTGGTTTGAACAAAGTATTTCCAGCACTTTGCTCTATTCCTTCGACTTCCATATTCTTTGATCCAGGGAGAACACCACTTTCTGTTTGGTGTCCTTCTAGCCTCAAATCCTCTAGAATGCACATAGTGTCAAGATCCTCTCCCGTTAGGATATCTGTAACCAATGGTTGCCTCCCCGATTTTTTGGGTCTACCCATTGTTGGTCTCAATTTAAAATATTTGTGCAGTTTCAGCTTGCGCGTAAACTTGAATAGATCAATATGTTTCTGTGTGTACTCCAATTTCATTTGCGGGCAAAAGGACAGGCCAAGTTTTAAAACCGATTCCTCACTTTTAGACAGCACCTTGGGCGTTAAGTTCACAATAGTCAGATTCTCTTCTGCTATTTTTTCTTGTTGAACTTCTTGCTTCTGGTTACCGGCGGTGATCGATAGTAGTTTCTTCCGCCACTAGCCCCCTCTTCTTGTTTGTCTGTGGCTTTTTGGTCCGGTGGCTTGCCCTTGTTGCCCCTTTGCCAGGACTGTCGTATCAAGCGAAACTCCTCGTGAAAAGGAGTCTTCTGTCCCAAGGTCCCTGGTAGATTTCCACTCTCTTTGCCTGACTGCTCGTTATCTGTGATATCAGACTCTGAGGTCTCTGCTTGTGTTACACTTGAGGGGGTCTGTTTCTTTTGAAGTTCTCTTCTCGGTGCATCGAATTTCTTCGCAAAGGTCAACACTCTGCCTTGTACATAGTCTCTTTCATCCCTCTCAAACTTTTCTTGCTTTCTCTGTTTTATTTTCTGTTCATAGGTCCTCAAACGTTTTTTCATTATTCTTTCAATTCTTCTTGCTTGATTTTATCTTCGTCCTTCGAGATCTCCCCTTCAACTGCCTGAATATCGAGGAGTGCTTTCTCTCTATCACTCCAGGCAAACTTAACCAGCATAGCCAGCATCCCTTGGCAGGAGTTCGCCGTATGCTCCGCCCATTCTTCTAATAACAAGGGGTCTGGATTCTCATAGGCGGGGACTGTATAAATCCTAAGTCCCCTTGGAACCCTGTTTGCGTCGATATAACTCTGCAGAGATGTAGCCTCCCACCACTTGCGTATCTCACACTCATACAATCTTTCAAAGGCTGTGAATCTGGACGTTAAGTTAGAGGTGACCCGTGTTGATGTACTGCCGCTCTCTGCACTCGTTGCAGGACGTTTTTTAAATATGTCAAGTGCCGCTTCCCGACGCTGTGATTCACTGAATATTATCCGTAGTTCACTTGAGCATTACCATCAGCTCAATGATGCTGCCGCTTTGCCCCCCTCATCCTGCTGCATTAAGAGAATGAATACTTGTATACGTTAGTCACAGTTTGTCGATCTCTTACCAATGCGGTGTGAGCCGATCCTCGTTTATTGTCCTCTGTGGATCTAAGCCCTTTACTTCCTGTGACTCTCGTGTCGATTTCCTCAATCGCCAGGCCAATCCTTACCCAGCAGTGCATATGTATACATTAGAAAAGGCTCCTGAGACCAGCCCTGTTTTTTGTTTTTTCATAGCTCTGTAACCAGGACGCATAGAAGGACGGCACACAGGAATCCTTATAGAAGCGATTTATTAGGCTTCAAAATGCTTCCATAATTTTTAAGCAAATATCCAGCAAAGTGCAAGTTTTTTTTTTTCCTGCTCTGGATATTTGAAGGACTTTGCCAAATCGGAGCCACTTGAAAACGGGAGGCTCTGCCACATTGTTTTCGGAGGAGGCCTGTGGGCTGAAGATTTCTGTAACAATTCATGAGACAGCCAGAGTTTGCGAGAGTTTTTTTGTCCTCGCACTTTCAAACTCAAAAGAGTGACAGGCAGCTCTACGGAGAACGAGATTAATTAAGGCACAAAGAGAGGAAAATGCCTTGGAAGTACATTGAGACACTTGGTGCCACCTAGCACTACATGGAACTGGATCTTTTCGAGGCATGTGGTGGCATTCTTTGTTTTATTGACTTATTAAGGCTTAAGAAATCAACACGTAATGAAGGATTTTATCACTTTTTGGAATTCAGCCGCAATGTACTATGGACATTGGAGTCCAGGAATAATAAGAAGCGCAGACCTTAAATATACGAACCCGAACATTATCAAATAGCGTGCATTAGCATGATATTTTAGAGGGTATTGGTTTTTAAGAACTTTGTATTGGTCTGATGGGCTGATAGACGTGAGGCATAACGCTTTGGAAAACAACATGCATTGTGTGGTCCTTCGTTTATGTTGTTAACCTGACTATAAAATATCCAGGTGGCGATTAACCCTCATTATTGCATTGGATGAAGATCCGTTTGGGATCGAAATGTGTCATGCTAAGTTTGCCTTTCTGCCTGAGGAATAAATCCTTTTACTACATTTGAATGTTTGACTGGTGTGGCTTGTTTTCACGCTATACTTGCATGATTTTCGTTTGGAATATATATATCTTTATATTTATACATATATATATATTATCTACCCCAAGTTCCCTGCAGAGGAAAGGCCCCTTGGTGTATGTATGTATATATATATATATATATATATATATATATATATATATATATATATATATATATATATATATATTATCTACTGTATATACTAGTTATAGTTAAAACCTATTATCCATAGGAAATCCGCGACATTCTATTTGAAATAACGTTGGCGCCGGTTGACGAATCTTCGCGAAAGTTTCCAACTTGTTGGGGCGCTCCGGTCCGCTCCTATCCTGAAAGTCTCGGGATGATACATCAAGCGGGGGCCGAGAAAAAAGGGGGTCCCAAAACGCGTTTTCCCCATTCATTTTTCCATAGGAACCTTTAGTCGCAGCTACAGCCCGAACTGCTGAACGGAATTACACCAAATTTGGCAAAGAGGTAGCCCTTGGTTCAGTGTCGTGCCTTTTGCTTAAATGGTGTAAATCCGTTCAGTAGTTCCTGAGAAAATCAAAAGTAAAGTCACATATATATCTGGGCGGAGCCTAACCACACATGTCATCGTGAGATCTGATTGGCTGTCAGCACTTCATCCTGGAATTGCTGGCAGCCATCTTGGGACCAATATACATGATAGTACCTCATTGAAATGCATTGTAGTGAATAGAAGATTTTGAGGGTCACCAAAAGGAGAACTATAAAGTGTGATAACAGGCTTTAGTTACATTAGAATTTATTTGTTGATGGTACCATACTAATTTTAGGAATTGTGGTGTATTCTAAGGTGATTTTACCATGTGAAAAACCTTCTGCTGGGATATCATGAATCATGTTTGAGAGAACACTATTTTCTCATGCTTGTCCCATGGAGGTTTGGAAGGTGCTCCAGAAGCTAAAATGAGAGCATATTTTCTGTAAATTCACATTATCTTTCTCACTCATGTGAGAATGAAGTCTGACATTCTCAGTAAAACATGTACATCCAACAAGGGCAGAGACTGTCAGTTGATTCCTTTGTGTTCTACTGCAGCTTCCCAGAGTGTTCTAAAGAACAACTAGAGCGCTAACAGCCTTACTTATGACAAAAGTATGGCACACCTGAAGCCATCTTGATTGGAATAAACTGGTAACACTTAAACAATTTAATTTAAAAAGGAACAAAATGATGGGGTTCATTTTGTCATAGAAATTATGGTTAGTGCTGTAGAAAGAAAAATTAGGACATGTTTCAAGTGTGATCTCAAATATCTTCCTGTTATATTTCAACAGGAGCAGCCTGCCAGTTGATGCCTTTGTGTTCTACTGCAGCTTCCCAGAGTGTTCTAAAGAACAACTAGAGTGCTAACAGCCTTACTTATGACAAAAGTATGGCACACCTGAAGCCATCTTGATTGGAATAAACTGGTAACACTTAAAACATTTAATTTAAAAAGGAACAAAATGATGGGGTTCATTTTGTCATAGAAATTATGGTTAGTGCTGTAGAAAGAAAAATTAGGACATATTTCAAGTGTGATCTCAAATATCTTCCTGTTATATTTCAACAGGAGCAGCCTGCCAGTTGATGCCTTTGTGTTCTACTGCAGCTTCCCAGAGTGTTCTAAAGAACAACTAGAGCGCTAACAGCCTTACTTATGACAAAAGTATGGCACACCTGAAGCCATCTTGATTGGAATAAACCGGTAACACTTAAAACATTTAATTTAAAAAGGAACAAAATGAGGGGTTCTTTTTGAAATAGAAATTATGGTTAGTGCTGCAGAAAGAAAAATTAGGGCATGTTTTAAGTGAGATCTCAAATCCTCTTCTATTTCATTAGAAAATTCTGACATGCAGACTGAAACATTCACTTTCAATACCAGCAGCAGACTACAAGTTAACTCCCAGGTGAGCAGTAGCTTTACTCCAGTGATCTAATGAGCAACTAGAGTGCTAACATTCTGAATTTATGGCAGATGTGAGACACATCTGAATGCCTTCTTGATGGAATCAAAGTAAAAAACTGAAAGCATTTCCTACTGAGGAGACTGCAGTAAATGAAGAAATTAGGAAACTTCATAACAAAGAAGTCTTCCAAGATGGCCACCAGTGAAAAAAGAGCCCAAATGTAGCACAAATATTAGCCAGATGTAGCCCACATATAGCCCAATGACAAAAGTGTGCAAAACACTTTTTATTTTGAGTTTTTTGCAGTTTTATGTAGTGCAGACTGGTCAGGTATTGGAGCATTGCATCTTAAAACATGACCCCCTACACTACAAAAACACCACTGCACTACCTTAAACCCTAAAACACTACCTCCAGCACGACCCCTACACTACACAAGCACCACTGCACTAACCTAAATCCTAAAACACTACCACCAGCACGACCCCTACACTACCCAAACACATCTGCACTATCCTAAAACATGACCCCCTACACTACACAAACACCACTGCACTACCCTAAACCCTAAAACACTACCCCCAGCACGACCCCCTACACTACACAAGCACCACTGCACTACCCTAAACCCTAAAACACTACCCCCAGCACGACCCCCTACACTACACAAACACCACTGCACTACCCTAAACCCTAAAACACTACCCCCAGCACGACCCCCTACACTACCCAAACACCACTGCACTAACCTAAATCCTAAAACACTACCCCCAGCACGACACCCTACACTACCCAAACACCACTGCACTACCCTAAAACATGACCCCCTACACTACACAAACACCACTGCACTACCCTAAACCCTAAAACACTACCCCCAGCACGACCCCCTACACTACACAAGCACCACTGCACTACCCTAAACCCTAAAACACTACCCCCAGCACGACCCCCTACACTGCCCGAACACCACTGCACTGCCCTAAACCCTGAAACACCAGCCCCTGCATGACCCCCTACACTGCCCGAACACCACTGCACTGCCCTAAACCCTGAAACACCACCCCTAGCACGACCCCCTACACTCCCCGAACACCACTGCACTGCCCTAAACCCTGAAACACCACCCCTTCACGACCCCCTACACTGCCCGAACACCACTGCACTGCCCTAAACCCTGAAACACCACCCCCAGCATGACCCCCTACACTGCCCGAACACCACTGCACTGCCCTAAACCCTGAAACACTACCCCCAGCAAGACCCCCTACACTGCCCGAACACCACTGCACTGCCCTAAACCCTGAAACATCACCCCCAGCAAGACCCCCTACACTGCCCGAACACCACTGACTTAAACCCTGAAACACCACCCCCAGCACGACCCCCTGCACTGCCCGAACACCACTGCACTGCCCTAAACCCTGAAACACTACCCCCAGCATGACCCCCTACACTGCCCGAACACCACTGCTCTGCCCAAAACCCTGAAACACCAGCCCCAGCATGACCCCCTACACTGCCCGAACACCACTGCACTGCCCTAAACCTTGAAACACCAGCCCCTGCACGACCCCTACACTGCCCGAACACCACTGCACTACCCTAAACCCTGAAACATCACCCCCAGCACGACCTCCTACACTGCCCGAGCACTACTGAACTGCCCTAAACCCTGAAACACCAGCCCCAGCACGACCCCCTACACTGCCCGAACACCACTGCACTGCCCTAAACCCTGAAACACTACCCCCAGCAAGACCCCTACACTGCCCGAACACCACTGCACTGCCCTAAACCCTGAAACATCACCCCCAGCAAGACCCCCTACACTGCCCGAACACCACTGACCTAAACCCTGAAACACCACCCCCAGCACGACCCCCTGCACTGCCCGAACACCACTGCACTGCCCTAAACCCTGAAACACCATCCCCAGCACGACCCCCTACACTGCCCGAACACCACTGCACTGCCCTAAACCGTGAAACACCAGCCTCAGCACGACCCCCTACACTGCCTGAACACTACTGCACTGCCCTGAACCCTGAAACACCAGCCCCAGCACAACACCCTACACTGCCCGAACACCACTGCACTGCCCTAAACCCTGAAACACCACCGCATGCATGACCCCCTACACTGCCCGACCACTGCACTGCCCTAAACCCTGAAACACCACCCCCAGCGCGACCCCCTACACTGCCCGAACACCACTGCACTGCCCTAAACCCTGAAACACCACCCCCTGCACAACCCCCTACACTGCTCGAACACTACTGCACTGCCCTAAACCCAGAAACACCATCCCCAGCACGACCCCCTATACTGCACGAACACCACTGCACTGCCCTAAACCCTGAAACACTACCCCCAGGAAGACCCCCTACACTGCCCGAACACCACTGCACTGCCCTAAACCCTGAAACATCACCCCCAGCAAGACCCCCTACACTGCCCGAACACCACTGCCCTAAACCCTGAAACACCACCTCCAGCAAGAACCCCTACACTGCCCGAACACCACTGCACTGCCCTAAACCCTGAAACACCAGCCCCAGCACGACCCCCTACACTGCCCGAACACCACTGCACTGCCCTAAACCCTGAAACACCACCCCCTGCACGACCCCCTACACTGCCCGAACACCACTGTACTGCCCTAAACCCTGAAACCCCACCCCCAGCATGACCCCCTACACTGCCAGAACACCACTGCACTGCCCTAAACCCTGAAACACCACGCCCTGCACGACCCCCTACACTGCCCGAACACTACTGCACTGCCCTAAACCCTGAAACACCACCCCCAGCACGACCCCCTACACTGCACGAACACCACTGCACCGCCCTAAACCCTGAAACACTACCCCCAGCAAGACCCCCTACACTGCCCGAACACCACTGCCCTAAACCCTGAAACACCACCCCCAGCAAGAGCCCCTACACTGCCCGAACACCACTGCACTGCCCTAAACCCTGAATCACCACCCCCAGCAAGATCCCCTACACTGCCCGAACACCACTGCACTGCCCTAAACCCTGAAACACCACCCCCAGCACGACCCCCTACACTGCCCGAACACCACTGCTCTGCCCAAATCCCTGAAACACCAGCCCCAGCACGACCCCCTACACTGCCTGAACACCACTGCACTGCCCTAAACCCTGAAACACCAGCCCCAGCACGACCCCCTACACTGCCCGAACACCACTGCACTGCCCTAATCCCTGAAACACCACCCCCAGCACGACCCCCTACACTGCCCGAACACCACTGCACTGCCCTAAACCCTGAAACACCAGCCCCAGCACAACCCCGTACACTGCCCGCACACCACTGCACTGCCCTAAACCCTGAAACACCAGCTCCAGCACAACCCCGTACACTGCCTGAACACCACTGCACTGCCCTAAACCCTGAAACACCAGCCCCAGCACGACCCCTACTCTGCCCGAACACCACTGCACTAAACCCTGAAACACCACCCCCTGCACGACCCCCTACACTGCCGGAACACCACTGCACTGCCCTAAACCCTGAAACACCACCCCCAGCACGGCCCCCTACATTGCCCTAACACCACTGCACTGCCCTAAACCCTGAAACATCACCCCCAGCACAACCCCCTACACTGCCTGAGCACCATTGCTCTGCCCTAAACCCTGAAACACTAGCCCCAGCACGACCCCCATTACTGCCCGAACACCACTGCACTGCCCTAAACCCTGAAACACCACCCCCAGCACGACCCCCTACACTGCCCGAACACCACTGCACTGCCCTAAACCCTGAAACACCAGCCCCAGCAAGACCCCCTACACTGCCCGAACACCACTGCATTGCGCTAGACTCTGAAACACCAGCCCCAGCAAGACCCCCTACACTGCCCGAACACCACTGCAGTGCCCTAAACCCTGAAACACCAGCCCCAGCATGACCCCCTACACTGCCCGAACACCACTGCACTGCCCTAAACCCTGAAACACCAGCCCCAGCACGACCCCCTACACTGCCCGAACACCACTGCACTGCCCTAAACCCTGAAACACCAGCCCCAGCACCACCCCTACAATGCCCGAACACCACTGTACTGCCCTAAACCCTGAAACACCACCCCCTGCACCGCCCCCTACACTGCCCGAACACCACTGCACTGCCCTAAACCCTGAAACACCACCCCCTGCACCGCCCCCTACACTGCCCGAACACCACTGCACTGCCCTAAACCCTGAAACACCACCCCTGCACGACCCCCTACACTGCCCGAACACCACTGCACTGCCCTAAACCCTGAAACACCACCCCCTGCACCACCCCCTACACTGCCCGAACACCACTGCACTGCCCTAAACCCTGAAACACCACCCCCTGCACCGCCCCCTACACTGCCCGAACACCACTGCACTGCCCTAAACCCTGAAACACCACCCCCAGCATGACCCCCTTTACTGCTCGAACACCACTGCACTGCCCCAAACCCTGAAACACCATCCCCAGCATGACCCCCTACACTGCCCGAACACCACTGCCCTAAACCCTGAAACACCACCCCTGCACGACCCCCTACACTGCCCGAACACCACTGCACTGCCCTAAACCCTGAAACACCACCCCCTGCACGACCCCCTACACTGCCCGAACACCACTGCACTGCCCTAAACCCTGAAACACCACCCCCAGCACGACCCCCTACACTGCCCGAACACCACTGCACTGCCCTAAACCCTGAAACACCACCCCCAGCACGACCCCCTACACCGCCCGAACACCACTGCACTGCCCTAAACCCTAAAACACCACCCCCAGCACGACCCCCTACACTGCCCGAACACCACTGCACTGCCCTAAACCCTAGAACACTACCCCCAGCATGACCCCCTACACTACCCAAACACCACTGCACTACCCTAAACCCTAAAATACTCCCCCAGCACGACCCCCAACACTACCCGAACACGACTGCACTGCCCTAAACCCTAAAACACTCCCCGCAGCACGACCCCCTACACTACCCGAACACCACTGCACTGCCCTAAACCCTAAAACACTCCCCCAGCACGACCCCCTACACTACCTAAACACCACTGCACTGCCCTAAACCCTAAAACACTACCCCCGCATGACCCCCTACACTACCCAAATACCAATGCACTACCCTAATCCCTAAAACACTACCCCCGCACAACCCCCTACACTACCCAAAGACCACTGCACTACCCTAAACTCTAAAACAATACCCCCGCACGACTCCCTACACTACCCAAAGACCACTGCACTACCCTAAACCCTAAAACACGACCTCCTACACTACACAAACACCACTCCACTACCCTAAACCCTAAAAAACTACCCCCAGCACGAACCCCTATACTACCCAAACACCACTGCACTACCCTAAACCATAAAACACTACCCCCAGCAGTACCCCCTACGCTACCCAAACACCACTGCACTACCCTAAACCCTAAAACACTACCCCCAGCAGTACCCCCTACACTACCCAAACACCATTGCACTACCCTAAACCCTAAAACACTACCCCCAGCAGTATCCCCTACACTACCCAAACACCACTGCACTACCCTAAACCCTAAAACCCTAAAACACTAACCCCAGCACGACCCCCTACACTACCCAAACACCACTGTACTACCCTAAACCCTAAAACACTCCCCCAGCACGACTCCCTACACTACCCAAACACCACTGCACTACCCTATACCCTAAATCTACCCCCAGCATGACCCCCTACACTACACAAACACCACTGCACTACCCTAAACCCTAAAACACTACCCCCAGCACGACCCTCTTCACTACCTAAACACAACTGCACAATTTGTTACAGGCGTTGCAACGCAGGCCTGTGGTGCTTACTGGAAGTACCTGGTGGGCTAGTTGGGCCCCAGGGACTCTCAGGATTCAAGGTGACCTAATCCCCCAACTTAAAACGCGCCATGGGGCGCGTTTGCACAGTGGTGAAGGGAGGGGGCGGGGCCTCAGGTGACATGTGCGCAAACACGCCCTGTGGTGCGTTTTAAGTTGGGGAGTTAATTCCCTTTGAATCCTGGGGGCCAACTAGCCCACCAGGTACCATCAGTAAGCACAACAGAGTTGCGTTGCAGAGAGGTGAAAAAAGGTGCGTGGCCTCGGAACGCCTCTCTGCAACTCAGTTACCACCAGTACCCGTCTGAAAAAGTTGTGGGCACAGGATGATTTTGCAACAAGGCCTCTTTCTGCTCCTCTGTTGGTTCTTTCTGCACATCTTTTGCTTCTTTCTGTGCGTTTTTTCTTCTTTCTTCACATGTCCTACCTCTGTTGGCATAGTTAGAAACTAGCATTTAAAAAACCTTTGAAATTCACTTAAAAAATCATAGGTTTCAGGCACGTTATAGTTAGAAATTAGCATTTAAAAAACCTTTGAAATTCACTGAAAAAACCATAGGTTTCAGGCACGTTATAGTTAGAAATTAGCATTTAAAAAACCTTTGAAATTCACTGAAAAAACCATAGGTTTCAGGCACGTTATAGTTAGAAATTAGCATTTAAAAAACCTTTGAAATTCACTGAAAAAACTATAGGTTTCAGACACATCATAGTTAGAAATTAGCATTTAAAAAACCTTTGAAATTCACTGAAAAAACCATAGGTTTTAGGGACAGTTATAGTTAGTTGGACATTGCACTCGTACAAAACCCGTGAAATTCCCCTGTTATAGTTAGTTCAGCTAACTATAACTCGCGCCCCGCAATGCACTGCTGATGACGTCACATATTACATCACTCATGACATGGTCAGTGACATCACTGATGACATCACTGATGACATCTCAAATGACATCACTGATGACATCATCCATGTGATAATTTCATGCATCTTCTCACACCCTAATATAACTTTTGATACACCCACTCTAAATTACAGACTGACATTCTCAAAACCATAGACACTCCAACACCAAAAACTACATACCCACTCACTGATTCTTAGGTCTACACACACATCCACTCACTCACCTGTACAGTCACTCATACTTACAGTCACTCAGTACAGGACTATCATATGCACTCATACACCTATATAAACACTCACACACCGCCACTCATCCATAGAGGTACTCACACACCTAGACAGTCATGCAAAAAGTTAATCACACACCCATTTACTCACCTATACAGTTATACACACACCAGCTCACTTACTCATACAAATACTAGCACATTCTTACGCTCTTATACAATAACTGATACAAGCACACACGCATCCATACAGCCACTCTCACAATCACACACTCTCACTTATAGCCATTTAAATACTCTAACACACATATATACTGCCTTTTACATATGTAGTTACTCGCACATGTACCACTGAGATATACATTCACTCACTAACACACCCATACACACACTCACCCACCCAAGCAGTCCATCACAGATGCACTCTTGAAATCATGCACCCAGTGAATCACCCACTCACACATCTATGTATAGAGTCACACACACCCCACCCACACAAACACTCAGGCAGCCATACAGATACTCAGAGAACCAATCAATAACCCATATAGACACTCATGTAGCTATTCGCAAATCCATGCATCCACTTACACACCAACAAACAGACGGATACAGACATTCACACAGTTTAGTCACTAACCCATGCATTCAGTAAGATACGTTTAATCACTCACTTGTAGAGTCAGTCACTCACGTACTAAATCATCCATTCAGACACTTATACACCCACTCATTCTTCAATACGCCTTTCCCTATATATATTAAACATATTTAAACTTTACAGAAACACACAGTCACTGGATGATGTCATCAGTGATGTCATTTGAGATGTCATCAGTGATGTCATCAGTGATGTCACTGACCATGTCATGAGTGATGTAATATGTGACGTCATCAGCAGTGCATTGCGGGGGCGCGAGTTATAGTTAGCTGAACTAACTATAACAGGGGAATTTCACGGGTTTTGTACGAGTGCAATGTCCAACTAACTATAACTGTCCCTAAAACCTATGGTTTTTTCAGTGAATATATGTATATATATTTTTTTTCCACAATGTGTCCCCAGACATAGACGCACTCGTCACCAGGTACTTCAATTATTGTGGCACACCGGCAATACTTAGGCTTTGTTTCCTCTTGCTTAACCCGTTTCGGACTGCCAAAGTCCTTGATCACAGGCTGGAAATGCAGAAACACAATCACATGTTAGACTCTACTTAGTCATTCTTCAATTATCTTTATTTTCCTCTGGTAAAACAAAGCATTCTGGAATAAGTAGTTTCGTAATGTTATTAATAACCCTTCAGTGGGTGTTGTGATGCCACATATTTTTATTCCAATTTGTTTGCCCTCCAGTGGGCCGCCAAAGTCAATTGCACAGTTCGTTATTTTTCTTGTACCTGATGATCTGTACCCAGCTCAGATGGTTCCAAACCTCGGACCCACATTTTGTGTACAGCGCGGTGGGGCAGTCTATACGGCTGGACTGCCATCAATATTTTTTCCACAATGTGTCCCCAGACATAGATGCACTCGTCACCAGGTAATTCAATTATTGTGGCACAAACCGGCAATACTTAGGCTTTGTTTCCTCTTCCCTAACGCGTTTCGGACTGCCAAAGTCCTTGATCACAGGCTGGAAATGCAGAAACACAATCACATGTTAGACTCTACTTATTCATTCTTCAATTATCTTTATTTTCCTCTAGTGGGCTTTTTCAAGTAAAATAAAGCATTCTGGAATAATTAGATTAGCTTTGTAATGTCATTAATAACCCTTCAGTGGGTGTTGTGATGCCACATATTTTTATTCCAATTTGTTTGCCCTCCAGTGGCCCGCCAAAGTCTATTGCACAGTTCGTTATTTTTCTTGTACCTGATGATTCGTAGTTCAGCTGCTCATATGTGTGATGTCCTGATGCCTTATACTTTATGAATGGGACTGCCAGAGGACATTTAGACAGGCGAAGGCACCAAATTTATGGCTCAAGTATGTGGCAGATTACGTATCCATCATGTCAAGACATCTGAATATCACCAAGAAATGGATGGGTTGGTGGGACGTTTCGATAAAACATTAATCCAAAAATGGATGGGATAGATATATATGTGAACAAGGCGGCTTGCCGTCGAAACGTGTCAAGGCTTTCGTTTTGGATTAAAATCCCTGTGACAAATCTCCACGGAGTCAGCGCCAGTTATTTTGGTATTAACAGGATTGGTGGCATATATATATATATATATATATATATATATATATATATATATATATATATATATATATATATATATATTCCTTTACCAAAACCAATATGCGTGCTCTCAGGAAAAACACAGATCCACGGCTCAAAATGCTGACTGCGAAAGCGTTTAATTACATGACGCGTTTCGAATGCTGCTGCATTCTTGGTCACATGTAAAGTGCACACCAAATGAAAAGCCTTAAATACAGTCACATGGTAATTGAGTTCAAAACAAATGCAAACAATCGTAAAGCAGGGCGGCCATGTTGGACAGGTACAAAGTCAATGAAAAGTATACATACTTGAAATGAATTCACATACTGTTGTCTTTGAAATTCAATCATTTAGGATAAATATCCCAGTATAATCAAAATAATTCACAAAATGCGTGAAAAGAATACGTGAAAAGAATAAAACACATCAATGTATAATAATTTCTAAGCTGATTCTGAGATACAACCCAAGTGGGCCGAAGTTAAATCAAGTTGTCCGACAGCCTCAGAGCCAAAGACAATAAAATAAATGAGCATGTCAGTCATATGCACTGTTAATGTAAACGTTAAATAAGCAGTATAGTTATACATAACGAACATGCAGGTGGAAAAAGGAGCCTCCAAAGTAACACAGGCTTTACTGAAAATCCCGGGCAAGTGCCCTTGTAAGTACCAATGACAGATCTTAACTGTGGTTCAACTTTCCTGACAACATGATAGCAAAGACAACAATAATGCAAACATGTAAGACCGCTACCTCGAAGTCAAACAAGTATGTCCTGCTACAATAATAAATATAAACAATATTACCATATGGCGAGGTGATCAAAAAAGTGAAACATGAAGAAAAGGTTAGGCGGCCCGTGCTCATGGTGTCAAGTGAAGTGGGCCCCTTCCTTTCCTCCTGCAAAGGAAACAAAAAACATACCGGTTAAAAACAATGACCTCCCAACCAGAGGTCAACTACAAATACAGTTTCAAATGCACTATGTTATGAAAAAAGAGGAGAGAAAGCGAACAGTACCCAAAGGTATAGTCACATGAATGTCACAAAATACTGTAGGCTAATACAAGTACAATTCCACAGGAGGAGAGACAGATACTGATACTGATATCAACAGTAAACATTGAGGTGAAGAATACAATGTAGAAAAATATAACATAACAAATCCTCAGTGTGGCCTATACTGTTTTGAGGTGTACGGCCAATTCTTCATCCTGGTTGAGCCCCCCGGGAATCTTAGTTTGGAGCTCAACAATATACTTGGATTCTTTCTGTCTCAATCTGAGTGTTCTGTCCCCTCCCCTAGGGTCATTGGTGATTTGCTCTAAGATGAAATAGCTGAGAGCTGAGGAATCAGAGAAATGTTTAGCCTGATAATGTCGAGCCACAGGATACTTGGGGTCATTATTGGTAATGGCACGCATGTGTTCTAAAACGCGTTTCTTAGCCATCAAGGTGGTACTCCCAATATACCATAATTTGCATGGGCATTCTATTGCATATATCACAAATCTAGTGCTGCAAGTAAGGAATTGTTTGATGACCCTCGTAAAGTTCCCAAAAGTGTACTCTTTGCGAACTTGGAGCCATTGATTGATCTACATAATGTTGGAGCGAGGTTGCTTCCCACCATTTAGATATTTCAGAACGTTTCAATTTCTCCAATCTCTTAAGTTTGTCCGCCGTAGGTTGAACAGATTTCGTATGATCATCCATGTTATGTATGATCACACGAAATCTGTTCAACCTACGGCGGACAAACTTAAGAGATTGGAGAAATTGAAACGTTCTGGTTTCCATGTTATGTATGATCATACGAAATCTGTTCAACCTACGGCGGACAAACTTAAGAGAATATTTATGCCGGTACGCTCTGCCGGCGAGTGTGCCACTTCTCACGGGTCCCCAGTGATTCCAGTAGGAGCTCGTGTGCTGGAGATATATATATATATATTATTTTTTTTAACCAGAGGGTTCCAATGAAGCCACTAAGTACATCTAATCCTTTCTAAGGGTATGTACATTAATGGTATGGGCTGTAAAGTAGCACAAAGGGTTTAATCAGGATTTACCCACTGACTGTTGGGGCCTTGCTCACAGTACTTATACGTTTATGGATAGATTCCTGGGCAATAAAAGCACAGTAAGATAGCTTGCTAGGTTTTCTGTTGATGGTGCAAGGTAATATGGCTGTTCTGCAATTTCACATTGCTTCTCTAGAAGACATAGGAACCAATCTGATGAGTTTCAGGGTCTTTGGTTTGTGGTATTACCATAAAAACTCAACCCTTCCAAAAAGCAAATAGGGGGACTAAGGAAGAGGAGAGGTCTCACACTCTTTCCAGCCTTGCTGAAGTGCATAAGATAAAGTAAGGTCTGTTTTGACAAGAAGGTATTCCTGTCACCTACCTTCTAGTCTACCCTGTTGGTCTCAATTTGAAAGGCCAGACCCTAAATGTTTTTCTCTTTTCTTCACTGTTTCTCACTTTTCTTTCCCCTTTGTGTGGTAGTTTCTATGTCAGTAAATGCAAAAGGGGTTCTTGTAATTAGCCCTCCTTCTGCTGATCTGTGAGACGTAAACTGGGTAATATCAGTCCCTAATACTAAGAGCGTAGGAAAATCAGTGATCAGACCGACCTTTAGGGAAATCTGAAATGACCCTGTACCCAATGGAATTTCAGTGGTCTGGTAGGTGTTCGTGTCTCCATACGTACACGTAATGGGTTTGATGCCAATGGGTGAGTGAGTAGCCAGTACAGGTACATTGGCAGTCTGCAGGAACCCTCTTTCTACCAACCCCTGAACCACTTTCTCATCCATACTCACTTCATGGGTATAGGTGTGCCCATGAGCATAATTATGACCAAAATTAGCCCACACCAGTCCTATATGATTCAATCCTGGTGCAGTTTTAGTGAGGCGCATCGTGGCAATATGCCCCCAATCTCCACATTCAAAGAATTAGGGGCCTGTCAGAGGAATGACCAATTGCACACACCCCATTTTCTCTGGTAGTGTATCTCTTAGTTTTGGTCTGAAGAATTTCTGGATTTCCTCCTCCCCTCTAGCCTAGGTATTCAAGGTGAATGGAAAATAAGTCATTGGGACCTCAGGAAATTTGTGCACATCGGCTTTTTGAAATGCTGTGGCAGAGTTCAAAGTTTCCTCGTATGAAAAATTTGGGATGCTGTTTCACCGTTCTCAGCATTGCAACTGGCAGGGCTTCTATGAACTGTTCCTTCAAAAACTTGTCCCTCATCTACTTGTGAAGGATTAACATCATTAAAGCAGGAGATAGAGAAATTTTTGACTGCTGTACTTCAGAGTAATATTGTACTGTCTAGCAATGTTATTTTATTAGGGGCAGTCAATCCTAGTAATGCAAGAGTAGGCCATGAATTAATCTTTATTGCTATGGCAGTTTTAAGATTGTGTATAGCTTCAGCCTGGCTGGACCCAATAGCACCGTCCTTCCAACAGTGGCTAGCTCGGCTGTTAGCAATTTCTAATATGGAGGCGGCCATTTACAAATGGAAGGGTAGGAAACGGCGTAAAAGAGGGCTGAAGATCTGGACCCCTCTAGTAGAATGGTGTCAAACCCAAGGCTGTATATAGAAGTTCTGATAAGCTTTTCGTTATTGTGTTTTTGTTTTTTATACAATAAACGGTTTCATGGAACAACTATTATTGAAGGGTACAATACAAGCCTATATTGTATTTGTTTGTATACCTGTCTGACTGGGGAGGGTGGGGGGTGGGGTTGGGGGGGGTGATAATTGTTAGCAAAACTGAATAAAGATATTTTTAAAAAAACATAAAAACTTGTCCCTCATTTCTGTTTTTGTGGTGGAATTGGTTCCAAGCAATTTACCTGCCTAATCTGCTGCCACTCATTTTCATCCTTCTTCAAATGGAGGCTGCTGAAACAATGTTGTAAGTCTCCTCATCAAATGGTCTCCTTGACCTCCTTGTGTATAGTGATTCCATCTGGATTAGCCGAGGTGTAGGCAGGCTTCATCTTGTTGGTCAGTAGCAGGGCAATGTAAGGGGTTCTATGCTCCAATTGCTAAGCAGTGTTTTGGGCCACTTGCTCAAACACTGTAAATAACATAACTATGAACTTCGAACTGTGTGTACTTCTGCAGTACTGTGGAAGGTACATTGTGATGTACTCAGTATGCAGCCATGACATCTGTCAATTGAGTCATGGCTGCTTGCCTCGTCTCCTCAGCTACAACTTTTTGCTTATGTTGAGCTTGTAACACCTGTTGCAAATTTTGACGATCTTCCCAAGTCTGTTGCTGAACAATTTGCATGGCCTGGGCCAATTGACTCTGCCCTTCCATCAATTGTTGGAATATGGCTTCCATATTTCTAGCAGACATTTCTTGTGACTCTCACTTCTGACACCACTTGTTGACTGGCCAAAGACATATCCGGAGGTAGGCTGTGTGAAATGAGAAGCCGGTTTATTAATGTTCATGCACAGTTTTAACTGCTGTCATGGCTTATCCCCTATTCACCAATTTTTTCCTTGCAATTTTAATCTTCACAGTTAGGGTTGTCATTTTAGACTTGCTAATAAATCCCAGTTCATAACGTATATACTCTGAGCTTCGACTTCCTCAGGGTCAACTTTTACCCTGTGCTTTAATGACATTCCACTGTACTTGACCAACAGGATCTAGGCCCCCCCTTCTGGCTTCTCACTCCCGGTATTTATCTAATTACTGGCTGGCTCTAGTGCCTTCCTCCTAGAAAAAAACTATCTCTGGTAAGGAAGTTTGTTGCCTCATAGCCAGTCTCCCTTCTCTTCTACCTTATACTTGCCTTGAAAGAAGAAGGACCTCTGGTAAGGAAGGGTGTTGTCTCATAGCCAGTCTCCATATGCCATACCCCACCTCCTTGCTTTCACTGCTGATCCCTTTCCATTCTTATTGGTGTAGGAACGTTATGGCACATTCTTGTCCATTCTTCCCACTCCACTATTTGTCCTCCCCTCATGTAACTCTGCCTCCCACAAAACTTTAGTTCCTGCCCCCTTCCCCTCACCAACAGTCAATGTGTTCTGACGTTTCCCTAATATAGGGATTATTCCTGCCTGTTATCCCTTCCCAGGTAAGTGAGTTTTCTCTCCCCATTCTGGAACAGGTTTTTTTGTGAAAAATAAACATAGCTATTTTGTTATGGCATGCTATAACTTAGTGCTCTCTCTTGTTGATGGAGACCTCCTATCCTTCCACTACGGGTCTCCCACCCAGCCACAGAGATCCCTGTCTCTGACGCTTCCCACTCCAAATCTTGGCTCTGGGGGTATCTTACATTCACCTACTCACAGTTTGTAATTGTTATAGACCATTTTATACTTTGTTTTGACATGCCATAATCCAAAAGTGTATGAACTATTTATTCTAATTTCATTGCCTGATGTTCTTCATCTTGTCAAATAAAAGTTACCATGTGTCATTGCATCCATACTTAAGGGTGAGTTCCCACTTCAGAATAGATTTGAGTTGCTTTTGAACTTGACTTGATTATGTTCTACTAGCCATTGCCTAACTAGAATATCATACCCTAGATGTTATCTAGGGTAAAATATTGTTTCATTGATGTACAAATGGATTTGTATTTCCACTTGTCTTTGGCCTCTGTTGAATGTGGTACTTTCTGAGGCCTGTGGCGTTCAGTGCCCTGCTCAAGAGATAGACAGGTCAGAATGTATACTGGATGTAATTAATTTGCAACATGAAAGGTTGGGTACAAAATAATGAGCATGACAATTTCCAAAAGAGCTGTTGATTTTCTGGAGTTTGTTTCATAGTATCATTATGACCAACACCCGAAAAGAGACAGCCACAGGTACCAAACAAAAAGAAATATTTATTCTGCATCTGTTGCTTCCTTCCATGCTGTGTGTAAAGGCTTCATCTGTCAAAAAGAGGAAATATTCTTAAGAGGAGCAAAATGCTTTCCGTCACAATGCCCTTATACCATAGTCCTTGCTCAGTGTGTATGACATCAGTGAATCGCATACAAAAAAGGTGATCGGAGGAAGCTTGCAGTAAGTCTAACCACTGCAATCACTCAGGGCAGCATTCCAATCCATCGTTCTTTTGCCTACTATGCCACTTCAGATTAGACCCAGTCCTATGCAAATCAGTCTTAACCCTGCTTCAATAGGAACAGTCCAGCCCAAACAGCCAAACCAAGTCCTCACTGAAATTGAACACAGGCAACCCAAGACAAGTTTCGCCCTGATTGGTGTTCTTCAGTCAGGCATAGGTGCTGGGAGTAAGGGGGCTGGGGGTACTGCAGTACCCCCTAAATATCCATCCTGGAGTTCAGAGGTAAATGAGCAATTAAGAGGCCTTAATTTTTTATCTTGCCATATTTGCTGTGTGTTCCTAGACAAAGGTCAAATGTCAGCCTGTGTCTTCTGACAAAGTGCTGCTTGGTCTTTTTGCATAGGGACCTTAGAGGATTTTGTAAAGTGTACTATCTTACTTTATTTCATGAGTACAAGGAGTGTAAAAGGAAACAATGTAGGGTGTCAGGTTTTTTTTAACACACACCATTTAAATACCATTAAAATAACTGTACAAATACTTCAAAATATATCAACAGTTACAAAAGTACAAACACAACACATTTTTTTAAATTCTGAAGTGTGATGGACACACATATTTTAACACCATCGAAACAAATGAACACACTTTACTTGGTGATGTGGAAATTGTAAATATTTGCCGAAAACTGATTTCCACACGAAATTGTTTGTTCACTAGGTAGTTTTATCAGTATAACAGCATGTCAGTGTGAATTTTGTGTCCATTGCAATGGAAAATTTGCTAACTGTAAATGATAGTGTGCTACTACACTGTGCTTTAGTAATATATTTGCGACAGTTTGCTCCAAAATTCCCCACCACCTACATACCACACCCATACCACTCTCCTGCTAAGTGGCCATGGCTCATTTGCTATATTTGTTCTTAGTGTGATGCTTGGATTGTTGACAAATTCTATGATTTCAGTGATGTACCATTGAGGTCAGCATCCTCCGTCTGAAAAATGTTCCAGCACCACTGCAGTCAGGGGCAGCTTGGTTTCAGTGGCACAGTGAGCCAATGACTCTCAAATTTGTTCTGTCAGCTTCATATTTTCTTTTTGATGACTCACATTCCAAGAACTAATTGCATGCATTTTGAGATTTTTTGTTAGTGAGTATGCCTATCTGTAAATTATAGATATGCCTCTGATGAAGCTCACTGTGTCTGTAATGCATTGGTAATTAATTTGTCAAAAGATCAGAGGATCTATTTGTGTTGAAAATACAACATAAGTTACTGTTTGATCAACATAATGACTTCAATTTGAAAGATTAAAGGTTTTTGAAGAAAATATACATTCAAAAGAGTTCAATGGTCTACAGGGTGTTTCACCCCCTTCTTTCAGTGCGACCTGGGACAATAATGACTGTCATTATAGCATCTACATTGCAAAGTTGGATTTTAAGTCAGTCAGTCAAGAAAGCTTTATTTCGATTGCATTTTTTTAACAATCATAAAAGCACAAAAAATATGTAAAAAGTTCTACACAAGAGTTTACACAAAAATAAGAATAGAATAACCATTAAAAACATCTTAAAATTTGATGTATAATCTGGATTGTTAAAAACGAAGCATAATAAAAAGACAATGCATCTTAAAAAACGCGCCCCCTATATCACAATAGTCTTCCTTTGACAAAGCACTTTTTTCAAGAACATGGATATCCTCCAGGCTACATGCTCATTTTCTAGAAACTGGAGCTTAATAAATACCGGACGCCTTTGCCTCAGCCCCCAAACCTTTAAAAGTGGAACTAACCACACCTTTCTTAACTCAATGTAAAATTTACAGAATAAAACTAAATGAAATGTGGATTGAACCGATTGATTATCACAAGGACATAATTGTAATTCACGTGCCCAGTCATTCATTTTTGGGAAAGAAACAAATCTGTGGATAATCCCCAATCTGAATCTGATTAATAGGAGCCTATCAAAACCGCCAGGGACAAATACTAAATATGGCTGCAGGCTAAAAGTGGTAAGAACCATCTGATGCTGCTGGACACTTGGCTTCATAATTTCCCCAGATAGTCTTAACATATCCAGCAGTTGAAGGCCCTCCCATGGAATTTTTGGGGCCCCTGCCAAACTCAAAATGTCCTGTAAAATCTCCCTATTTAACTTGGTCTCATCTTTTGACCAGATCCTATGCCAAAGGAGAAAAGGTTCCAGTTTTATAAGGTCAGAAATGTATGGGAGGCCCAACTCAGCGTGACAAACATAAGTGGAGGTACTAGCAGATACTGACAAAATATATCTTAAAAATGTATTCTCCACTAGTTGAATCGGGTGTGTGTCAGCAAAACCCCAGACCCCTGCTCCATACATTGCAGTCGAAACACATTTCGCTTTATAAATTTGTAAAAGTTCTCCTGGCGGTTTCCTACCCAATTTTTTTGAGAAGCTGGCCAAGGCAGTTGTTGTTCTGATAAAAGCCAGCTTCTTTGCAGAGACAGCTTGGGTCCATGTGTCATTTTGATTAAATAAAATACCCAGGTAAGAAAAACTGTTAGTGGGGCTATTAAGTGCCCATCCACAAACATGTCCCTGCACTTCTGATTCCCACATCCACATCTCATTATAAAAGTCTTTGGCGTATCAATACTGAGACCAAGGTCCTTCATAAAATTAAAAAAACTATTTAAATTCTTCTGAAGACCAATCTGCGTGCGGGACATCAAAACTGCGTCATCTGCATATAATAGAGCAGGAATGGGACAGCTGCCTATTTGGGGAAAATCTCGAGCATCCTTTAGGAGCGCCTGCCCTAACCCATTAATGTAAAGATTAAAAAGGAAGGGGGCTAGGACACAACCTTGCCTTACCCCCCTCCTGATGGGGAAAGAGGCTGTGCGCTCTCCACCCAAGCCAAAACGCACTCGTGCCTTTGATCCACTATAGAGGGGCTTAAGGAAATGAATAATATTATGTTCAACACCCAGAGTTTCTAAAATCTCCCAGAGTTTATCATGCCTCACACAATCGAAAGCCGCAGAAAATCAACAAAAGCTAAAAACAATCTGCCCTTCTTCACCCTGATGTACTTCCCGACAAAAATAGCTAAGTTTAGGCTCTGTTCTACTGTCCCTAATCCTTTGCAAAATCCGTATTGGATATCAGATAAGATCTGATTTTCCTCTGCCCAAACCTGTAGGCGTTCCAAAATAATTCGCCCAACTACTTTGGCCAAAGAATCCAATAACGAAATAGGCCTGTAACAGGCAGGATCCTGACGGTCCCCTTTTTTGAATATAGGAACAATAATAGATTCCACCCGCGTTGATGGAAATGAGGCCTGGCAACTAGCATTTATTATTTGTGTAATAATGGGGCCCCAGAAATTAATGTTGGACTTATATAAGTCCACAGGGACCCCATCTGGGCCCGAGGCCTTGCCACCTGAACTTGCTAAAAGAGCCCTATTTACTTCCTCTAGGGTAAACTGAAGATCCAGGGTATGGGTGGAGATTTCATAAGTATCACTGTATTGACCAATAGAAATTTCTTGCCCATTGTACATCTTAGAGAAATGTTCAATCCATTGGTCCTCAGAGATGGCTATTTCAATAGCCGGACCCCCACCCGAGGACAGAAATGGTGTTTTTACTGCTTTCCAAAAAGCAGCACTGTCTTTCATTTGTGAGGCTGTATTAAGGGACTCCCACACTTCTTTTCTCAATACATTTTTTCTTTCTATTAGGGCTGATTTATAATCCCTTCTGGTCTGCCTAATCTTAATAATATTCCTCGGTGTATTATGCAGTCACATTTCAGACTAGTATATGCTCGGGTGCACTTCGTGTCAAACCACCGCTGAGGGCCAATCTTTTTTCCCCCTTGTTTAAATAACACCTCCCCTACCGCACCTACTATTACTTGAAAGGAGGATAAAATGCTCTCGGGAGGGGCTAACTCAGACAGGTATCAAAAGCTGGTCTACACTTAATAACCAGTTGTTTTGCAACCACATCAGGGTCCACCATATTCCAGCGGTGAGTGTATCCGTTAACTTTGTCAATTTTTACGTTTGCTAGAGCCTGATCAACCTGTTCATTCCTTCCCGATTTACTAGTAGGAAGTGATATCGATATACATAGAGGAAAATGATCACTCAGCGGATTGACATCAACTGTAAAAGAATGCAGCCTAAATGCATGTGTGTTTGACAACAATATATAGTCTATTGTTGAACATAGGCCTCTGCCATTAAAGGTCTGCGGAATAGGAGCAGGTCTAGCACATAATTCATTTACAAATCCTAGATCCAGGTTAAAAACCAATTCATTGAACAGCTCCCCTGTACTAGAATGGCAAAAGTGGGTGTTACTTATACCTTCTTCAACATTGAGACCACATATTGTATCATCCTCATAAGGACACAATGCACAATTAAAATCGCCGCAAAAAATTAGCATCTTGTCTCTAACATTTACATTGTACAAAGTTTTTAGTTCATTACCCAAATTCTTAACCACAGTAGGAAGGCTATCTGCGGGAATATTGTTATAGAAATTAACTAGTACAATGCAGTAAGAAACATTTAAGTGCAATATAAGTAGTTGATAATATGGGGACTCTAGATAAGACTCAATCTTATTCATATTTAGCTTGTTAGATATGTACGTACAGAGCCCACCTTTGGCTCTACCATGTAAACTCCTTACAGCATGAGTATTAAATGTTTTAAAACCATTTATATGCAATGATTCCTTCAACCACGTTTCCTGAAAACATAAAATATCGTATTTTAGTATAAAATCAGGCAATTGGGGATTATTAATCTTAGAGCGTAGACCTGATATGTTCCAGGATACAAGGCTACAGCCAGATCTCACATTCGTACAAGGGACTCTGGCTACCACCAAATTGTGGCGGTTACAGTCACCATAACAAAACTGTGACTGAGCCATAGCCTGAGGATTAGATAATTCAAGGGGAGGGGCCTGACCCCGAGGAGTAAGGCCAATGACCTGGGCTTCCTTCTCTTTTTAGGCTGTGAGTGGCATGGAATTTTCCTGCTCTGTTATGGTTAGAGATCTATTATCCTGCCTTAACACCTTGTCTCCAGTGTACCCAAGTCGCTCAACTTCAAATCTTAAACAATAACTCTGAGAGGCCAGTCAATCATTTTCTTCTAATGTATTCAAGATATCAAAGTGATTACTTATTGGAATTGTGTAATTTAGCTGGTTACCCTGACTAAACCTCTCTTCCTCTGCAGTATACCATAAATATCTGGATGGTGGGTAAAAATACCCCAGGGGTAGTATGGCTATCTCATTTGGCCTAACAGGCCTATTACCAACCCTTTCTAATATTGACTGTACCAAGCCTGGGGACCTGAATGACAACACAACACAGTCCCCAGCTAGGGACTTTCTGGACTTTCCAACCCATCCAATCCTACGTGCCATCTTAAATTCTGAAAACAGGAGCGAATTAGATATCCCAGTCCTTGCACTAAGAAAATGAAGGGATTTGTTCCTCAAAGATGACCAGTGCTCATTATTGCTAGACAATGCAGTAGGAACCACAGTGTACGGGGTTACTTCTGGGGGTAGATGTAAGTTAATGGTTGGGCTGGTATGGGCCCTTTGGTCAGAAGACTGGCCCCTCAAAGTACTTAAAAACTGGGCTCTCTCGGGTTGTGTATGGTTATCCCTACCATTAAGGTCCCTATTTGAGCCATGTGTGGACAAAGCATGTCCCCGCCTCGCGCCACCCGGCACAATTGGGGTCTCAATATTATTTAGTGCAACAGATGACAGGTCATTCTTAGCCAAATTACTAGCTTCAGGTATAGTATTACGGGGCCTTACAGGGAAATTAGACTGAGACAGACCCCTATTCATTTCAAAATTCTCAGTTTGATTATTTGTAGAAGTGACCCCACCCCTACTCCGACAAATATCGGAGGATATTAAAGAGGTACTGGTCATGGATTTTTCAAAATTGGCTAACCTAGCTTCAATTTGAGTTAGCTTTTGCACTATTGGGTCCAATAGGGCTGATAACATTAAATCTAGTTTTCCCAAAAGATCTTCTTTCGCCAGGGCATGTGATGTTTCCGCTATAGCGCCTTCTGTAAATGCCGAAATCAGTCCCTGGTTGGGCTCACTGTCAGGTGGGCCAACTTTACGTCCTGGATGTTTTAGCAGAGGCTGGCTTTGCTTATGGGTGCCCTGCCTTTTCCTTTTCTTGGATGGTGGTGCGAGGCTATGCCCATGTGCTATCTTTGCCTTCTGACCCCTGGTAATAATATTTGGCCTAAGTGGTTTCTCAGCGATCTCCAAGGCATTTGTGATTTCGGGGCCCGTGACCATAGAGTCTGATATGTTAACGTGTGAAGAAATATCTCCGTTATTAGATGGTAACACAATGGCAGAGGGTACAGTTCGATTAATGGAACTTTGGGGTTCTAGGGATAGTCTCCGCTCAGTGAGTTCTATCTCATGTATAAGAGCCGATTCAGCCCTTAATAAAAAGGCATCCAATGTCCCTACAATCCACTTCCCTGTTACAGAATTAGGCCTACTCATTTTGGACCCCCCGCTATATAGACCCCCAGTTCAGTTCAAATAAATTCGTTTCACAATACCTTAGAGAAGGAACTGTGATAATCGTCCCGAAACAATGCAATGTCAGTGGTCAATAGTATGGCCCAGCCCAGCCTCCTTCGGGCTCGGACGGGGCTGCCCTTGGCCCGGGCATGACCCGGGGTCGCCCGCGCACGTCCAGCGCCGCAGGAGCCCTGGACTGTTCTTATGCGCCTCCGGGCACGAAAGGATGACAGTAGCGCCTCCTGGCGCTAATCCTTATGGGAAATGAAGTCCTCTCCATGGGATGCGGCGTGAGAAAGGTGCAGCTTGCCTTGGCCCCCCAGCAAGGGAAAGTGCAGTGTGCCTTGGCCCCCCAACGAGAGTAAAGTGCAACGTGCCTTGGTCTCTGGAGGAAGAAAAGTGCTGAGTGCTGTAAGGGCGTCACAATTCTGAAAATGCCACATTTAGAAAGTTGTCATTTTCTTGTCCTAACCATTTGGTGCCTGCAGCCTGTTCCTGGGTCACGTGACTAGGTGTAGTTGGCAGTTCACCTTTGTTAATTCTTCCCAAACTGTATCACAATGGAAGGTCTGGGTTTTGGCAGGATGGGCCATCCTGGCTTAATGAGGTGGTGGAGCTGTCATCTACCACACTTGCACTTCAATGCACTGGTCCAGCACGCTCACAAAGGTCTTCACACTAGCCTATTGTGTCCCCCAGACAGCTTGGTACCGGGGCACGGAAGCAGAAAATTCAAGACAGCTCTGTACGGGGAAAACTCCAGAAGCTTCTCCCACTTCAAAGGAGGCACTGGGTATAAAACTGGAACCCTCAGACCCTCTCTTCAGATCACTTCTGGACCTGTGAAAGTCTCAGAAGACAGAATGCTCTACTTCGCTACTGCTCTGCTGCAAGAGGGACTGCCCAGAAGCTCTGCTGCTATGCTTCAAAATGGACTTCCCAGCTTCTCTACTGCTCTGCTGCGCGCATGCTCTTCCTGCTGGAAGGACTGCTCTGCTGCCCTGCTGCCTAAGGAAGAAGGACTGGACCTGTACCTTGAGCCTTGGACCACCACAGTGACTCCAAAGGCTCCAACTCCCTTGAACCCTGCACTTGAATCTGCCTACTGCGAGTCCTAACAACCCCAAATGGTGCCTCCTCAGTCCTGGACCCTTGGAAGTGGGGATAAAAGTGCTCTGCCAACACAGCTGTGGTTCCCATCAGAACCAATGGACCGCAACAAAACCCAATGCAGGATCTTGCATTGCTCGCAGCTCTCCATCGGAACTGACGCAGCGTGACTCAACTCAACCCAGGACCCCACATTGCTCCTCGGACCCCTGCTGCATGGTGCCCCACATCCTGGACATAAGGTACAATTCTTAGTGAGCCCACCTTTTCTTTGTATCTGGTCAATGCTCCACCGCGGTCTGCCTGAACTTGTGACTTTATCCCGGTCTGGCACGACCAGATATCTAACTACACTTGACACTTTGTGTTTCTAGGCATTTTTTTTTACCTAAATCTTTAAAATTGCATATCGCTGGTTTTACTAATTGGATTTTTGTCATTTTGGTGTCCAGCAATTCATTACATTTTACTCTATTTTTCTACATTGGTGTGGGTATTGGTGTGGGTCTGGTATTGTGTTTTCACAGGTATTGTATTTTCACTTTATTACTGTTTTCACTTTATTACTGTTTAAGTCCTGAATAGATGCTTTACACATTTCCTCTAAGTAGCCAAAGAGTTAACTACAGGTTAATTTAGTGACTTTTTGTGTTTGTGTTTCACCCTGAAAGAGATTGTGGTTGTTGCTTGAGAAAGGCTCACACCCCCTCAAACAGTAACCCTATTTCTCACACTGGGCGTGTCCTGTTTTTGGTAAATTTAATCATAGCAAATTTCTTGTGCTTACAGATTTTTGGTGAATGCTTTGATTTGTTCAGCATTCCGTCCATCAATGGTGTGTCGTTTGCTTTCTCGCCCTAAGTGCGCCGGGTATGCCCAGACGTGGGTCCCGGGCTCACTGTGCCACTGGAATCAAGCTATCCTGGCTGATGAGGGCTGAAAGCCCGAAACCGGTCCTAAGATGCTTGTTTCCGGTCCAGGGAGGACCTGGCTTGACAGTTCGGGCTGGACTGTTCCCATGAGGCACAGGGTCAAGGCTGATTTGCATATGGCCAGGTCTAAACTGGGGTGGCATGGTGAGCAAAAGAATGATGGTATTAACCCAGATCTCTTGACTGGGAGTGAATGCTTTGATTTGTTCAGCATTCCATCCATCAATTGTGTGTCTTTTGCTTTCTCGCCCTAAGTGCGCCGGGTATGCCCAGACGTGGGTCCCGGGCTCACTGTGCCACTGGAATCAAGCTATCCTGGCTGATGAGGGCTGAAAGCCAGAAACCGGTCCTAGGATGCTTGTTTCCAGTCCAGGTAGGACCTGGCTTGGCAGTTCTGGCTGGGCTGTTCCCATGAGGCACAGGGTCAAGGCTGATTTGTATATGGCTAGGTCTAAACTGGGGTGGCATGGTGAGCAAAAGAATGATGGATTTAACCCAGATCTCTTGACTGGGGTGAATGCTTTGATTTGTTCAGCATTCCATCCATCAATTGTGTGTCTTTTGCTTTCTCGCCCTAAGTGCGCCGAATATGCCCAGACGTGGGTCCCGGACTCACTGTGCCACTGGAATCAAGCTATCCTGGCTGATGAGGGCTGAAAGCCCGAAACCGGTCCTAGGATGCTTGTTTCCGGTCCAGGGAGGACCTGGCTTGGCAGTTCGGGCTGGACTGTTCCCATGAGGCACAGGGTCAAGGCTGATTTGCATATGGCCAGGTCTAAACTGGGGTGGCATGGTGAGCAAAAGAATGATGGATTTAACCCAGATCTCTTGACTGGGGGTGAATGCTTTGATTTGTTCAGCATTCCGTCCATCAATTGTGTGTCTTTTGCTTTCTCGCCCTAAGAGCGCCGGGTATGCCCAGACGTGGGTCCCGGGCTCACTGTGCCACTGGAATCAAGCTATCCTGGCTGATGAAGGTTGAAAGCCCGAAAACGGTCCTAGGATGCTTGTTTCCGATCCAGGGAGGACCTGGCTTGGCAGTTCGGGCTGGACTGTTCCCATGAGGCACAGGGTCAAGGCTGATTTGCATATGGCCAGGTCTAAACTGGGGTGGCATGGTGAGCAAAAGAATGATGGATTTAACCCAGATCTCTTGACTGGGAGTGAATGCTTTGATTTGTTCAGCATTCCGTCCATCAATTGTGTGTCTTTTACAGATTTTTGCTAGCACAAATTATCAATGTTGAAATGTATTTGTTTTCGTATATTGTACCTGGATTATATAGCCCTTCAATGCAAGGAATAATAAAATAAACGTGTTAAAGGGTGCCATATTTGGAATTCATTACTTTTGTGGTTGATCTTTTATGCATGCCAGAGAATCATTTGTATCTTAAAATGAGAAAGACGCTCCCATTTGAACTGATGAGGGAAAAAACATGCATCGATGTGAAATATTCCCCAACATGAAACATTTTAGATTTTTTCTCAGATGAAATATTTTGCACATTTGCGTCTCTTCCTCCGGTAAGAAACGGGTGATTTTTACTTGCCCCAAAGGAAGCAGGTATTACTTAAAATCGTGCCTCACACTGAGATTGTGCAAGGTGAAAAGCTTTCAGAATAAGCAGGTACCAAATAGTTTCAACATACTCATGGAACCCCGTGAAAGCTTCATCAGCCGTTATAAGATGAGACGAAGCAAAGTGATAAAGGGCTTTACAGGATAAGATACCTATGCATCATTTTAGCATTTTTGTCACATTTTGCATAAAAATAGAGAGAAGAGGTCAATAGTTAAAATCCCTTGTTATTTAGGGGTTGATTCCGATTCGGGCCGGAAAAAGCACCGACCGACTCGGATCCGGAAAAAATACCGACCGACACGTACCCGTGGCGCCCGACACGCCAAGTACGATGCAAGGCGCGAAAAATCCGACCGACACGTAACGAAACCAAGTCAACCGACCGAGCCGCACGGAAAACAGCAATCCGGCCGGAAAAACACGCGAATCCAACCGACCGACACGCACCCGGAACAAATCCGACCGAAACGTACACGCTAACGCCAAACCGCTAAGTACGATGCAAGGCGCGAAAACCATGACCGAGTCAGACGGAGGACAAGCCGTACGACCGACACGCATACAAAACCGAGCCGAAGCAACACAATACACCGCGACCGACGCGTACGCAGCATAGAAAACTGCACAAACACAGCGTGAACGAAACGGAGAACACAGTACGAGACCAATGCAGGGTCCGACTCGGTCACAAGAACGTTTCCAACATACACAAACAGCACAAAGGAAAAATCACCCAAAAAAGGCCAAACAAGCAATTACCAAGCCAATAAATACTGGGGGGTGGGGACAGAGAACAAAGACACACCCACAACTCCACCTATATAAAGGACACAAATCACTACCATGAGCCTTTGCAAATGCCATTCCACTGCCAGCACCCAAGAGAAAGCAACCACACACCCACAGCTCATCCCTCACACAAACCACACACCATCATCACACCAACAAATACCTACCTCACATACACCCAGCAAAACACACACTCACACACCCTCACCTGCACACCAACACACACATCACTCACCATCACCACCCATCACCATGCCCCCAAGAAGAATCACAAGTTCCTAGATTGTGAATTGGAAGTCCTGGTAGACGAGATCCTCAGGGTAGAGCCACAGCTGTTTGGCACATTGGTCCAACAGACCCCCATGTCGCAGAAAACCAAGATGTGGGAGAGGATCATCAACAGGGTGAACGCCCAATCACCATGTCGGCGCACAAAGACCGACATCCAGAACAGGTGGTATGACGTGCGCAGGAGGGTACGGAAGCTGCTGAAGCAAGACTACATCAACAGCCAACACACCGGCAGTGGCCCTCCTGCCAAGCCAATATACCTCAGGCCCTGGGAGGAGAAGGTGCGGGCCATCCTACCGCCAGTGAGCATATATGGACTAGAGGACATCCCAGAGCCTGGTGAGTACACAACAAATGTACACAATATACTGCCACAAAACACACACACATCACTGTCAAGGGAGAGTCAAACCATGCACTCATAGCAATCACACAGCAACCAGAACAGAATCATCCCAAAATGTGTATGTCAGTCAGAGAAACACAACACATGCCATCAAAAAAGTCACATCCAACTGTGCCAACACATGTACAAACACAACCACAACTACAGCTAGGCAGTGGCACAAATTGAACTAACAAACACATCCACACATGTAGCCACCACAACAACACCAACACACAGTGAAGACCACTCAAAGGAAGGAATTCTGTGTATGCCGGCCAAGTCAGTGTAGCCAATAGCATCATGGGAGTCGCAGTCACACATATTGCCCCCCACAACTGTCCCATCAACACCACCATGAACCATGCGCACATCACAGGGAGTGGAGAAGGACTCACAAGATGGCTGACACTGGCAACTGCTGTGGGGAGCACAAGGCCCTGCTGCCAACTGTGCACCAACAAACAGCAGGACACCACTGACTGACATCCTGAGAGACAACTTACACTCCCTGCAATGCAAGCACGTTCCATGGTGGGATATCTGGCTGGCTGGGTGGGAAGGGGGACTTGCAGCACTGACTATAGTCACCAGCACCTCCCCTCACACCCCCCAACACAAACTCCACAGTACCCACCTGGTAGAATGCAATGCCCTCCATCCTAACACAAGATCCCACAAAGCACCACCACCCTGGGTTATGTTGTGTGAAGCACAGGGACACTCTTGGGACTCTTAGCCAAACAACTGCCAGGACAACACTCCCAGCCATCCTGTCAGCACAGCCAGCCCACCCCACAGGGAAGCAGAGTCAAAAGGAAGGAAGCATGGGCATGCTGGGAAGGGGGTGGAGGCAATAGCATGATGGGAGTCGTAGTCACAGCCCTACATCCCCCACCACATGGCCCAGCAAGCTCACACTCACGCATGCACATCCCACAGAGAGTGGAAAGGCCCATCAAAGATGTCTGACACTGTTGCTGTGTCGTGGGGAGCACAAGGGCATGCTGGGTACTGCACACCAACCAACAGCAGGACACCACTGTCAGCCATCTTGCCATTGCCCTCACACCCACACACACTGAACTCCACACAAAAGCAAGTAAGTATGGGAATGCTGGCAAGTGGGGTGGAGGCAATGGCATGATGGGAGTCGTAGTCACAGACATAGCTCACCCCCACAACTGTCCCATCAACACCACCCTGAACCATGCTCACATCACAGGGAGTGGAGAAGGACTCACAAGATGGCTGACACTGGCTACTGCTGTGGGGAGCACAAGGCCCTGCTGCCAACTGTGCACCAACAAACAGCAGGACACCACTGACTGACATCCTGAGAGACAACTTCCACTCCCTGCAACGCAAGCACGTTCCATGGTGGGATAACTGACTGGCTGGGTGGGTGGGAAGGAGGGCCGGCTGTCAACCAAACACGAACCAATGCAGACCATGTTCACATCCCAGAAAATACATAGAAATGCCCAAATAATGCAGGACAATGTGCCACACCGATATCAACCCCTGACTGTGACGACTTAGGACAATGCAATGTACAGGCCCGCACCCAGAGGCACAGTCACAACTGTCATGTGTGTCAACCATTGATGCCTGCAGAAACATGACATACATTGTTTGTCTCCCAAAAACAGGTGATGATGGGGACACAGCAGCAGACGCTGAGGAGTCCCAGTCCCAGGCTCAAGAGGATGCCGAGCTCACTGGCGTCGTACAGCCTCTGTCCTCCTCGGACGATGAAGAACAACCTGGCACATCCGGTGCAAGTCAACATGCAGCACCAGCAGGACCACCAGCTGCAGCACCAGCAGGACCACCAGCTGCACCCCCTGCACCCACCCCTACAACGACTGTCACCACGAATACCATCCCTGCCGACATGGACAGAATAAGGAGCAACACCAGCACATTGACCCTGGACCAACCTGGGGCCATGGACACCACCTCCACCACCAACCCCCAAGGTGGACCAGGGTTATCTGTGCGTGCCACTGCACACACTGCACATGTCAGCAGGGGTGGTGGGAGGGGTGGGAGACAGAGGTCGCTGCTTGCAGATGTTGCTGGTGTGCATGACGACCCACAACTGGTACGCATAGCTGATGCGTACCAGTCCAGCACCGGAGACCTCAGCCAGGTAGTGGGGCTCCTCAGAGACATTAAACAGCAGCAGGCTGCCCATCATGCCCGCTTGGACTCCCACATGTCCCACGTGGAGTCACACATGTCCCGTGTGGACTCACACATGTCCCGCGTGGAGTCCAAGTGGGATGCACTGCATGAGATGACGGCGGTGCACAGGGACATTTTTCAATGCCTCCGCCAGATGAACAGCAACCAGTCCACACCTCCCTGTGTGCCAACAACATCTGGTGCCGAACAAACTGCAACTGCCACAGGGAGGGAGGAGGACTCTGGCGGAGAGTCCCCTGCACCGCAGCAGCCTGCACTTGAGGGGCCCCCCCCAAGAAGAGGGGTCGTCCGAGGAGGGAAAAGTGAGAGGCCGATGGCCAAGCGCAACTCCCAGGAAGCCTGAACCTGTTCTGGATGTTCGCCTTTGTGCACAGACTGTTCACCCTGTTGACGGCAACACTACTCCCACACATTGCATGGGGAGTACAAGTTGGACCAATGTGTCAGACAACTGTGGCCCGATACTGGGGATCCTGTCTACCCGGACTTTCAATTCATCTAGGAACTTGGGATTGCAAGATTCATGTACAGCACAACTCATCCTATGCACTATTAACACAAATGTATCACAATAAACACACTAATACACCATACTTGCCTCTGTCGTGATTCCAACGTGGGTGCTGTTATGGGGATGATGAACTGCAAAATTACATTGTGTATGCGAACTGCAACAGCAAGGACAACACAGGCATGTGAGTACAGGCAACGTGACACACATGAGGGAGACACACCACCAGGGCTACACGACACATACACACCTAGGCCATCTGACTCATTGCCTACACTGATGTTGCCAGGGAAGACGGTGCAATGCACAGACACCACACCCATTCCCAGTTGTAGTCAAGTAGCCCACAGGTGCAGTAAGCAAATGGCAGTCAAATGTGTGACCACAGACAACGCACATCACTAAGTGAAGCACAGGTATATTACACAGTTGCAACATGCCGTAACCACTACAGATGCAAGGTAACCCCACCTGGCAGCGGGCACACAGTCAACAACTGTAGACGGAAGGAAGTCCATGGGTGTGGCGCACATCACCTGTAGGGACACAACAGCTACCAGCCTGGATGTGCAATCACGTCGTCGGTGGACACAGTTGACCAAACGAATCTGAAAGTACCCTGTGAAGGACAGAAATGACACACAGTCAAAAGCAATGGAGTACAGGACAGAACAGCAAAACTCATGCACAATACATGTTACAAGATACCCACCCAGAACCAAGTTAGCATGTCAACACTGTTGGGGAGTACAGCCCACCTGTCACCACACATCGCAACACACATCCAGTCAAGTAGCCCATGGACACACTCCAACAGCACCAGAGCACCACCCACACATCATGCCAACTCACATCATTGACATGACACCTCAGGATACTCACATTCAGCTAAAGAAGTTGGTGATGAGCTGTGTGCGGACATCACCATCACCATCATCATCATCATCATCGTCACTGGCATCGTGGTCCAGGCCAGGATCCTCCACAGGTGGCGGATGTTGGTCATCGTCATCCTGGATGAGAGGCAACTCCTTCCGCACTGCCAGGTTGTGGAGCATGCAGCAGACGATGATAATCTTGCACACTTTCGCAGGGGCATATGGGAGGGACCCTCCGGTCTTGTCCAGGCAGCGGAAGCGGCTCTTCAGGAGACCAAAGGTCCGCTCAATCACTCTCCTGGTCCGACCATGTGCCTCATTGTAGCGCATCTGGGCAGGTGTCACAGGGTTCCTGAGGGGTGTCAGCAACCACGGCATGTTGGGGTATCCTGAGTCACCTACGGACAGACAAGTGCACATTAGCTGACTTGGAAAAGTGGGCGGAATACTACAGATCAGATCACACACAATGGCACAAAGTCAGTACACACCGACAAGCCAGGCACGCTGGTTCTGCATCTGTGCCATCATCCTGGGGATGCAACTACTCCTCATCACAAAGGCATCGTGTGCTGAACCAGGGAAACGGGCACACACGTGTGTGATGGTCATGTCTGCAAGACACACCACCAGTGCATTGACCGAGTGGTAGTGCTTGCGGTTCCTGTAGGCCTGCTCCTGGGCCTGTGGTGGTACCAAAGCCACATGTGTCCCATCAATGGAGCCAATGACATGCGGCATCCTCCCCAGGGCATAAAAGTCACTCTTCACGTCAGTGAGTCGTCGCAGTCTAGGGAAATAGATGTACCGGTTCAGGAAGAGCAACATTGCCGCCAAAACATTGCGGAGCACACGGCTGAACATGGTCTGTGACATCCCACCAGCAGTCGCCACAGTATGTTGGAAGGTACCGGTGGCAAAGAAGTGTAGGGCTGCCATCACCTTCACCTTGGGGGTCAGCGCTGTAGGATACGGCCGGCCAGGCTGCAAATGTGGGGACAACTGCACTGCCAAATCCTCAATCAGCTGCCTGGTGAAGCGGTACCGTCGGATGCTGTCCCGTTCCACCATCGTTGCCAGGTCTGGGAATGGCCGATGGACAGCAGGAGCCCTGCAGTGCAGAGGAGAAGTAAGCAAGATTGTCAGTCACCCCACATATGCGGCATTGAACACACTCAAGATCCCAACATACATCATTATGAGGCACAACTACATGAAGTGTGCAGTACCGGAAGGACATGTATGGTACATACATGGCCAACATCTGTCAACACGGTCCTACAGGTGGCATCAATTTGTCCCACGTTGGCCCATTGGATATCATGATGCCGTGTCACAGTTCCCATCTCCTGCTGCCGTGTCACAATCACCCCCACAGTGACATGTGAGGACAGATGTGCCCCAGGCACCACAGCTCAACGACAGGTACATTCCCAGGGACCCTGTAATGCCACATGGACACTGGCATCACATGGAGTATCATGTGTACACCACAGCAAAACAAACATGACCCCCACAGGTAGTGGCCCCACTTGCCACGGCAGGACAGACATGGACGTCTGTGACACACACGCACAACATCAGAGTCCATGCACACACAACGTGGATGTGGAGACTGTCTCCCATTGTGCACATGAAATCAGAGACATTGTAAACACTACATGCACAAAGACTGTGGAGGTCCATCACTATTGTGCCACTGGGACACCCTGGCTCAAACATACCGTCCCACATGGGACTCACGGGGTATGTGACATGACATACACAAACACCACTGTGAAATGTGACCATGGCACATGCACAGATATGAACAGTTGCACATCACAGTGGTCACGTACACGTAACACCCAGGATCCTGTCCCCATGAACACGTGCACAGCCTGGGGGAGGCTGCCCACAGGTGACACCCACAGGACAACATGTACACCAACATACACACAATAGGAAATGCAGCCTTACATGCCTTATGATAAGGTTTGGACAGGCTGTCGTGATGTAGGTGTGCCCCTCACTCCCTGGGAGCTATCTGTGGCTGGCATATGTCCATCTGAGACAGGCATGCTGACATATGCCAGTCACATGTACAGTGATGCGTTGTACTGCAATGGACCGATCGGTGCCTCCGGCCGGCCCATTGCTTTCAATGTGTGCGGGTACGCGTTGTACCCCTGTGCGCGTTGAACTGCAATGGACCGATCGGTGCCTCCGGCCGGCCCATTGCTTTCAATGTGTGCGGGTACGCGTTGTACCCCTGTGCGCGTTGAACTGCAATGGACCGATCGGTGCCTCCGGCCGGCCCATTGCTTTCAATGTGTGCGGGTACGCGTTGTACCCCTGTGCGCGTTGAACTGCAATGGACCGATCGGTGCCTCCGGCCGGCCCATTGCTTTCAATGTGTGGGGGTACGCGTTGTACCCCTGTGCGCGTTGAACTGCAATGGACCGATCGGTGCCTCCGGCCGGCCCATTGCTTTCAATGTGTGCGGGTACGCGTTGTACCCCTGTGCGCGTTGAACTGCAATGGACCGATCGGTGCGCACCCATTGACAATGGGCTTGCCTGGCAACGGACGCGTTTTCGAAATTCGAACGAGTCGGTTGCTGGAAAATCAGTTGGTCACCCACAACAATGTTGCAAAATCATGTATGTCATGAAGTTGAAGATTTGAAGGATGCTGTGGGCGTGTTTTGGTGCTGCTATTCCATGGATTGGCCAGATTCAGAAGATGCAAACGACTTGGACCTATCACTTTGGACACAAGGGACAGTATCTGCCTCTCCAGCACATATATATTGCTGGCTGTTCCCCTGAGAGCCCACTTGCCTGCACTACATGCTCCAAGACGACATCTGCCACTGCACTGCTGCTGTCTCTGCCCCTCTGGACCCTGCAATGGCACGTACTGTGGAGAGAGCCCCAGCCTTCAGCCTTGAAGAGAACCAGGCCCTGCTGGACAGCCTACTTCCACAGTACAGCAAGCTGTATGGGACACCATGGGAGCAGGTGAGTGTCCTGTGCACTGCCTTTCTGAATGTGCATTTTGTCTGACTAGCAAGGCTGAGAGTCTGCACGCCACTGGCTAGCAGGCTCACTGAGTAGTTGTCACCCCCCATAGTGTGTAGTGACTTGCACTGGACAGGTATGGTGCAGTGACAGTGCTTCTGAACAGGGTTTTACTCCCCATGCAATGATACCATGTAGTGACTTCTGGAAAACTGTCCATGGGCAGCCGTGCACTGCCTGTGTACACCATGTGCCCCTGTGATTGCGACATGTATATGCAACTGTGTCATGCACGGATATGTTGCATGTGTAGTAATGGCCTTATCACTTTGTCATCCTGACAGGCTTCTGCCCATCGGAAGCAGGAGATCTGGAAGGACATCGTCCGGGCTGTCCGGTCCGTGGGGGTCTACAAGCGCCGGATCCGCAACTGCCAAAAGAGGTGGCAGGACCTTCGGGGCTGGACCCGGAGGATTGCACGGGTCCAGCTGAAGCTGTCGCCTCCTCGCAGGAGGGGCGGAACACGGACCCTGACCCCCACATGCTCAGGATCCTGGCGGTGGTCTTTCCAGACCTGGATGGGCAGCTGAAGGCCAGAGAGCAGCAAGGAGGGGGTGAGTCAAAGACTGCACTGTGAACTCTGTCTAACATGCTATGTGCCCTCCTCGGGCCTGGTTAAACTGCCACAGTACAGCAGTCATGTTGTCCAGGAGCCATGTCCCTCTATTGTGCACTGCCCACTCCTCATCTGATACCCAGGTGTGGCCCTTACATGCAGGGAATTCTGTCACTTAGGACTGTGTCCTTGCAGTTTGCTTGACTCAAGGTGGGAGACAGCATCTGTTTCCCTGACTCTGTGGTGGGCATCATGGGTGGGTCCATTGCTTACACAATGCCTGTATTCTGACATGTATTCAGCGTGTTACTTTGATCTGTGGTCCAATTGCTGAGCTGATCCACCACATGTGGCTGGGGTATCTGGCACACACCCATGCTGCGGGTGGGAACAATGTTTGGGCCCCAGGAGTATGTATATGACGTGTGTCACACATACTTAGCCAGCTGCCTACAGTCCAGGGCTCATCCCTCATTCATGTGGGGCTGGACAGTCATGCCTACTCCAGGCCATACAATACACTCTGTACTCCCACTCCCGTGTATCAGCTGACACATTGTGCGCAGTGATTTGACCCCTCAGGTGTCTGCCTCTGTGTCAGTGTGCTGTGGATTAGTCGCCAGGACTGCTGTGGAGTTTCTTGGTAGGGGCTCAGCATGCCACTGGAGATGTGACCATAGGAGACGATACTTGTGTGTCACATAGGTGTCTGATCAGCCGCCCATGCAGACTGGGGCATGTGAATGTGAAGTTCAGGCAGCTGTTCCCCATTCACAGCAGAGTGTGAGGGGCTCAGGTTCAGAGGGTAGTGTCACAGGTCTCCCATATGTCCAATAGGTATGACCTGCACAGATGAGGGTTAAGAGGATGTGTTGTGGGGGGATGTACATGTGCACTTGTGCAGCTCCAGGACTTGCATTCCCCATGACCTACTATTGTGACACAGTGCAGAGTGTTGTTGTCTGGCTGCAAAGTCATACATCACTGAGACAGTGATGTATGACTTTGCAGTCATGCCTCCGCCATGGCATGTGTCTACTGATTGGTGAGCCTGCAGGGGAGTGACATGTGCTACATGCACACCATAGTGGCGCTGGCTATCAGGACATGGGTGCATCATGGTGTCTGTCGCTGGTATGCATCACATGCATTTCCTATTTGACTCTGGGCATCCCTTTCATCCGGAAACCTGTACTGACTCAGTGGCAAGAGCTGTGATGTGTCCACACCGTGTCCTCTGCACTGTCCAACTACTGTGTACTTGGTGCATGTGTCCACACTGGGGTGTTGCAATCCAACAGACACCAGACAGATGGGTGCAAGGCCATGTGGGATGTGAGTGCCATGCTTGGCATCAGACTGACAATTGGCTTCTCCTGTTCAGTTAGGGCACTTTTAGCAATGTACAACTAATGATGCCAGGGCTTGCTCTGTGATGTGCTGTGCTCACAGTGGTGTGTGCGTTTTGTGCAGGTGACTGATGTCTGTCTGTTTCCCCATTGTTTGCAGATACATCCACGGCCACGGAAGGGGACAGCTCCACGGACCAGGAGGAGCCAGAGAGCCAGACTGGGTCAGCAGCCGAGAGTGGTCGGAGGGACCCAGTGGCACGGAGGGCGAGGGAGCCACACCGAGGAGTCCTCAGCAGCATCCACCTCAGCTGAGGACCAGAGCAACTCGGAGGATGACTCCCTTGTGGAGGCGGGTGTCAGCAGCCACCACACCCCAGCTAGTGTTGCTGTCCCGCCACCACCAGCACCACTACCGCCCTCCCATCGGCTCCCATTCCCCAGGTCCGTGGAGGCTCCCATGTCCGGGAGCGTGTCTCCTTTGGGCCAGGCACCGCAGCCCCTGCCCCTGTGTCCCCTGCTGCCCTGAGTGAGAAGTCTGTGTACCTCCTTCGCCAGCTCCATGTAGGCCAGACAGCCATGCTGAGTGTCCTCCATGCGCACACCGCGCTGTTGACTCAGCTGGTGTCGTTCATGGAGGGCATCTCATCGGGCATGTCTGACCTACAGAGGGGCAATAGGTCCATGGACTCCTCCCTGACGGCAGCAGTGTCCCTCCTCAAACGGTCCCTCACCCCTCCTGCCTCTGCTCCATCCACACTCCCCAGCACCTTACCCATCCCAAGCACACACACACCGGCACAGGCACACACCAGCACACACACATCCAGCACACTGACACACACGCCAATGACAAAACGCACACGCACGCACATTCAGGGGACTGAAGCCAGACTCACAGGGGATGGGGCCCTGGAACACACACACGCATCCACATGCACTGCGCAGTCCTCAGTTCCCTCTCCCTCCAAAGCACCCTCCCTTGCCTCACCTGCAACCCCAAAGTCACAGCAGTTCTTCCTCTGTGACCTCGGCCTCTTCCCCACCGATGAAGCTGCTCCAGCATCCTGGGGAAGAGGAAGCCCACCCACACGGAGCAGAGTGCCCCTCGCCCCTGGACACCCTCCCCCAGGCGCAGACGGACTGAGGCCCCCACCCGCAAGTCCCCCGGAGTCCTAAGAGCAAGACCCCGCCACCGCCCTGCAGCTCAGGCACAAGGTCTCCGTCCTCCATCCCTCAGGCCCCCACTGCACAGGTGCCCCCACCACACCCTGCCCCAGGTTCCCCCACCCACAGATATACCATCCCCAAGAGGATCAGGCCTTCTCCCCCTGCCACTTGCTCTCCCAGCACCACACCCCCCGCTGCGCTTGTCTGTGCCACTGATGTGGTGAGGGTGTCCTCCCCTCTGTCCAACCCACCTTGCCTGTTCCCCATTCTCCTCCCCTGGAGGTAGGCACTGCAGTGGAGTCCACTACCGCCCTGTCTGACTTGGGCACTGCAGTGGCGGACCTGTCCACTCCATCTGCAGGGTCCACTGCAGTTGTGCCGGCACCCACGACATCTGAGTCATGCCCCCAGTTGTGCCGGCACACACCATGTCAGACACCTCCACTGCAGTTGTCAGTGGCTCTCCAGCACCCACCACCCCTTCCCTGACTCCCCTGGTGAGCCCTGATCCTGTCCCTGCGGTGCCTGGCCTGCCCCCCGGTTGCCCCTCCTAGTGGATTGTCCCTGGTTTTGTGCAGGCATGCGTAGGGTGACATCTGCCAGTGTCACCCTGTTTGAACTTTGACAATGGACTGGCCATTGGCCTTTGCTCTTTTTTTCTGGACGTCGTTTTCATTCAACACATATGCTGAATAAAGCAACTTTCTTTTCTCTAGTGCTCATGCTTCAGATGTACATGTTGTTGGTGCTGCTAACCATGCCCTTGCTGCAGTGATGGTGATATCTGGTCTCATGATTATGAAGTGTTACTGTGCAGGAACCCATGTGGTCCAGGGGGAATGTGTCCTATCATGTGGTGTATCCATGTCATCCATAGCAGCATCTGAGGGTGTCATGTGTTCAGTATTTGGCAATGGGATTTCCTACTTACATTAGCAATTTCATATCTGTGGCTTCCACCCCTGCACATCTGTTGTGCCTGCCATTGTTGGATTTGTCTACTTCCCTGACCGTGTTGCCATCTCCACTGGACATGCAGGTTTGGGCATCAATGGGGAAGGACTCATCCGTGTAGTCAGTGCAACATTGCTATACAAGTGTGTTGGATCTGTGCTGATGATTCCGTTGGCACATCCATGACCAGGCTGATGTGACGGGAGCCCTCATTTGGTGCTAATTGTTGATTGTGTGACCAAGTGCTCAGCTGACATGATGGGGCCCTACTGAGGCAACATATGGCACAGCTTTCCTCACACAGGAGTGGAGTCCCCTCATGGCAGTGTGTACACGTGTGACATTGCCTGCGCCCAAGGTGTGTGTTGTATGTGCATGTCTGTGTGTTCACTTCCATTTATCTGCGCATGCTGTGATCCCTAGTGTTGTACCTGTTTGTGATGCTTGCTGACTTGAGCTATGTTCCCCCAAAGTCTTCTCCCTGTGTTCTCTGTGATGTGGGTGCATGGCACATTACTGGTCATCAGGGTGTCACCCATAGGTGTGTTTGCTGTCAGGGCTGAGTTTGTGTGCAGACGCAGATGGGTCACAGTCAGGTTTCCCCTTGGCACTTGTTGTTTGCCCCTGTCATGTGATTTTCAGTTTGTGTTATCTTTAAGTTATTGTGACACGTTGTGTGTGTGACTGCTGGCACTCCTCAGGGTCTGGGCTGCGATGTTGGTTGTTGTCTATGTGTGTTCTTTGTGGGTGACCTTGGCTTCTTCATTGGTGTGTGACTGTGGCTGGGATCCCATTGGTTGGTGTGGTATCGCCGTCATGTCCATGTACAGCGTAGTGTGCAGTGTGTCAGACATTCAGGAGTCTTGTTGAGTGGCCATGTGTGATGTGTTTCTGCACCTTGGTTCCCACCCACCACCCTGGAATAGTCATGGGTGCATGTGCAATGTCACCAGTGCATGTGTACTTCACTGCTGCACATTGTTGGAGGTCGAGGGGTGTGGTCTTGAGTGTGTGCAGATGGGAGTTGTTGCCCAGCTAGACCCCTGCCTCCATGTTGGCCTTGGCTTACTGGCCATGCTGATTGATTTGTGCTTGTGTCTGTGTGATGGTAGTTTGTTGCTCAGGACACATGACTGTGGTTCACAGTGTGAACCACATTCAGCTTTGTCATCAGAGTGGGATTTTATGCAGCCAAGGGTCACCACATTGTGGGGGCCCTGGGGGTGGTGCTGTGGTGTGTCTGTGTCTTGCTGTGTCAGTTGTTGTTCCTACGTGCCTGTGTGACATGTGTGTTTTGTGCTTCCTCTCATCTGACAATGCCTGCTTGCCCACATAGGGGATTTGGATCCATGAGTTACCTTAGTGTGGCAGTGTATGCACATCTGTATGATTGGTATTCAGGTCTCCTCATGTGTTGTGTGGTTGCCTGGGGACACTGGCACCCCCCCCCTCACCTGCTGTGTATGATGAAAGTGTTGGTCTGCCTGTTTGTGTTTGTGCATCTGCACCACTGCATTGGCATATATTGGGTGTGCCATTGGCTGTATGTTGTTTGGTGTGTTTCCCCTGCTGTCCCTGGGACTCCTAGGTCATCGGTCAGCACAGTGATCATGGTTTGTGTGTCCCATTGCTGCCATGGTATGGTATCTGTTCACCTCACATCTGCTGTCTCCACAGGATATCTGCATTTGTGTGCCCATTGGTGCAAATATGTGGTTCTGCATTCTGATGGTCACTTCTGTCATTGTGTCATTGATGAATGTTGACGGTGTCAGCCCCCATGGGTGTTGTTTGTCTGCACATGGCCAAAGGAATGTCTCATTTGCACTGCAGTATTTGGCTCACCCAATTTATGTTGCAATGGGACACATACACTACTTTGCCACAGATGAGTTTTTGGTTCTGTGACCAGGAATGATCCATGCAGTTTGGCAGTTGCAGCTCTTTCTTTGTCAACACTTACCTTTTGGTCACTGTGATGATGGGGGTGTAGACCCCATTGCCACAATGGTCAAAATGTGCTTCAGCTATGGACCCCACACTTCCCTTTTGGTCACTGTGATGATGGGGGTTTAGACCCCATTGCCACAATGGTCAAAATGTGCTTCAGCTATGGACCCCACACTTCCCTTTTGGTCACTGTGATGATGGGGGTTTAGACCCCATTGCCACAATGGTCAAAATGTGCTTCAGCTATGGACCCCACACTTACCTTTTGGTCACTGTGATGATGGGGGTTTAGGCCCCATTGCCACAATGGTCATGGGCTGCTTGCATTGTGGGTGCCACACACATATATGTGTGGCACATGTGCTAGGGGGTCACATTGTATGTTCAAAGTCATGTTCGGTGTTGTAGGCATTTGACACAGCCTACACACGCTTGTCATGGTGGTGGGGGGATGTCTTTATCTTGCATTCCCTAGGTTGTGGTGTGCTGGTTGTGTCATGCATTGTCCATCCTATGAGTGGGGGTGGTAGTAGTGGTAGGCATCCAGCCCCCTGGGTGAGGGTGGTAGTCGTGGTAGGCATCCAGCCCCCCTGGCTAAGGGTGGTAGTAGTGGTAGGCATCCAGCCCCCCTGGGTGAGGGTGGTAGTAGTGGTAGGCATCCAGCCCCCCTGGCTAAGGGTGGTAGTAGTGGTAGGCATCCAGCCCCCTGGCTAAGGGTGGTAGTAGTGGTAGGCATCCAGCCCCCCTGGGTGAGGGTGGTAGTAGTGGTAGGCATCCAGCCCCCCTGGCTAAGGGTGGTAGTAGTGGTAGGCATCCAGCCCCCCTGGCTAAGGGTGGTAGTAGTGGTAGGCATCCAGCCCCCCTGGGTGAGGGTGGTAGTAGTGGTAGGCATCCAGCCCCCTGGCTAAGGGTGGTAGTAGTGGTAGGCATCCAGCCCCCTGGCTAAGGGTGGTAGTAGTAGTAGGCATCCAGCCCCCCTGGGTGAGGGTGGTAGTAGTGGTAGGCATCCCGCCCCCTGGGTGAGGGTGGTAGTGGTGGTAGGCATCCAGCCCCCCTGGGTGAGGGTGGTAGTAGTGGTAGGCATCCAGCCCCCTGGCTAAGGGTGGTAGTAGTGGTAGGCATCCAGCCCCCTGGGTGAGGGTGTTAGTAGTGGTAGGCATCCAGCCCCCCATGGCTAAGGGTGGTAGTAGTGGTAGGCATCCTGCCCCCCTGGCTAAGGGTGGTGGTAGGCATCCTGCCCCCCCTGGGTGAGGGTGGTAGTAGTGGTAGGCATCCTGCCCCCCTGGCTAAGGGTGGTAGTAGTGGTAGGCATCCTGCCCCCTGGCTAAGGGTGGTAGTAGTGGTAGGCATCCTGCCCCCCTGGCTAAGGGTGGTGGTAGGCATCCTGCCCCCTGGCTAAGGGTGGTAGTAGTGGTAGGCATCCAGCCCCCCTGGCTAAGGGTGGTAGTAGTGGTAGGCATCCAGCCCCCCTGGGTGAGGGTGGTAGTAGTGGTAGGCATCCAGCCCCCCTGGGTGAGGGTGGTAGTAGTGGTAGGCATCCAGCCCCCCTGGGTGAGGGTGGTAGTAGTGGTAGGCATCCTGCCCCCTGGGTGAGGGTGGTAGTGGTGGTAGGCATCCAGCCCCCCTGGGTGAGGGTGGTAGTGGTGGTAGGCATCCAGCCCCCCTGGCTGAGGGTGGTAGTAGTGGTAGGCATCCAGCCCCCCTGGTTGAGGGTGGTAGTAGTGGTAGGCATCCAGCCCCCCCTGGCTAAGGGTGGTAGTAGTGGTAGGCATCCTTCCCTCCTGGCTAAGGGTGGTGGTAGGCATCCTGCCCCCCCTGGGTGAGGGTGGTAGTAGTGGTAGGCATCCTGCCCCCCTGGCTAAGGGTGGTAGTAGTGGTAGGCATCCTGCCCCCCTGGCTAAGGGTGGTGGTAGGCATCCTGCCCCCCTGGCTAAGGGTGGTAGTAGTGGTAGGCATCCTGCCCCCCTGGGTGAGGGTAGTAGTAGTGGTAGGCATCCTGCCCCCTGGCTAAGGGTGGTGGTAGGCATCCTGCCCCCCTGGGTGAGGGTGGTAGTAGTGGTAGGCATCCTGCCCCCTGGCTAAGGGTGGTAGTAGTGGTAGGCATCCTGCCCCCCTGGGTGATGGTGGTAGTAGTGGTAGGCATCCTGCCCCCCCTGGGTGAGGGTCGTAGTAGTGGTGGGCATCCTGCCCCCCCTGGGTGAGGGTGGTAGTAGTGGTGGGCATCCTGCCCCCCTGGCTAAGGGTGGTAGTAGTGGTAGGCATCCTGCCCCCCCTGGGTGAGGGTGGTAGTAGTGGTAGGCATCCTGCCACCCTGGCTAAGGGTGGTGGTAGGCATCCTGCCCCCCCTGGGTGAGGGTGGTAGTAGTGGTAGGCATCCTGCCCCCCCTGGGTGAGGGTGGTAGTAGTGGTGGGCATCCTGCCCCCCCAGGCTAAGGGTGGTAGTAGTGGTAGGCATCCTGCCCCCCCTGGGTGAGGGTGGTAGTAGTGGTAGGCATCCAGCCCCCCCTGGGTAGGGGTGGTGGTGCGCATTCAGGCCCCTGTGTGCATATGTGGCATTGGTGATGGGCATCCCGCCCCTATGGTGCTGCTGTTGCTGGTGTAAGTATATTCAGCATCCCCGTGTGTGTGTGTGATGTGTCGTGTACGTGTTGTATGTGTTTTGTGGTTGGTGTCTGGCTTACCTTCTGCGCCGTACGCGTCCGTGCCTGTTCCGGTAGTAAATGTAGAATATTGGTATGATCGGGACGAAGGGATTCATGGTTGGTTCGTGTCGTTCGTCCTTCTCGTTGCTTCGCGTCGTCCTCGTCGCTTCGCCTCGTCCTCGTCGCTTCGCGTCGTCCTCGTCGGTGCCGTGTTCGTCTCGGAGCCGTGGATCGTGTTGTGGCGCGAATCGGAGCTTATGTGCGCCTCTCCCGGATGCTTTGACGTGCCGTGCGTAGCGACGGGTTCGGAGCGTACGGAAAGCGCATCGTACTTGTCCGGCCGGACGGGGCTGCATTTTTCCTTCCGTGCGACTCGATTCGGCGTTTCCGGATTCGCCTCGGTCGGAGAACAGGACCTGGTTTGGGTGAGTACGGCTCGGCCGGATTTTTTGCTGTTGTGCGCATCGTACTTGCTCGTTCGGTGTACTGTACGGATCGGTCGGGAAACAGGCTTTCGCATGGCTTTTTTCCCGACCGAATGGTATTGGGTGCGCCTCCGACCGAGATCGGAATCGGCCCCTTAGTGTTAACAATTTTGAAATGCAGATGCACACAGATAATAACTTTAAAGTCTGTTCTTGTTAGATTAGATCATCATATTTTGCGCCAACGCATTTTGGATCATGGGGTGCAAAATGAGCGCAGCAGCATGCTCTGACCTCCAATTCGCCTTTTAAAGGGTTCCTTTAATCTGTTCGTCTTATGTTTTTGAAATAAAAGCTGAACACTCCGGCCTACACACACCGCCGCGCAAATATGGCTTCTCTAATCACAATCACAGGATATAGGATCCAATTCTAAGATGGTCGACAGGTTCAATGTGGTATTCCTGCTCCGAATATTACAGATACAGCCAGTATCAGCATTTTTTGGATTTAGCAATATTGCAACACTGTGTCATTTTGACTTTGCCCCTGTTGAATGGGGAATTACTACGGGAGTCAGTATTGCCAATCCCTTTGTTTACAGTAATCCACAATTTTTGGCCCATTTTGCAAATTTAACCAAATTGAATGTCACTCAGGGGAGGGGAGAACATCAGGAATGTGAAGTTTCAGCGGGCGCTGGAACATTCGACTCAGCAGGTCAGGGGAGTGAGCGGCTGAATCATGGTTTCGTCCTTCCTTGTAGTCGATGCCTTAATAGTGGACAAATATCCACAAATTGACATGCTTTTCAAAACCCGTATATAAAAAAGGTTCATTATTCAGAACATGGATATCAGTTTCTAAAAGTGTTATGAGTTCCCGTAGGGTTTGTTGCTTATTCATGAATTTCAAAAGTCAAAACACCTGAATAGATGTAATTTGTCAGTTGGAGAAATTAAATACATTCTAGTGTCTAGTTAAGATTTTCACCTTCTTCTTTCAGAATATCTTCCTATATTTTGTGTGAATTACCTGTAACTAGTGGCTACTGGGAATGCCTGCAAGCAGGGGCGTAATGCAGGGCCCTGGAGCCCCTGTGGCACAGGGGGTTCACCAACCCTTAGCGGGGCCCCATTCAGCAAAAGGCCAATTAATATCTGTGAAATATGGCAGACTCAAGGGCCCCTGACCACATTTTGCAGGGGGTACTCCATCATTTTGCTTTACGCCAATGGCTGCATGCTATGCAGTAACGTGAAAAAGGTAAAAGGGTATGTCCAAAGTCCATGCCTTGCGCAAATTTGAAACCAATGTCCAGATGGTGCTGTGCATTGTTTCCCACTGGGTCCAATAGTTGGCGATGCGATTTGTTAGACCCAGAGCTGTAATACTGAGAACTGGATCTGTCCCACCGTCATGGCCTATGCTCAGACCTCATTGGACATGTCCGTTGAGTGTGCACATTGGGTAATCGTGGAAGAGTACTGGCAAATAATGGGCAGCTGTCAAAATGTCATTAGAAAGTTAAAACTATTTTCTGAAAAACATTTGTTGCACTTAGACTTACTTACTAATGAATGTTATAGAAAAGTCTAAGGGCCTGATTACGAGTCTGCCAGACTAGCGGGGGCGCAGGGGTGGCGGTCCAGCCACCACGGCACCGACGGTCTGAGTACAGTATTAGAACAGTATTAGAACTTTGGCAGTTGGACCGCCATTGGACTGTCGCAGGAGCATGGGAACTACATTCCTTGGTGGTCCCGCAGTGGTCAGGGGCTCATAATATGCTGGCGGTGCTGCTGCATCACTGCCATGCATACTACGAATTTCACGACCGCCAGTGGTGTCAAGGAGGTTCTTCCTCTATGAAACTGCTGGTGGTCATGAAACAAAGGGAGCCCTACAGGGCCCCCTCATGCCCCATGCATGGGGGTACATGCAGGCGGGAACATGTTGTGCCCCCCTGTGTGCATGCAGCCCCAGTTCGAGCATGGCATGGACTTCACAGTCTATGCTGTGCTGGAACGCGCTGTGGCAGTCCTGCAGCGGTGCCTTCCTAAGGCATGCATAGGGGCCTTTGAAAGGGACCACCGCAGGAAAGCCATGCCGCCACGCCGCCACGCCGCCAGACCATGAAAACTCATAAACTGGCAGGTGGGAGGCAGCCCTTTTTGGCGGGCTGTGGAGTGGCGGCCTGCTCCAGGACCGCCAAACTCACAATCGGGTCCAAGAACTTCATAGAAAAAAAACTGTTTGCAGTGTGTTACTGGTATTATTAGGGATGCACAAACCGTCAGACATTTGAAGTTGACAAACTTCATACTTGAAACAATTTGCTAAGTCTCCCAATAGCTCCAAAATTTGCTGACAGGAAAATATTGTCAGAAAGCACCAACCTTGCATACTGGATCAAACTGGAGCAATAAATTGTTCCTTCTCTCTCGACCTCCACCAATGACCACATATATTGAGAATATGGGGTCAATAGTAGAAACAGGGAAAAGGAAAAGTGATAAGAGAGGAAACCACTCGATACCACCACTATAACTCATCACTCTGCTGGAAACTGAAGTCTCCAGGTTGCAGTAGGTATCTGAAGGCAAAAGGAGATATCTTAGCAACCTGCCTTGAAAGCTGTGCCTCTATCCTTCACAACGAGGAGGAAGTACCTTAACTATATCTCTACATAACAAACTCTCTTTGTGCTGTTATGAAGCTTAGATTTTACAAACTGGAACCTAATAAGAGATGAGTACTTTTATATATGTTCACCCACATGTCTCTATTGGTAAGTGTTAGAAATGGGGGTCTCTAGTTGGCAGAGGTAGGTACCTTTGTCCAAATAGGGACCGTTGCTTCTAGTCAGGGTAAGGGGGATACACTCCTAAAATAACCCATGCTCACCCCCTTGGTAGCTTGGCACAAGCAGACAGGTTTATATCAGAGGCAGTGTGTAAAGCATTTGTGAACACATACAGTTATACAGTGAAAACACTACAAATGGACACCACACCAGTTTAGAAAAATAAGTAATCTTTATCTAAACCAAAACAAGACCAAACGACAAAAATCCACAATACAGTAATAAAAATATGACTTTCAGATGGTAGAAATAGTTCAGTTCAACTAAAATTGCAGATACAACACTTTTCTCACAAAGTACCTGGGATGCGTCACGCAAACAAACAAAACGGGCCGCAGGGAAGGTGATGCGTCGGTTCCTTACACTCAGTGAAGGTGATGCGTCGGTTCCTTGCTTCGGGGGAGGTGATGCGTCAGTTCCTTACTGCAGCACAAGGGATGTGATGCGTTGGTTCCTTTCCAAAGAGGAGGTGATGCGTAGATTTCTTACAGCGTGGGGAGGTGATGCGTCAGTTTCTTACTGCATCCCCCAACGATGCGACAGACTAGGCGCCTCGATGTAATGATCCACTGACGATGCGTGAACTCGTGCAGCCGCACAGCAGGCCTTGCGTCAAACTCGGTGCGATGATCTCAGACGTCGGAGATCGGTGCACTTGATGCGGCGTGCGGCGATTTCTCGAGCCGCGGCAGGCGCTGTGACGGTTTCTTTGGCGATGCGTCGCAAACAGGTGCAGATGCGTCTCACTTCTTCGAAGTTGCGTTGATTCTCCAGTTCCCAGCGGAAAACAGTCTCTAGAGGTCCAGAACAGCAGCAGGCACCTCTCTGCAGATTAGAATTCCCAGCAAGGAAATTCAGGGGAGCTGGTGGTAAAGTCTAGGGGGCATATTATCAAGAACGGCGTTAAAATTATCGCCGGTTTAGCGGCAGAAAACTGCCGCTAAGCGGCGATAATTGGCTTGATAATATGCCCTGGAGAATTCCAATAGAAGCCCATGTTCACACCAGAACATGGACTTCTATTGGAATTCTCCAGGGCATATTATCAAGCCCATTATTGCCGCTTTGGCGGCAGTTTTCTGCCGCTAAACCGGCGATAATTTTAACGCTGTTCTTGATAATATGCCCCTTTGTGTCCTTGAGACTTCAGAACAGGAGGCAAGCTCAGTTTCAAGCCCTTGGAGATCTGTTCCTCAACCAGGTAACAAAGCAAACAGCAAAGTCCTTTTTTCCTTTCCTTGGCAGCAAGTAGCTACTGCAGGCCAACCCCAGACAGCAAACAGCATAGGGGCAGTATTCCTCCTCAGCTTCTCCTGCTCTTCTCCTTGGCAAAGGTTCCTCTTGATTCCCAGAAGTGATCTAAAAGTCTGGGGTCTGGGCCCCTCTTTTTATACACAAAAATCCTTTGTTCTCTGAAGGCAGAGAGTGTCTGTACCCAGCCAAAACCAGTTCTGTCCTCACTGGTGCAGCTTCCTGGCAGGAGGTGGGGACAGCATTGTTGAAGGCAGACCAGGCCCATTCAGGTGAAAGGAAATCTCCTCTACCCTACTCTAAATGCAGCCCAGGTCTATTCAGCCCAGCCCTGACTCATCAGACTTCTGGAGCCGCTGCCCCTCTCCAGCCCCTGTCATCCAAAAGCCAGACATGCAATACACAAACCTAGCAGAGGCACACTGGATGGTTAGGCAAGAAAACACCTACTTTCTAAAAGTGGTATTTTCAAACACAGAATGTAAAAATCACCCTCACTAAAAGATGCATTTTAACATTCTGAGTTCAGGCATACTAAACTTTATTTTTCTACCTTGTTCCCAGAGCCAGTTATGTTTATAAGATGTTATAAACAAACTCCGCATTCCGTCCTGTGGGAACAGGTAGCCTTGCAATAGTGAAAAACGAAAATGGCAGTATTTCACTATCAGGACATGCCACACACATCAGGGCATGTCCTACCTTTCACATACAATGTACCCTGCCCACAGGGGTACCTTGAGCCTACCCTAGGGGTGACTAAGATATAGAAAAGGGAAGGTTTAGGGACTGGCAAGTGTGTGCACTTGCCAAGTCGACATGGCAGTCCCAGACTGCACACAGGCTCTGAAATGGCAGGCCAGAGTTACATTTTACAGGCTGCTTCTGTGGGTGGCACAATCAGTGCAGCAGCCCAATAGCAGCATTTGATTTACAGGCCCTGGGCACACACAGAACTCTATACTAGGGTCTGACAAGTAAATCAAATTTGCCAAGCATGGAATCACTAATCTATATCAACAATTTACAAAGGGAGCACTTGCACTTTGGCACTGAACAGCAGTGGCAAAGTGCCCAAAGCATCTAGACCAGCAAAACGGAGTCCAACACACAGCAAAAACACAGGAGGCAAAGGCAAAAAATGCAGGGGAGACCCACGCCAATGGTGCCTGGTCTAACAGTAAGATAAATATCATGTGTGCTCTCTGAAGAAAGTAAATTAAGCTCTGAATCGAGTCCTTTGCGACCTGAAAAAGCATTTTTAAATGAACAAAGCCCTATTTGCTATTCGGTAAGCTATACCGAAACGCACATTGGGTTTGCGAGACACTATTAGGAAGGTGTGTGCCAAGGGCATCTCTTCCTAATAGCAAGTCGCACTGATATGTAGGAGTGTTTTGCGACCAGTAATGCAGTTGCAAAACATTAGCAGTTACTACCAGCCCCCTTCCCCTTTCTGAATGTACTTGCTAACATTTTCTTAGAGCAGGCAGTGGTGCCACTGACCACTGCCTACTCTTGAAAAATGAAAAGCAAACTTTTCCTTTTTCCTTTTTAAATGCATCCCATTTTCTTTTTTTTTAAACTGCTATATTTCAACAGCAGTCACAGACATTAATGAGGCATGTCCCTTGTGACTCGTTAAGAATAGCAAACAGTGTAAAACACACTGTTGTACATAGCTGTTTGTGATTTCCTAAAAGCGGATCGCAAAAAATTGCTATTAGGAAATCGTAAACGGAAGTCTATGTACATCGGGTCCTTGGGGCCAGATGTACAAAGCATTTTACCATCGGGCCGTATGCGAGCGGTAAAATGCTTTTTGGCATGTTCTAACCCTATTTTGTGAGTCAGTGACCTATTACGAGTCGCAAAATAGGGTTTGCAAGTCATTATTATCAAGTGGCATGTTAAGGGCATCTCTACCTAATAGCAATTCGCACTGGTATATAGGAATGTTTTGCGACAGGGAATGCTGTTTGTAGAACATTCTTGAAGTTAGTGGTATCCCATTCACAAACGGGAAGGGGTGCCCAAGGGACCTCTTCTCCTTTGTGAATGTGGGTGCCAACATTTTTTAAGAGCAGACAGTGGTCCAAGGAACCACTGCCTACTCTTACAAAATGAAAAGGTAGCTTTTCATTTTTATTTTTGAAATGCAAAAGGTGTCTAACAAGTGAGGTTGCGATAGCCCTTGCCCCCCACAATAGTCATGGAAAGAGGACAAAGGATTATGGATAGATAGAAACTAAGACAGGACTTGCCCTAGCAAAACAGAAAAAGGACAATTTTCAAAAGTACAAGGAAATTTAAATGTATAAGGGCTTCCATATATATGAAGATCACTCAGCGGAACCTGATTAAATAATTAATTATTCAAATAAATTAATAAAAAGGAATTAAATATTCAAATAAATAAATAAGAGGAAAGAAGATCGTCACCTCAATACTAAAAAATAAATAAAATGTGACAACTATTGGAGGACAATCCCTAACGGAACTAGGAAGGAAAGGCTATAGGAAAGGGTTTGTCTTGATAATCTCTTCTGACAGTGCGGCCGTTTTCAATCCTCTAGGACCTGCATCACAGATAATCACAATTAGCATAGGTCGCTTTTAGTGTCATTACTCGGCAATCAATTGCCTTAGACCTAAATTTAGACTAGGTAGCGGGAAAATCTAAAACAGAAGTTACACCCAAGCCCCTCAAGATGAAAGGGGTGAATCTGATACCGGCAGGTATTAATTCATACTCTATAGTCTACCCGCCCAATCTTTCCAGAAATGCAACCAAAACCTTTAAACACAACCTGCTCAGAAAAAACCCTGAAACACTTATCTCAGATCCCTCCTACAACCCAAAAAACGGCATAATTATCAATGACTTAATTTTCTTTACTAGATCTCTGGCCAAATGGCGCACGACTTCGGCTAAAAATTTTAGCATCCAGGAGTCAAGAAACATCCCTTACGGATCTAAGATGCTGATAATACCCTCAAAACATTTGAGAGCCACACTGAACATAACATTTTACAAAAATGGCATTGTACTCATCCAGGAAGCCAACAAAGATCTGGAACTACTTGATAACTACTTTTGCAAGCTAAGAGATCACGTTAACTCAATTCACCAGAAATTCTGCACCGAAAATACTAACACCTTTACACCACGGAGTACATTGGCTATGATTGAAAACGGGACTGACAATGAGAGCCAGCAGACTAAACCTTTGCTTAGCAATGCTGAAAGTAGTGACAACAGACTACAGCACAGGGAGTCAGTATCGCTACTCCAAGGTAATAGCCCCCATACTTTTACCTGCAGCACAAGATACAGTGCTAAGACTTGCAGGTTAGCCTCCAATTGGTCTTTGGTCATACCCAAAGCAGTTAACAATAACGCCATAGCTGCAAACCGTTTAAAATTTAGCCCACCGTATATCTGACTGATAGAATAAGTATAGACATGCAAAACGCCTTCAGAAACATGAAGAATATTTTACTTCTCTCAGAAAGCTATCTCTCCAAAATCATCCAGATTCAAAAATCAGTACACTCATTACACAAAAAGATTAACACGACCCTACTGCCTCTATCAAACAGGATTTTTTGTTCACGCAAAATCCTCAGGTATCTGACGGACTCCGAAACACAATCCTTAGTGCAATCTTACGAGTTGTCATCCAGCCCCCCCCGAAGAGAAATGAACAACAAATTAGAGCTGTTCCGATCAACGTTAACAGAATAACACAGGTTAAACCTAGAAAGCTAAATGCCAATAACCTGAAAGAAATAACATTAGTCCCTGTAGGGCAAGACTCTATTCTAAATACCCCACCGAAACCGCTTTTGTGCTTACTACTGAATTGCAGATCAGCAATGAACATGCAGCGGACATTGCCGACCTGATCCTGAACCAGGGCATTGACGTAGCTATTCTAACGGCAACGTGGCTCAATAATGCATCGTCCCCGTGCCCAGACCTATTGGTTCCTCCAAACTTCAATATTGTGAGACTAGACAGGCTAATTAAAACGGGTGGAGGAGTGGCCTGTATCCACAGACCAGATATCTCCATCTCTAAAGCTCACTCTGACCCTCTGGAGTCCTGTGAATACCTTGGGCTCTCTCTTCGTCTCTCAGATAATCAAAACTTTAAACTACACGCGTTCTACCACCCCCCCAGGTAAAAATACAATGTTCATAGGTCAACTAATGGAAATTATTACAGCAAACTCTGATCCACACTCCAACGATATATTTCTTGGGGACTTCAATCTACATTGGAACAACCTAAAAGATAATCAGGCCAATATTTTTAAAAACTTCCTAGCTGACCATTCACTAGTGCAGGCTTGTGGTCTTCCAACTCACTCTAAAGGCGCTACATTAGATTGGGTCATCTCCAAAGAAAACGAGGTGGATTCAATCGCTATTGTCCCCTGCGACTGGTCGGATCACCACATCATCACCTTCCAAATTACATCCTTAAAGAAGAAAAGAGCCACACAACCAATCAAGCCTAAGCAATGGGTTAGAGATACCAAAGGCCTGAACATGGAGATGCTAACAGCAAGTTGTGAGAACGAACTTCAACCTCCTCCTGAATTGGTGGACATCAGCGAGCTTACGGATCATTACAACAGTACGATGTCTAATATAATCAATAACATAGCCCCTTTAAAACTCAAAAGAATTCAAGTTAAAGATAAAAACCCATGGTTCAATGGCTCTCTGAATGAAGAAAGACGGAAACTCAGACTAACAGTAAGGAAATGGAGACAGCTCCCATCATCCCCACATCTAAAACAGCTAAGAAAGATCAGGAAAGCCTACAATAAAAGCGTACTTCAGTCAAAAAAAGACTTTTTTAGAAATGAACTTGATAATGCTAAGAACAGACAGAGAAAACTCTTTGAGCTACTAAAGGATCAATCGAACAAATTGGCCAAATCCTCTCAATTAACAGCTCAATCGGTTCTGAGCTGTGAAGATTTTTCAGCATTTTTTACAACCAAAGCTAGCTCCCTGGAGAGAGAACTCAAGGATACTGTTGATAAACTTGTGACTCAAAAGAGTACTCAAGCAAAGCAGCCAACCCAGTCTGCACAAACAGTGCCCAAAAATAATGCCCATTGGTCATCCTTCAAACTTTATGATCAGGAAGACATTGCTAAAACCTTATTGTCCTTAAAACCGAACAACCATTACAATGATCCTCTTCCCGCAAAATATTGGCCTATGGTTAATCACATGGTCATCCCTAGTTGGACTAAAAAAATTAACGCCTCGCTCTCCCAAGGTTCCTTTCCTGACTGCCTAAAAATGAGCCAGGTCATCCCTCTACTGAAAAAACCTACCGAGAACCCCTCGGACCCAAACAACTTCAGGCCGGTAACAAACATTCCCTTACTGGCCAAGGTTTTGAAAAAATGTGCTCAACAACAAGTGAACCACAGAATATAAGCTACTAAACAACTGCCAGTCAGGGTTTAGACCAGATCACAGCACGGAAACAGCAATTATGCACATAGTTGATGACGCTCTACTTGCTCTAGACCGCAACGAAACCTGTCTACTAGTCCTCCTCGACCTATCTTCAGCATTAGACACCATAAACCATGGCAAATTATTAGACCGACCGGAGAATAGGATGGGTTTCTCTGGTACAGTTCTAAAATGGTTTAATTCCTTCTTTGCGAACAGATCGCAAAGATTCTTGGTGAACCACAATCTATCCCTTCCATCCCCGAGACATATTGGAGTCCCTCAAGGTTCAATTCTATCCCCATCCCTATTCAATCTGTACATTGAGCCACTCACTGAAGTACTGCAGCAGGCTAGCATCTCCTTCCACATGTATGCAGACGACACTCAGCTGTATATGAAGCTCACATCGCTGGAAGAGATCAACATAATGACTCAAGCACTACAAAAGACCGTTCACTGGCTATCCAGTAATCATCTTAAACTCAACTTGCAGAAAACAGAATTCCTTCTGATCTCCCCTACTAAAGCCTCCACGTTGATCAAGGAATGGACCAAATTGATTACAGCGCTAAACGGTACTCTGATTCTAGTTGATTCTACCAAGTGTCTTGGAATCACACTTGAAAAGGATTTAAACATGCGAGCACACATCAACACTATGGCAAAAAATGCCGGATTCCATCTAAGCTATCTCAGAAAATTGAAACCGTTCGTCGACACTGTTGACCTTAAAACGGCAGTCCAAGCTTTGATTATCTCAAGGATTGAGTATGGGTGCACAACTCTAGCAGGGCTTCCTAAGATTTCAACTGCTCCACTAAAAGCCTGCCTCAATACTGCAGCTAGACTCTTAACGGGTACAAGAAAATTTGACCACATTACTCCACATCTGAAAGCACTCAAATGGCTACCGTACGAGGCAAGAATTCAGCTAAAGATGGTGTGTATTACACACAAAGCTCTACACTACAAAACACCACTGTACCTGGCCCAGAAAATTACGATTTCAGGAGGCTTTAGATCTTCGAGGGGGTCCACTGATTTCCTACTGAAACCAGCATTCTTCCGTAAGAAGAAAATGTACGATAGAGCATTCTCTGGAGCTGCTCCCAGAATTTGGAATGCGCTTCCACCGAATATCAGAAGAATCACCTATGTCGTGCAATTCAAAAAAGAGGCTAAGTCCTTTCTCATGAGTAAATTCCTCCCTTAACTATCTGCGGTCTACTCTCTGATCGTTTGAAACCTTCAGTCATTCCTGAATATGCTATATTCATCTGTGCTAATAGGTGAATATAAACAGGATGATCGTACTGCTAATATCAGAGCAATGACTACGGTGATAGCTCAAGTCAGTGGGCTTTCTTCGATTCTTACCTATGAGACACATTCAGCCCTGTCTGGACACCTCAAGTCCATGCAAGATTAAAGGAAGATTGCTAATGAAGGTACCTCTATCAAGCCACATGGATTATGGACTGGACTTGTAACTGTGTATCCAGTTGCTGACTCCACGTTTTCTTTAGGAGTGGCATCACTTTTTAAATGCAAGTATGTCATGACATGTACTACTATAACCCGAGTTGTCGCCCAGTAAGACTTAATATGTATATTATTTGTAAATTTGTTATCACTGAAGGAAAATGATTGCTGTTGAATTGTAAAGCGCTCTGACACCCAGGATTGGGTCATGTTCACGCTATAGAAAACACTAAATAAATAAATAAAAAATAAACATCCCATTTTCATTTAAAGAAAACAGTCTGCATTGCAAAAAAAAAATTGCTTTATTTAAAAAGCAATCACAGACATGATGGTCTTCTGACCCCAACATGGCCACCATACCTGTGATTGAAGGCCATTCCAAATTGGTCGCAAAGTGACACCTACCTTATGACTATCAATGAGGTAGGTCTACTTATATTTACAACCCACTGGGAATCACAAAATGTGACACATTTGTACATGGGTGCTTGCAGTTTCCTAATTGCAAATCGCAAAACTACACCATCAGGAAATCGCAAACTTGCTTTGTTATACATCTGGCCCTCAGTTTCTACTTCACTCTTGTGCTGCTGGAAATGGTAATTAGCACTCTTTAATATTCTATGGTTCTGCAAGGAATAGACCTTTGAGAAGATCAGAACACAATTGATTTCTGGGTATTCACAAGAGATCAAGAAAACCGGTGTAGGGAGTGATGGAATTGGAGACTCTGGTTTGCTGCTCAGTGACAGCTGGGGAGAAGAGTGTTAGGTGATTAACAAGAGGATCGGTTAGAGCAAGGCCCCAATGCATGGTGAGTGCTTCCAGGATAAAGTAAGAAGTGGCAGTGGAGTTTGCCTGTTGCAACCTCTTGTCACATCTGCTTAGTTGTATGATCATAGTTTAACCATCATTCCTCTATTTTTGCACTTTTTCTTTTTTCTGTCCCTTTCCTGTTCCCTGACTACCTGCAGTTATCGTTGTGTGTGTTGCACTTCTTGATGGACTTGATTCATTGGATTTATACACTGCTGTCTGAACTTACCATTAACTTTTTATGATGTTACCCTATTCTACATCCTCCTGTCATGGAGTGTTCTAGTCTCAACGTTCTCCAACATCCTACGGATATCTGCTCCAGTGTCCTATTTATGGGAGGGATTCCTGGTACCCCTTTGGCTTGCCACCAGCATGCCTCTGGTGAGACCTGGTAAGTTCCAGACTGGAAAATATTGCATAAGACGTCATAATTGTTTTCTTTTACTAAAAAATCTCCTCTTAACATATAATTTGGGTAGTGTATGCACTGGTCGGACTGTGGCATAACGAGACATATCTACCTCAGACACACAGTGTTTGGACAAAATATTGGCTAAAAAATATTGTGATACAAAAAAATTGTGTCAAGAATATTAGGATATCAAAAATACCTTTGACAGGAATATTGTACGTAAGAATATTGTTTTAAGTGTTGTTTTTTATATCGTTGTATAAAACACCAAGTTATAAAATATTGTTGTATGTAATATCATTTTCAAGTGTTATTTTGTATGTCATTTATTGTAGTGTGCTATATAATACATGTTTAATCATTTTTTCATTCCTTTCGAGGGAAGATAATTTATTACTTACGAAATTGTAGAAATTAGTATTTATACTTGTTTAAATATAATTGATTTATATTTTTTTTAGCAGCAGTATATTGGAATTGTAGGGAATCAGAGTGGGGATATTTTTTTTAAAGTGGATAATTGAATTTAAATTTCATGTTCATTATCTTAATGATTATCTACATTTATTTGAAATGGTTCAGAAATGCTGTTTAATTAGAATATGAAAATAGCATATATATATATCTATATATATATCTACATAAATAAATAGATATATATATATGAAATATGATAAATACGTTTATATTTTGTTGAATATTTATAAGTCTTTGGTTACTTTATGAAAAATTGTTATAAAGAAAATTATTAGATTTTTATTATGTTTAATATTTGAATAAGTGCTGTTGTTGGAATACATTTTTTTAAATTATTACATTAAAATATTTTAAATAAAAAATATTTTAAAAATGTAACTAGTTTTCATTTGTATTATTGTCAATTTTGGAGTATGACATTTTGTTTTGTACATTAATTTATTAGGAATGGAAGTAAATATTTAAAAAATAGATTCATTATTATCAGTTATAAAAATAATATGTTATATGTAAATGTTTAATTATGACCAAATTGGGGTTAGTGTGTTTTTGAAGTAATTTCTATTTTAATTTATAGTAAAAAATATGTGTGAGTATGGTGTATTGATTGTGTATCTTAAATTTTTACTGTGTAGCACCTTGCATAAAATGTTTAGATTGTAGAGCTAATAGTAAATGTAACCCCTTTAGTGTCCCACACCTTCCCCAGATTGGTTAATATTGGAGTGGAAATAGTAAATGTCAACCCTTTAGTGTCCAACACCTTCCCCATATTGGTTTAGATTGGAGTGCGAATAATAAATGTCACCCTTTTAGTTTCCAGCATCTTCCCCAAATTGGTTTAAATTGGAGTGGAAATAGTCAATGTCACCCCTTTAGTGTCCAACACCTTCCCCAAATTGGTTTATATTGGAGTGGGAATAGAAATATCAACCCATTAGTGTTTAACACCTTCCCCAAATTGGTATAGATTGGAGTGTAAATAGTCAATGTAACACATTTTGGGGCCGATTCCGATCTCGGCCGGTAGGGCACCGAATCGGATTCGGCTTAACCGGATCCGATTCGGAGCCCTCTTTCCCGACCGATTCGTACGTGCGTCCGGCCGAGCGAGTACGATGCGAGCGCACGTGAATTCGCCGACCGACTTGTTCGCTGGTCCGAAGCGCTCCGACCGACTCGCACGGACACACCTCGCACCGCGCGATGGAGACGTTCCCCGGCTGGGCAAGTACGATGCGCGCCGCGAGCAGTCTGACCGACTCGCGCCGTCCGGCTTGAAAGAGCAGTCGGAGCCGCACTTTGGGGGTCCGTGTCGGACCCCCCTGTACGCGTAGCCACGCGAGTCGCACACAGGGGGGACCCATGGGTCCCCCCTACCTGTGCATGTATGCCGCGAGTCGCTTCGAGGCGTACCCGCTGTAGGGGGCACCCTTGTTCGCCTCGCACCCATTGGGTCAATGGGAGCCCGCGTACGCGTTGTACATCCGGCTCCCATTGACTTCAATGGGAGTCTGACCGAATCAAGTCCGATAGCATACGTACGCATCGTACTCATTCGGTCGGGCTGCTAGAGTCCGATTCGGTCGGAAATCTCTCCGGGTCCGGCTCGGTCGGAGAGATTTCCTGCCCGAATCGGAATCGGCCCCTTTGTGTCCAATGCCTTCCTCAAAATGGTATAGACTGTAGTGGGAGTAGTAAATGTCACCCCTTTAGTATCCAACGCCTTCCCCAAACTGGTTTTAATTGGAGTAGGAATAATAAATGTCAACCCTTTAGTTTCCAGCGCCTTCCTCAAATTGGTATAGATCGGAGTGGCAGTAGTAAATGTCACCTTTTTAGTGCCCAACACCTTCTCCAAAGTGGTGTAGATCGGTGTGGGAATAGTAAATGTCACCCATTTAGAGTCAAACACATTCTTAAGAATGGTTTATATTGGAGTGCGATTATTTAATTTTATAATTTTAGTGTGAAATACTTTGTTTTAATTGTATTTGTATGTAGTAGAAATAGTTTATTAATTCATTAGTATTGTTGGTGTTTAGAAATATAATAAAATAAGTGATTTGTTAATAAATAGGATTAATTACATATTTTTATAGAATAAAGACATTTAAAAAAAATTCTAATTTTAGTTGTTGTCAAAGTTTATTTAATTTCTATTTTAACATTTTAAACATATATATTTTAACTTAAAAATACAATTTTGCATATAGATAAATAAAATATTTTGAATACATTTTTATTATGACATAAAAAATGAAAATCATATTTAAATAGTATTATATGTTGTATATTTCCACTTTTTTCCAGTTTCACTTTATTTTAACATTTCTTACATTGTTTTATATACATAATTTCAACATTATTTTAACATACGTTTTTTCAGCATATATTAAATAATTGTATATATTTTATACTATTATTGAATTTATACTTTACAATTTTTTAACATTTCTCACAGCATTTTTTTACATGTTTTACATGTTTAATAAATATTTTTTCCCATTTATTAATATATTTATTCAACATTTTTTAATTATTTCCTATTCATTTCTATTTGACTTAGTTTCATTTAGCAGGCATTTTTTTTACTGCTACTTTCTATTTTGTAGCCTATTTGTGTCAGTTTTATTCTTTTTTTCTGGGATCCAGGTCGCTGTAAAGTGTTGCTGGTTGTTGGAACAGGTAAGCCCTTTTCAATGGTTTCTTTAAGGGTTTTGACGGTTGAGGTGATGTTGGAGGGTCTAGAGGTTAGTTATAGTGTAGGTTGTGGACTTTTTGTAAAGTTAGTTGTATTAATAGTAGTGTTTTTCCCTAATGTTTAGGTTTGGATTTATGTACACTGTTTTAGTAATCAGTCATTATGTTATATAAAATTGTGTAACGTTATTTATTTTTTGCTGATTAAGTGTAATTTATATTAGACCTGGGTGGAACACGCAGAGTTGCAAAAAAATTCCACAAGACTCTGCTAGACTTTGCAAACGGGCCCAAACATACTCATCCGGCTCTTCACTCTGTTTTTTTCAAATCTGTAGCATACTTCATGCTGAAAATCAGCGCAAACGTCACCACACGGTGCGCATGGGAAGCGGCCATTTTGTTTTACCTTCTTTCTGGGTTCTGTGCTTGCTGCGGGGCCTATTTTTGAATTTGAGCCAATTCTCCCCCATCCCACTCATCACCCCTCATTTACTTATTTTTTTCAGTGGGTGTCCTTCTGTGTGTGTATTTTACGATTTTGTCTTTTTTGAATGTTTTTGTACATTTTTTGTTTTCTCTTTCCTTGTGTTCCACTTCCTTCAGTTCTTCATATCTGCTTTACTTTTGAGCTGTCCTATTTCTTTTTTTCTCCACCCGGCTCCATGGCAGAAGCAGCCAGCAGGGCCGGGTCCAGTGCCACTCGCACAACCTGTGGGCACCAGCGCTGTGCAGAGGTGCGGCCTGACCTACTTTTACCGAGGTGGAGGTGGCAGCACTGTTTTTTTGGTTCCAGTGCCACCTTCCCTCCATGCTCACAGCAGGTGGCAGGCCTGGGAGAGGGCACGACCTTAAGGAGCGTTGGCTGTTGTGGAAGAGAGTGCATCTGTGCATGTGCCACAACACAGGGTGTGGCGCACTACTGAGCAGATGATGCACCTTGTCAATAGGCATCAAGAACTGTTTGACCTGCTGGGTGTTGAGGTTGCGGGGCTCGCTGAGTGTAGAAAAGTGCAATTTTTTGTACGGTCGCCCCCATCTTTTGCTCTAAATGCTTATGGTTATGACTCTGCTGCCCAGACCTCACTGCCTGTTCTCTCTTCCAAAACTGTTATGTTCGACTTGGCAAAGATTTTACCCCCCTTATAAGTCCCAAGCACATGGTACCAAGTGTACCTAGGGCATAGGTGGTAAAGGGGTCCCCAGGGCTGCAGCACAGGTGTGAGCCACCCTGAGTGACCCAAGTAATCTACTGACAGCAGGCGTGCCATTTCAAGCTGGAGGAGCAGTGCAAACTACTTGAATTCAACTGTGCCCTCAAAACGTGTGGCACAGTCAATACACTATTTTTAATATATGTCAGACACCCCCAAATAAGGCCTCCTGAGCCTAGGCGGTAGGGTGCAGTATATTAAAGGTGAGGACATATACGTGCAAGCCTATATGTCCCTTTGGTGGTGTTCCCCATTAGAAACCACTATAAGTATTAGCGATCCATAGGATAACATAGGCTGCCAACCGGTCATTCTGGAGGTTGGCAGCTCCATTATGGTGCTGCCAAAATATGTCATGTTTGGTATCAAACAACATGCCTTCTCATCCCTGACATGAATCTTGTGACCTGGGTGATGTGTCATCCACCCAGGTGGCAACCTTAGAGGTTGCCTACTTGGTTGCCCCAGCTTCTATGTTTTCTGTCTGGGCAGCCCGTGCTTCTCACATTTGTGGCTGCCAAGACAGGATTCTGACCTCCTGTGAGGCAGATTGATCACTCCCAGGGGTCAGGAATAAAGGTTTGGGCAGGAAGGAGGTCACATCTCCCTCTTCCCAAGCAGGCTGGTAAAGTTACACATCAAGGTGGTGAGCTTCAAAGGCTGCACCACCTCTGATATGCATCAGGGCTGACTACCAGTGTAGGAAACAGCTCTCCCCCTGCCCCAGGCACATTTGCACCTGAGTAAGTGGGAAACTAGTTATGCAAGGAGTTGTACACACCCAGAAGGCTGGATACACCTCCAGGCCTAATCTGTACACTAAAATTTGATTTCTGCCATAGGAGTGGCATAATAGAGGGTGCAGGTAGAAAAGGTGACCCACACCACTGGATGTGGTCACCTCAGGGGCAGACTAGCTGCAGGGACCAGCTTCCCACTGGCTACTGGCTACTAGCGTCCACACCCCCAACTTCCCTAAATCTAGGATTTAAGGGTCCCCCCTGACACCAGAACCTCAGTTCTGAACAACATGCATCGAAGAGGACAGAAGAAGGGACCTGCACCAGCGATAACAAGACTTGCTCAAAGCAAAAGCAAAAGAGACTCGTCCTAGGCTATCTCTCAGTTGCTCAGACAGAGGGACCCCTGTGTAAGCCTGAAACACCCTCAGACTCTTCTGGACTAATTGCACTAGTCCCCTGCAAACTGCAGGTAAAACAATGCTCCGGATCCGAAGAATTGCTGGCCACTGGGCCTTCCGAGGGATCACCCAAATCCAGATGGTCTGGTGCATTGTGGGAACTGTCGTCCTAGTTTCCACGAAGTTGCAGGCCGCGTTCCCCTGGGCCACCAGCCGTAATAGTTACTTTCTGCACTGCTTACCGCTGTCAAGGCCTGTTGGTCGTCATTCCGGTAATTCACCCTTATACTTGATGCTGCATTAAGAGGGAATTCCGTCCAACCTTCGACTGACATCAGCAACCACACTGTTGTTGTCTTTTTGCATCTTTTTCCCCTGCAGCACCCTCTCAGTGGTAAAAGCAGTTCTCCCGCGGCTCCCATTCAGCACCAAGTACAGCCAGGACAACTCTGCATCCGGGCTCCATGGGACAGGTAAAATTGAATTGACTGTTGTGGCTTGGTCCTAAGACCCGCATCACTTTTACCATGCAAGGGTATAACGCAACTCGATTTGCTAATGACCGATTGTCACTAGTGGTTTTTCCCTTTGACCACAATGTTACATTTTCACTGTATTATTTTGCACTGATTTTTTACTTGCTCCAAAAATCTGGAACTCCGGTAATATGTATGCTATTATGTTCATTTTGGTGTCTAAATTATGATAAAAATACATCAAAGTTTTATTAATTGGTGTTGGATTTCTCTTCAGTCGTGTCAATTACTTATCATGCATGTTGCTACTCTGATATGCTTAACACATGTTCCTCTAGTAAAGTTTGACTACTCTTTGTCACATTACCAGGACTGAGCTAAGGATTTATTAGAGTAAATCTAAGGACCATCTTTGGGGTATTGTCATAGTATTACATAGTGAGGCTTATAACCCTCACACCACATAATAATCCACTTTCCTACAGTGAGTAACTAATAATTATTTTTTGCTTTCTAATAGCATGCTGCTCACACTGAGTGGTAAGTTAAGTTTACATTGCGCACAATATCTGATCCTGCTTTAGATAGCCAGGTGCTCAATGCTACCTACCTACTCAGTGCTCACTTGAGCTGATTCTTTAAGAAGTGATGAGACTCCTCGATCCTGTCACTGAGATAGTAGTATATCAGGGAGTTAGCGTTCTCTGTGCCTTTCTTTATGTTGCTCATACAGTCCGAGTCTCCTAGTGATGTGTAGTATGCATTGAAAAGCAGGACTAAATTGCTCATCAAAGGAAGTGGAGTCAAAGATCATTTGATGCAATGCATTAGTAGTTCAAAATGTAGTTTACATTTAGGAAATTAGAAATAGGGCCATAGGCTATCTGATTTTGAAAACTACAATGCTACTGCGTCTGCCTGTCAAAAATAATTTTTTAGAGATTAACTGTACCACTAATCTTTTGCACCCAAGGGCAAAAGGGCATCAGATGAGCAAGGCGAAGGGGCTGCCACACCATGCACTGTGGCGGAGGAACCAGCTCCTTGGCAAATGGTTCTGCTGTCCCCAGTAAGTCCTGTTATCATTCTTATTATTTCCCTAACTTTTACCTCTCCCCTCTAGTAAAATAATTTGCCTTGTGTATGTTTTATACTATCTCCTTTTGTTTCAACTCCTCTATCGAATGTTTGTTAAATTCTTGTTATCTCTGTAAGATTATTTTTATCTACATTTTCTGCTTCTGTAGCTGACTTTACCCTGCCTGTAGCTTTCTTCTGTTCTTTAAGTAAGCTTTCCCCTCTCCCCTTATATGTCTTGTGGTACTGTAAGACTCAGAGAACAGATTTTCGGTATGGCGAAGATTGCAGTAAGATATTATTCACCACACATGTTTGTTGAGAAGGCTTTGTTGCTCATGCTCAAACATTCATGGACATGATAATGAACCCTCCCAATGTTGTGTTATCATTCATTTATACAGTGCACCAGCAGTTTCCATGACAATGCAGCATGGCAGAAAAGTAATGAGATCCCGTTGAAGTTGCCACCCAAGACCATATGTCCTTCATTGACCATTCCACCCCTTCATTGCACTTCAATGACTCATCATAGCTTTGTCCCTCAATTACGAGAAAAACGTTTTTTGTTGGCTTGACTACCTGGCTTTTCTAGCTTGTCAACCAACAAACCTCCCAAAGTGAAAGTTTCGATAGAAGATACTACTAACCAAACTGTAGTGAGGTATTACTTCGTTCAAAATAATAATAATTACTTCGGAGCAGTGGTCGAAGTGGGCGGGATCGGCAGGGCACGGCGTGCCCCTACTTCTTTAATTTCATTGAGTCCGTTCCCCTACTTTCTTATTTTAAACATTCCTCCTGGACGTCAGAAATCGCCAAGGCCGATAGTTAAGGCTCGGCTTTTGAGGACGGGCGGAACGGGCAGAGGAGGAAAAAGGACTCTGTCTTCTCCTTCGTGCCCAGAGAAGACAAGGGCAGTGTTCAGTTCTCCTGCTGCTGGCAGCTGCCCCCCCTCCCTTTCTTTGTTCCCCCTCTTCCCTCTCTTTCTGTCTCGCTCCTCCTCATTTAGTGAAAACTGAGACTTCAAGAAACAGGTATTATACCTTCTCTTTCCTCCTTTCGTTTATTTGCTCCCCTGTGAAATGGATCCAAAAAAGAAAAACACTTGCTGGAAAAGTCATCTTTTTATGACATTTTTCAATTTCTAAGTGCAGCCTCGGGGTGGAGAGAAATAAAAAATTCAAAATATGAAAAATAACTAACTAACTAACTAAAGTAAGGCAGAGTGGTTGCAAGGTGGCCAGATTGATTTATTCTCACCTAAACACATTAGCGCCACTTTACAGTGTTTGCCAGTGAAGCGCTACTTTTGTTTTCTCGTCTCTCTTTGAACAACATTGTTTTCCCTGGGTGGGAAAGTGCACTATTCCTGGAGGTACTGAAATACCTGCTTGATGGGTGAATTGGAAAACAAACTGTGTACAGCGGCTGTGTGTTCACGAATGTGGCCTTTTTAAACCATACTGCTTACGTTTTGTAAGGATATAAGCAATGGGCATTGAAGCGGGTCCCTTCTGGGCCCTGTAGTCATGGCCTTAACTTTTCAGGCAAAAGCACTCACTAATTTCTGAATAATGAGTGTAAAAAGAAAAAGCTAACCATGTTGTTCCTGCTTACATTTCACATGCTTTACTTAATCTTGCATTCCCTATGAGTGTTTGCTTTTTATAGGATGTTGTTAATTTTTTTTTTAGGCAGCAGATTGCTCTTGTCTAGTGCGTAATTTGAATTGAGTCACATCCAGGGGTTTATAGTGGGTCAGTGCAGTGCAAGTTTCTCTCAGTGGGGCAGTATGGTGTTCAGTGGGGGAGAGGATGTGGCACTATGGTCAGAGCTTCTGAATTTGGAACTGGGGAACCAGGTTCAGCCTTCAAGACCAGTCCTCCAGACCACTCCCCCTGAGGGAGCACATTCCCATGCTAGACCTTTGAAGGCCCGCAAGATCTTAAAAACCCTGGTGTCTTAGCACCAGCAGGTGGACCCTAGCAGTGGCAAGTGTGGGTTAACCTTGAAGGCCTGTCCGCCACAATTCATTCTGAAGTTCACCTCCAGTCTTGCAGGCAGGCCTATGAAGCAGCACACCATAGAGTGACAGTGACTCTGTCACTGAGGTCACAGGACCTTTGAGCAGGGTGGCTCTAGGGCAGTGCGACCGCACCAGGCACTGACCAGCCGCGGTCCGTGCAGGTAACAGCAGTGGGGCAGAGGGGCTGGGTAAGGGGGGATTTCGAGGGTCAATGCAGAGGGAAAATTAAATAAACAATTAATTTTTCCTCTGCATCGTCCCTTGAAATCCCCTCTTACCCGGCCCCACCGCCCCACCTCTGTTACCTGCACGGACCGCGGCTGGCGCTGACTTCAGGTGGGGCGTCGTGTTTGCAAGTATAATATGGTTTTAAAAGCACTTGCTGCCTCCTTCCTGGCCTCCAACAATTTTCGGCAACAATAAAAATGTCATGATAACTCCAGTGACTAATGTTCTTAGTAGAGAGATATGGTGTTTTGTCTAGTGGACGTTTTGACTCATGGAAAGGAAGCGCAGAGGGTTAATGTGCCTGCTGCTAAGAACATGTACCATGCAGATCACAAAGTGCACATAATGTAAATAGGTCAGTGGGTTACTGCTTTTGTCAGTGAGATCCTTTTGTTACTTGCAGTTCATAAGTCAAAATTCTAACATAGAACAGTGAGCTATTAACTGTCATCTAAGAGCTGCATGCAAACTGCAAGGTATAAATTAGAGCGTTATGGTTTTTTCCCCAGTCTTTGATTATCCTAATGTTGCAAAAAAGGGTTCATTTGGGTAGAAATCAATTCTGATTATTAAAGAGAACCCCCAAGCATGGTATTAAGTTTTAAATTCTGAGTTTGTGTTTCTCCAGACCAATCACTATTAAACTATGCTGCCTACTAGTATGGTTGTCAAGTGACTCCTACACCTTGTAGTCCTTTGTCTTATGTAACATTTCCTATACAGTGATTTACACACGTATGATGATTGTCTCTGTGTAATATGTATGATGTAAAGTGCTCTGACTCCCTACACTGGTATTAGTGGTGCTGTACATTTTCTGATACTTTATTATTTTGACATTTTTATACATGCTAACAGTCTCTGCAAAGATTTTTCCTTATTAGTACCAGTGGAACATACAACTGCAGCAGTGAGAAAGGTGACCAGTCAACCTTTGCAAAGGGCCCTCCACTTCACAGCAGCACAAGTCACATTTTTTTAGTAACTTTTGATCCGTTTGAGCTATAAACAATTTATTAGTTAAAATCTTCAGATTATGCAGCAGATGATGTATTATGTGGCAAATATGGCAGAGCCATAATTATGAGGAAAACATTTGCAAACTAGGATATTTTGCCATTCATGTTTGAACTGCTCTTGTGGAAAAAAGGGAGGAGAAGTGCTGATGACAGAAACTCAATGGCTGGGAGACAAATGGCTTGCGATTCCACTTTTAAGGATATTTGGGACATTCTGTGATTGGAAACGTATCCCACTTTGTGAATGTATTTTAATGTCAATAACTCATGTTAAACCTTAAATAAACATGCGTATCCATTGGTTAAATTAAATAACGTAATAAGCTGTAACCGGTTAGTGAAATGGGAAACAAATACCAAAAATTGGGATATTTTGCTCTTTCTGCCACACCTGACTCCGCCCACTAACCCAATCCACGGGTTATTCCTGCCCTCTGATTCTCCGTCCACAGTTCCACTACTTTTTTTCCCCCACTTTGACCACTGCTTAGGAGGTGAATCTGCTGAAGCCAGCGGCAGCCCCAGTGTGACAGAGGAGGCCCAGAAGGTTGGAGGGGAAAGAGTCCCAGCCGTGGCAGGGACGAGTGGTGGAAAGTCACATTGCTTGCTTATTGACAAATTAAGTATACTGTATTTGTTAAGTGAGGTAGATATCCCACCCATCTTCATCACCTCCCTGCCCATGACATTTCGCCACCCATGACCTAACTGCAGCATGGTTCAAATTTGGCACTGCACTGTTGGCTGTGCAATGTGCATCTGCTTCAGTTAATGCGGCATTACAAAGTTTTCAATGCACAAGGTGTGTTTCCCAGTGCCCACTCAGTCATCTTCTACTAGTACATCACATCATTATTCTTTCCTAAGTTCTGTCCCAGCCTACCAAAATAGTAAAACATCACTTCTTGACATGTGCTACATTTTTCTGGCCAAGTAAAAATGTGCTAAGAATAGTGGGATGACACTGATCATCATCTGCTAATCTTTTGCTCAATGAGTCACTGTAGTTGACGAATGATGACATGGAAATATTAGAACAGGCATAAATCCATCATGGAAGCCATGAATTTTTTTTTTTTTATATTTAATATTTTTCATGGCTTTCATTACAGATTTATGCTTGTTCTAATATTTCCCTTTCATCATTCGTTAACTACAGTGACTGATTGAGCAAAAGCTTAGCACATGATGATCAGTGTCATCCCACTATTCTATAACAAAACCTCTACCTCACTTAATCCCTCCAACTTACCTTACCTAGAGTAACTTTCCTTACTGCCAAGTGAAGGTATTTGTTGAAAAATAATCTGTGCTGGAGGGCGAGGCAAGGGAGTAATGTGGGACTAAGTGCCTGATTTACAGTTTGGCAGATGGGATACTCTGTGACGAATATGCCAAATAAAATATCTATTCCATTCCCTCCCCCGAACTGCAGTGAATCGTCTTTTCCACTTTCTACTTATGGCAGGCAGGATACCTGCTTTATACTTGATGTGTGTGAAGTAGTGTTATTATTTTTCATCTGCCTCTTTGGAGTTAGGGTAGAATTGAAAGGCAGTCGGAAAAGAGCAGGGCCATTGAAATTAAAGTAAGTTAATAAATTGTCCATTACAGCTGCCCCAAAATATGCTGCAGATTGCAGAGAGTAGGAAACCCGATGCTAGCAGGCCTTCATTAATGTTGCACAACAAAACTACTATTAATTGTGCTGCATATATATCTTACTCATTAATGAGTGGTAATTTTCCTTCTTACACACAAAGGGCCTCATTACGATGAGACCCGGAAAGCCTCCGACCGCAGGTCAGAGGCTTTCTGGGTCCCATCGCCGGTTTAACTCTCGACCGCCGCATTACGACGCAGGCAGTCAAAAGTGAAACTGGCCAGTCATTCCGGCTGGATTCCGATGGGCTCAAGAAGCCTGTAGGCCAGTAGGAGGCCTGCCTGTAATCCCTATGGATGGCGTTCCTGCCGGTAGGGATTACGATGTCGGTTTCCGACAGGCTTTCCCTTTCGGGCTTTCTGACATGGAATGCCTGTTAGAAAGAGACATTGGGGGCCCCTAGCAGGGACCTCTTCACCCTGAGCCTCCAGTTGGGGGCTGAGGGGGCTGTTAATCTCTGCACCGTGTGGCAGGCACACTGAGGTGCCTGCCACAAGGTGCAGGGATGAACAGATCCTCCCATTTGTCTATTGGGTGCTTCTGCTACGGCCGGTTTACGGCCGCAGCACAAGCTCCCATAGACAAATGGGAGTATGCGACCGCAGCATATGCGGGCGCATTGTAATGCTGTGGTGGGGACCGCCGACCGGAGGTCAATCTGTCCTGATCCCGCGACGATGTCCTTTAAAAAAAAAAAAACACTTATTCTGGTGTGTTTCTGCCTTAATTCCTTTCAATCAGTGGTATTTTTTATGTGATGCATGTGTGGGGAAAACTTGGCCCTATGACTAATCACATCACAATTCCAATGGCCCTAGGGGAACAGCAATGTTCTGCTATAGTGCCACTGTAAAAACAAGTGTTTGCACTGAGCATTAATTACAGTTTGTGTTTTTCTTATTTTTGCTTTCTTGATATAGCTATTCTGAGTGGTCCACCATCAGAGAAGGAAATAGCCGCCCGACTGCAATACCACCGGATGGGGGCCATCCAGGTCGAATTTATCCGAATATAGCATGTTACAACGCATGCTTTTACTTCACGTTCTATTACAACGCGGTCGTTACAACGACCGCGGTTAGAATGCGATACCTTTACATCGCAAGTCATTAGATCGACTTGCTGTAGGGGGCACGCTGGACTTAGGAATAGTATAATTTACTATTCCAACTCCAGTGTGCTTAACAGCAGGGAAGGTGTTGGAATGGTAAATTATACTATTCCTTAGGTTAGAGCACCCCCTACAGCAAGTTGATCTAATGACTTGCGATGTAAAGGTATCGCGTTCTAACATCACAATCGTTGTAACGACCACGTTGTAAGTGTAACGCGATGTAATGACAGCGTTGTAAACGCTGATTCCCATTTAGCCAGATAGTGGCTTTGGTGGAGGAGGAGGCGCAGGAGGCGGAGGCAAATTCAACTGCCCCAATCCCTCCGGACAACAGCCAGTGCCTCCATCCCAGCCTCATCATCACCACCACCGCTGGCAGCCGAGATCTACCACTGCTGCCCCCCACTCCTCATCATTCACAGACCACCTTCTCTGCCGCATCCTATGGGAGCTGGTGTTGCTTAGCCAAGAGGTGGCACGCCTACATGCCTGGCTAGATGCCCTCTGAAGCCCTTTTTTTAATATACTTTCCTTGGTGGGAGGGACTTTTGTTGAGGGTGGAGAGGGTAGCAATTGCAAAGGGCAATTAGGGCAAGGACTTTGGACTAGTTGTTATGGACATTGGGGTGATTTATTGATTTGTTTGAGGAGAGGGGTGGGCCGGTTTTGGGTGGAGAAGGTGGGTTTTATTTGTGAAATAATAAATGGGTAGTTTGTGTCTTCATTTGATTGCAATCTGTATTATGTCTTTGCACTGCTTTTAGCACAGCCTGTTTTTCATAATTGACAAAATGCTGCCCTCTGAACAGTCACACACTATATATTGACTTTTCCCCATAGACATTCCCTGGCTGATTCTGAAGTCCCTTGCCTCATAATTATTTGCTAGGTTACATACTTTACCTATACCCCAAAAATATCCCGCTACAAGAGTGGGAACAACACAGACTAGGTTTGTCCTCTTGCTTGAGGATTTTAACTTTTGCCACATTTACAGCACCCAGACACTTATCAAAGTGTATACCAGTTAGTTAATCCCTTGTCCTACTACTATCTGTAACTATATTGACCACTAAAGGGTATGCCAATGCCTAGTGCCTACAATATTCAGCAGAAGTTACTAACTAAACTAGTTCACTTCACTTCTTAGTTCTCTTACCTGAATAGGTGAAGCGATGGCTGCTTCCACTCTCAACCTTCCAAAACCTTATTGCAGGGTTTTCCAAGGTGCCCTCTTAATGGTGGTGGTAGTAGTAGCGGGCTAGCAAACTCATAGGGAGGACATCACAAACGAGGTCCAACTCCCACCGGAGTGATCTCCAACTGTAGGATTATCCATCACAGGGAAATAGATTGAAAGAAAGCACAGAGTTAGTCGGTTATTTATATCATAACTTATCAAAGACTGAGCCCAGACTACCAACATGACACAAAAACCTGATATCATTACAAAAACTAGCAATAGTAACTTCTGAGCAATATGGAGCTAGTATTTAATTAATTTAGTAAAACAATTCAAACTAAACTTACGAAATCCTTGAGTCAGGAGGAGTGGACTCAGGAGAAGGTTAACCATTTAAGCACAACAAGGCCTGAATGATGATGTTGACAAATGATGTTATATAGGTCTTCTTTTTATGCGTGTGTGGGTAAGTGGAACTGGCATGGGCTATTGCTCATGTAAGAGAAGAACCGGCAGTGAGTTGGTGTCTCTTTCACCACATCCACCCCACCTAGTATATGATCCATTTATGGTACAAATTCATAAGTCACACCTCAATATATAACATAGCCTGGGGGAAGAGGGGTAGGGGTTTGATGAATGGATGGGAATGAGTAGTTGGGGAAAGGTGTGAAAAAGACAAACACTACACAACAACAATATTCATCAGGTAGATGACCAGTCCATCATCATAATCAAATCTGTTGTGGAAGGAAATGAAGGAATGACAGTTCAGTTAAATGCATTGCAAACAGTCCTTTAGCCCCAGAGACCCAAGTTATTATATATATAATGTTCTGTCATCTATGTTTGAAAAATACAAATTATGGTGGAGTGAACAAACACAGTTCTAAAAATTATTATTGTTAAAAGAAAAATGATACTGTATATAAATGCCAAATTGGGCGGTGCATCTACGTTCTTCTCAGAATGTCCATCTTGGGTGCCTGGCTGAATCGGTCCCGTAAGGTAAGCAGGAGTGTTATGAAGCTTTTGCATTTCGTGTAGGAGAAGAGAAGGCTTGTGGATTGTAAAACAGTAATGATATCGTAGAGTCAAGGAGAAGGACAGATGGTAAGCTTCATGAGGAGTAGACCAAGAGGCAGAGTAAGAGCATAGGCTGCTGCAATCGTTCATGATGGCTCATGCGCGAGAAGTGAGAGCAATTTTACAATCAATCCCAGACAAGTAGTTGCATGTGCCTGGCTGATCAATCTCACAACTGTGATAACATTTAGCTGTGTGCGTCCATCATGTGATGATGTGACTTCACATGTCTGTCTCCAGTTACAGCCCCCTGACCACAACCACATAGTAGAGAAGTTTTACATTTGAGCCAACACACTACTCAGCATTTCCCAAATCAATGCACCATTCTCCAGTTCACAGGGCTGAGTATGTCTCTTAGGGTCATTATCATGTTGGTTTACCTTTGAAGTAAATAACTTCCTTCTTCTTTCTGTTGAGGTAGTCCTGCCCAGAGTCCTGACTATGAGTAACGAATCAGTCCGACTACCGAACCAAATAAGATTGAAACAGATAGACCTGTAGTGCACTGCTGTTGATGAACAAGAAAAGCAAAAGAATTTGAACATTTTGTGTAGATTTGTATTTGTTAACTAAACTGACTGGCCTGGTCTCTGAAGTACCAGAAAAAAAGTACAGCAAGGACCGGACCATGCAAGCAAATCTAGGTAAGTGTGAAAGGGCCAATCACCTTAAGGCAAAATCACCCATCAGCCCCCAAACATTAGAAATCATCGAAATCAAGTTTACAAATTAGTTGAAGACCCTCACTGTCTGCCACCACATGAATCATCATCACTCACACTCAGTCAGTAATAATCATATATCACTCTTGATGCAATAGTTACCTGTTCCAATCCAAGCACGGTGGTACACAATTTCTATATTGTATCTCCTCTTTTCCCATGGAAGCAACACATTGGTGGTCTTGTAAATTAATTATCTTTGCTGGGGCAGCCTTGCTAGGGAATGAAAAAAAGTAGGATAGGCATGGGACGGAGGTAGGCATTGTCTCCAATATCCTAGATGAGAATAGAGATGCTTCTTCACTGCACACTGGTCCAACTCCGATTCGGCATACATGTGAATAATTAATGGGGCTGCGTAAGTTAGACACAAAATATATAATGTTCCTCTAGCTATATCCATTTTTTTTGCCAAAGCATCAAGAAGATAATCTGAAAGTTCGATGGTGGCCTATTCAGTCAGTGAAGTAAAGTTAGTCCACAAACTCGGGGTTTGCCCAGAAGGTTTTCAGCTAATTCACTTGAGTCTGACCAATCACCCTCATCTTCCTCTTGTGGTGTTTCAGGAACAGTGTAATTATGTGGTATGAAGTGTTGGTTCTTTTTAATCATGGTCAATATCTCCACGTTTCGAGGAGCGAGACTATGACAACTGCACCAGCTGCACTGAGCACACACTCAGGTGACACACTGGCCACTGGACAAGCCAGATACTTTATTGCCAGCCTGCTGAGCTCTGGTCATTGGCGTATCTTCCCATACCAATTGACCAATGGGTTTTGGTCCACGTACACCTCTTTTGGGTCATCCCAATAGTCTTGGACCATCCTCTGAATGGCCATTGGTGCTGCCACTTGCTCGACCTCTGTTACATTTTCCTCCGTACTAGACTTAACCCCTGCCACTTGAAAGCAAGCCAGGTTGGGTCTGATTCTTCTGTTGCTGGTATTGTTGGGGGTTTTGTTGCTGCTGGTGTTGGCTGCATTGAGACAACAGCACTTCCCTCTCTGGAGGTTGAAGGCTGCACATCATAACTTCTGCTCGGGACTCTAACTTCCACCCGTTCTTCTTCTAGGTCTCTCGTTTGCTCAACAGTCCTTGTCTTGTATAGTGAAACATCGACTTCTAAAAAAGGAATGAAAGTGGCCAGAATTTATTTGTACCGCGAATCAAGTATTGTGGCACAGATGTACTCTTTGGAGGACACAATTTCTCTTTGCAGCCTTGGATTAATAGCCAAGTGAAGGACAAACCTTTGTGACACCTTTTTTTGACTGGTCCTGTAGCAGATGCAACAACTGGATAGCTTTGCTCATCGTACTGTCCTCCTTGCTGACTTCTCATGTGAAAACCTCAAAAGGAAGTAGAATTTATGTAAGGCATTTGACTAGGCTTCATTTGTCCATCTTAATGGTTCTGCTTTTCCCAGTTATTATTATTAATAGTTAGCATTTCTAGAGCGCGTAGCTACCCAGAGGCATCGCAGCGCTAGCAGCATAGCAGAAGAAGGAGTGGGGCTTACAGATTGAGGTTTTGAAATAACCATGCTTTCAGGTGCTTTCGGAAGGTCAGAAGATGGGTCTCTGAATGTAACTGCAGGGGAGAGTGTTCCAGAGCTTGGCTGTGCTGTACGAGAAGGAGCTACCCCCACTACGCATCCTTTGGATTCTGGGGATGACGGCGAGGCTCAGGCTTGCGGAGCGGAGGGATTTCCTTGGCTGATAGAACGTAATGAGGGACTTAAAAATCGAAGGCCCTTTACCCATCAGAGTTTTATGAGCTATGCAGAGGGATTTGAATTTAATCCTTTCCAAAATGGGTAGCCAGTGTAGGGTCTTCAGGCATGGCTTTGCCGATTGAGTTCTAGGAGTTCCAAGCAGCATCCTAGTGGCACAATTCTGGGCCACTTGGAGTTTCCTAATGGTGGATTTAGGTGCGCCCAGGTACAATGAATTACCATAATCCAGGCGCGAGAGAACCAGAGCCTGGACCATAGTTCTCCTAGCTCCCATGGGGAGGAGGGGAAGAATGTTCCTCAACATTCTGAGGATGCCGTGACACATATTGGCCACTTTCACAGCTTATTGATCAAATTTTAATGATTTGTCAAGCCACACCCCCAGGCTTTTAATCTTAGGCTTTGGGGTGGGTGCATGGCCCAGACATGTTGGCCATTGCAATTTGAGGCCCGCGTTGGGTAGATTGCCCAGATACATTATTTCAGATTTGTCACCATTAAGCCTAAGGCAAGAGTGCTGCATCCATGTTGCTACCTTCTCCAGGCAGGATTCTAGATCAGAGGGAGCATTGCCCAGGTGATTTAGAGAAACCACTAGCTGGGTATCATCCGCATAGGTGACAATTTTTATCCCGAATGGCAGGACAATATCCGCCAGTGGCCTCATATACACGTTGAATAATGTAGGACTCAGGGAAGATCCCTGAGGAACTCCATGCCTAAGGGGTAAACACCTGGAGGTAGATTCTCCCGCAAATACTTGGAATGTTCTGTCACTGATTGGATCCATGCAATTGCTTCCCCTGACACTCCTACACTCCTAAGCCTATTGAGGAGGATATCAAAATTGACAGTGTCGAACGCGGCACTTAGGTTGAGGAGAATGATGGCTACTGCTCCTCCCTGGTCAATTATCTTTTTTGATTCCTCCACTACGGTGATGAGTGCTGGTTCCGTTCCCAGAAGGGGTCGGAAACTGGTCTGAGAGTGATGTAGGAGGTTATGGGATTCTAAGACAGCCTAGAGGATAGAATTGACATGTTTTTCCAGGATCTTACAAACCATTGGAAGCAGAGATATCGGACGATAATTGCTCAGGACATCTGGGTTTAGGCTCAGTTTCTTCAGTAGAGCCCGTTGGTGATAAAGAGATTTATAACGTCCAGTATTACTGGATGCACCACCTCTTTGACCTTGCCCAGCTGGTGAGGGGTGGCTGGGTCGCACGGGGAGCCCGATTTTATTTTGTCAAAGATTTTTAAGAGTGAGTCCTGGCCTAGAAGTGGGAATTTCTCCAAGGGGTACCAAATAGAGTCTGGAGGCCTGGTGATATCGGCATGGTCAATGGAAAGGGCAGGGACGGGAGGATCACTAGGGCATGGGGAGGCAGGGAAAGTGTTATAGATGGATTGAATTTTTCCCTGAAACTAATCTGCAAATTCATTGCACTGATCGGTAGAGATAGTGGTCAGGGTTTCGGGGGCCGGGAGCTCTAGCAGGGTCTTCGCTATGCGGAAGATTTCTCTGGGGGTATTAACGGCAAAAGTGATTTTTGTTTCATAATAGAGAGCGTAGGCTTTTTTAATTTCCGCTTGGTAGCATTTTATAGACTCTCTATAATCCCTTTTACTAATCTCACTATAATCCTTCCACCATTTCCTTTCCTGATGTTTACAGGCCTGTTTGAGTGCTCTGAGCTGGGGCGAGTACCACGGCGTTGTCCTCAGTCTCAACCTGAGGGGGATCTCTTTGACAGGAATCACTTTGTCCAGTGAGGATTCTATCCAGTGGGAGAATTTTCCCGATGATGAGGTGGGGTTAGAGTCTAAAATGGGTTTGGAGCTCTTCAATGCACTAGACCATGACTCTATGGACAATTTTGCCCAGGGGCGGTCTTTTCTGATACTGATTTCTGAGGGATTGCGTTGCATTATGGATTTTAGGAGAATTAGAATCAGTGAGTGATCCGACCAAGACAGGGGAATGGGAGTCCCCACTGACAACTTATTGTTGTTGGTAAATACAGGGTCGAGTGTATGGCCTTTGATATGTGTAGGGCCTGTCACTTTTTGATTCAATTGGATAGCTAATAGGTCTTGGGAAAGTTCCAAGACCTCTGTGTTATTTTGGTCGTCGATGTGTAGGTTAAAATCTCCCAACTGGGTGATGTTGGTGGATGAGCTTACTAATGACGCTGCCACTTCCGGGAGAGAATTGATAAATTGCCCTACTCTTCCCGGAGGGCGATATATAAGTACTCCCGAAAAGGAGCACATTGCAGAGAAAAAATAGAAAAAAACAGACTTTCACAATCGGATACGGGGTTGGGCTCAACTAACCCTGGGCGAAGTGCTACGCTACGCTCGCGTAGTTTGCGAAGTCTGCGCTACTTCGCACAACGCAAATTGCACGTAGCACAGTGCGAACACGCGTAGCGTAGCGTAGTGCCGCGGTCATTTTTTGCTTGCTCGCGGTCCTCAACGTCAAGTTGGCGACCGCGAGCAAGCAAAATGACATCCAGCGAGACTTTTTCCTCGTTCGCGATCAGCAACATCAAGTTGCCGATCGCGAGCGTGGAAAATAAACCTCCCGGCGAGATTCTCAACGCGGGGAGGTCAGGTTTCTCATTGCGAGTGGTCGCGTATGCTCGCGACCGCTCGCGATGAGAAACTACCAGTCCGCGTTGAGAAAGCTGCCGCTCGAGTAAAAATCTACTCGAGCGGCAGTAAAAGACAGCTCGCACTGTGCAAGTTGCCGTTTTCAATGATTGCACAGTGCGGACAAGCATCCGGCACTGTGCAATCATTGCGAACAGTGCGCTACGCAGTTCGCGTAGTGCTACGCGAAGCTTGCGTAGCGCGAACTGCACTTTGCGTAGCTTCGCGAAGCATTACTTCGCGAACTACGCCCACCCTTAGGCTCAACCCGACACTTAAAGGACTCTTTATATTTGACTGCAATACCACCCCCTTTCTTCTTCTCGTGGTCTCTACGCTGGATGCTATAACCTGGAGGCAGAGTTTGAATCACCTCTGGGGTGGGCTCCTTATGGAGCCAGGTTTCTGTTAGGAACAAAATATCTGGTTGTTCCTCTACAAGAAAAATGTTTAATTCGACCGAATGTTTGGGTAGAGATCTACAATTCAATGCAAACATTTTATAGGTGTGGTTGGTATCAGTATTTTGCTCAGTATCCGCCGTCGGGTAGAGCCTGAATGTGCAATGGGCACATGACAGATATTGCACCCCTCCTCCTTCAAGGACCTAGACGGTGATCGGTCTGTACTGCTCAAATAGACGTTGCAACATGTAGTAGGTAGAGTTCCAACGTGTTGGCACCTCCTGTATGAGGGCTTTAATTGGTACTCCATTAGCATGCTGAATGATCCTGAATATTTCTGGGCTTTAAAAGAATGGCAAAATAAGTGCAGATTCTTCTGCAGGTAGCCATTATGTCTTCTGTTTTGAGAAAGTCCTGCGCAATCAGGTTAATGCAATGTGCCAAACAAATATGCACCATCTGCCATAGCCTTGACTGTATTACTGCCATTGTCTGTGGCACCAAATAAATTCTGAGACCTATGGGTTACAGCCATTCAAACATCTTCCTGTTAAATTCTTCCAAGATGTTTACAGCTGTAAGGGATTTCTCCATTAAAAACATTGCTACTGTTGCATGACGCCAAACACCCTTTAAAGTTTCTTCAGGGCTGAGACCTGCAGATAGCTGTTGCCTAACCCCCACAGAAGAGATCCAGTGTGCTGTGATACACATGCAATCAGTTGTTTGACAACTGGTCAAAATGTCTATTGTCAGATGGATAGTGTGAACAGCACTCTGCTGCAAAGCTTGTTCAACCAATTGCAGCACATCATGATGGAGTGCTGGAACAGCAACTCTGGCAAAATAGGTCCAGCTGGAAAACTTCCATTTCGGGCATCTGGCCCCCTCAAATTCTAAAAATCCCACATTTTCTACAAAAGAAAAAGGGAGGAGGTTCAGCGCTAACATTTTAACCAGCTTCTTGTTGTACAAATGTGCCTTTGGGTGGTTGCGTTCATAGGGCCCCTCCTGCCTGCCATAATAGTAGCTTGAATTTTTTTCTTTTGTGGTGCCACTGACACAGGCAACTTCCAGAGAGAACCAGAAGGTGGTAGACTCAATGTGCATCTTGGGGCTGTCACTGTATGTGGTGTTGTCTCCATCTGAGTCTTGTGCTTTTAGAGGTTGCTGATGTGGGTGATGCTGGCACACTGCTGGGGACAGGTCTGCTTTGTGTAAAGCTGTCACCCTCTTCTTCCTCATCAGCTCCCACCATGATTGGAGCTGATTCCCCTCTGTCATCACCACCTGCAGCAATTTTTTTAAGGTGCTTCTCCCATTGGATTGCGTGGAGTTTTCTCATATGGGGCATTTAGCCTCCAGTACCATAGTGTGAACCAGGCTTACCTTGGCAAATACTCACATGGCAAATGGAGCATATTGCTCCTGCTGCTAATCATAAAGAAGTCCCAAACTGGGGAGGAGAAAATTTTTAGTGTGCTACTGGTGCTACTGCCAATGCCTGAAGAAGTGGAGGTAGGTGGGTGAGTTGACGAATGCCTCTCTGCAGTCCGCACTTGGACTGAGGTAGTGGTGGATGCAGGTCTCAGCTGGGGCCTTACAGATATGGAAGCTGGCAGTTGAGGTGGTGGTGGAACCAGTGCCACATTCCTTGAAGCAGGTTGAATAGGATGGGTAATGTCAGTGTCCTTTGAGCCAGCTTCCATGACAATGACTGTCTCGTCCTCCTCATCCCCTTCCATAGTTCTAAGGCTTTCAGGAACTTTCCCTTGTCTCTCATGGTGGGTCTCTGACTGAGCCGGGGTCTAATTCATGTCCAGATCATTAGAAGGGGAGCTCGGAGAAGATGGCAGAGTACCCTTTCTTTTTCTTGCTGGAGATAGAGAAGCCAGTGGTTCAAGAAGAGGTACATCTTGCTCAGCAGGAAGTTCAACCTCCTGTTCGGATCCTCCTTCTGGAAGATCTATTGCTGGCTGCGGCTCCTGTTGTCTACTGCTCAGTTTCCTGTGATGATTGGGTACTAGTTTGCGGCTGAGACAAATCCAATTCATACTCACTGCTTGTCACCATGATTGCAGTGGCTGCCTTGTTGAGAGACAAGGGCTTGGGCTTAGGCTGGGATGGTGCGGTGTTGATGCGGGAGTGCTGCTCCCGGCTTGCTGCCCAAAGGATTGTGAGGCAGGCGAACTAAGTTTCCTGAAAAAGGAGGAGGGCGGCAAGCCAATAGTGGTAAAGTGCTTCTTCTTCTCCTCCTCATTGGCCACTTTCTTGACAGCACCTTGGCAGGGCCATCTTCAAGCCCTGTCATTTGGCACGTAGCTGCACAAGTGGAAGCAAAGGAGGACTCACGTATTGTGGTCATGTCACTTTGTGCTGGCCTTCTGTCTGGCAGTATTATGGGTGATGTCTCTTGTGCACCTAGAAGCAAATAAACGAGGGCCTTAGTGCAGATTGTTGGAGGTGTTTCCATATGCTTTTATTGAATTGGTAGTAACAGCCTTGTACAGCTGTTTGGGGTCTATAGGCCACATGCATCAAACTTAGGAATTGCGATTCCTAAATTGCGATTTTTAAGAAATCGCAATTTAGGAATCGCAATTCCTTATGCATGTAGGAATCGCGAATTTTTTTTGCGATTCCTACACATTCCTTATTTGCGACTTGCAAATTGCGAATTGCAAATAAGGAATGGCTTCCCATTCATTCCTATGGCCTAGAGGCCCATAGGAATCAATGGAAATTGCATGCGCAATTTGCGAGTACCAAATAGGTACCCGCAAATTGCGCATGCAATTTCAAGGGTGCCAAAAGGACACCCTGATGCACCCCTGAAAGTGCAATTAAAAAACATGTTGCACACACACATGCCCCAAGGGCATGTTTGTGTGCAACATAAAACTTTGAAAAATGCACTTTTGTGCATTTTTTCAAATTTTTCGCAAATTACCATCAACTTTAAGTTGATGGTAATTTGCGTTTCTTAAAAGCGAAATCGCAATTTTTTTTTTTTTGTTGCATTGCATTTAAGGAATCGCAATTTGCGATTCCCTAAATGCAATCACAATTTAAGCGACCGCAAAAAACAATGATGCATGTGCCCCAAAATCTTTAATTGTTTGAATCGTGGCTTGTTCAAAGTCTAGGAATATTTTTGATGGGTAGGAGTTATTTGTTTTATGTTTAATGTGGTTTAGGGGTTCGTAGTAAGTGCTGCTTTGTTTATTTGGTAGTAGGACATATATAAAAGGGATATTTGTGTTTTTATATTCACCCTGTATGGTGTATATCTGAGTGAGCGGTTTGGGACACATTTTCAAGGCCCCATCTATCATCCAGGTTTGACAATGGCTTAGTTTCTGTAGGTTATCAGCTGTAGAAAATAAACGATTAATTTTTCATAGTTTATTTTGTTATATCACAGGAAAGGTTTCTTATTATGTGCCATTGTTAAATGTTCTGGTATTTCTATGTCTTGGTATCTTCTAGGGGCAGGAGGAGTAGTCATACAATTAAACGTTTTAAAGTGGGAATAGATGGTATTTGGCCTTTGGTGTGTTAAGGGTCTTTAGGGAGTATATATTTTAGAATCCTGGTTGTGAGTTCCTAGGAGCTAGAATGTGTCTCTCTTTTATCCTGTACTACCTGACTTACTTCTATTTCTGTTACATTTGAGGGATGGATGAATTACAACATTACAACATCATCTTTTGTAGTTGCTCTCCCATAGCATGCATATCGAATAATATTTGGTACATTTCCAATTCACATGTTCTGTCAATGTATTTTCTTGGCTGTAAGTGTAGCCCATGTGATTTAGTAACTGCTTTCCTTTCTGGGATGTTATATATTTAGCTCATTGTGTCGTTGCATCTAAAAGTAGTGTAATAGTATAAGTAAATTCAATTTTTTAAACTTAATACTTTGGTTATTAGCATATACAATTATGCAACTACTTCTATTATTTATACTTACACTATGCTCTTTATAGATGTTTCTCACTTTTTTGCTGCTTTTCCTTTGGGCATGTTGTAGTGTGGAGCAGGTGCTTTCTGTTCTGTTGGAAGAAGAAAAGCATATGTTTAATTATTAAATTTGTAGAGGTTGAGGTCGTTAGGTTTATTTTTACTTGCTTTTGGGGTAAGTTTATAATTATTAATAAAATTATATATACGTCTTTTGTTATATCTTTTTGCTGCTTTGTGATAGTTGTTTTGTTTCAGCAGGTCATCACTTTTCGAAGTTGTAGTGTTTTTTTCTTAGGAAGTACATGTAAGAGATAGAAGACGTAGAGTGTTTTGTTAAACATTTGCTATTTTACACTTTCAATTTTAATTACAAGTGAGTTTTAATTTAAATCAAATTTTCTCTCACTTGGCTAGGTAGTTGTCGAGATGTACATATTTCTACTTTAAGTATCTGGTCAGAGAATTCGGCAGATTTTTCTCGTCTTGCATCATTTGTTGTTGATAAAAGTAGTGTGCCATATATATTGTTGATTTTTTCATCAGTATTGTCCTTCTATGGTAAACGCTAATTTATGTTTTATTTCTATTCTTTGATACATTGTTTGATAGTTTTGTATATTATGTTTTATATATATATATATTTATATATATGTATGTGTGTGTGTGTGTGTGTGTGTGTATAGGTGATGTAATATATTTATTTTGTAATCGAACATTTGTATGCAATGTTTTATGTTATTTTAAATAGTAGTTTTACGGAAAAAGTGGTTTTTATAATTTCATAATTTTTTCAATATCATTGTAGTTGATATTGTGTGAATCAATATTTTTGACATATTATGGGGCCGATTACGATGCGGCCCATTACGGCTCTGACCGCTGGTAGGAGCCTTCAGGGCTGCATCGTAATCGGCCCGCTGTTTACTTTCTGACCGCCTAATTATGACCTAGGTGATCAGAAAATAAACCGCCCGCTCATTCCGGCTGGCTTCTGATGGGCTCTAGGAGCCCGTCGGCCGGCCTGTAATCTCAAGAGCGGGCCTTTCCGACCTTGAGATTACGATGCACGGTTTCCGGCATGGTTTCCATGCCAGCCTATCCAACATGGAAACCATGTCGAAAAGTGTGCTTGGGGGCCCCCAGCAGGGCTCTCTTGTGGTTGCGGCCTCTGGTTGGGTGCTGAGGCGGCAACTATGGTGATCGCCACTGTTGATCGCTGCACCCTGTGGCAGACACCTTGTGGTGCCTGCCACAGGGTGCAGGGATGAATTGCACCTCCCTTTTCTCAATGGGAGCTTATGTTAGAGCCGGTTTACGGCCATACCACGAGCTCCCATTGAGAAAAGGGAGCATGCGATTAAACAGTGTTCAGTCGCATTGTAATGAGCCGGTCGGGACTGCCAACCGGAGGTCGGTCGGTCCCAGGACCGAGACAGTGTCGGGCGGACTGAAGTCTGTCCGACATCGTAATTAGGCCCTATATGTCAAAAATATATATAATATAATATGATATATTATAATATATATAGTATATATATATATTTCTCTCTATATATATTTATATCTTTATCTATATATATAGATATAGATATATGTATAATATATTCATTTAAAGTTGATGATATTTTTGTTGCCGATATTTGTTTTCTCAATATAAGTAAAAATCAATAGTTTTCACAACTACATTTGTGTTCTCAATAGTTGTGGTTTTGTCAGTTTATTATAGAAAGGCAATATTTTGTGTTTTGATATTGTATGCATCAATATTATGTTAGTGATCCCTTCCATCAGGGAGAAGTTACCTGCTTTTCTCTCTTTCTCGATCCTTTCCCCCTTCTTTCCTCAATAGAGAACACTGGCTTCTGAATCCATTCTACAGCTTGTGGTCATGTGTATCTCATGGTGTGGAGGCTTGGGTATTAGTACTGAAATACTAAGGCCCTCACTTTGATGGCGGACCAACACCGACAGGCCATCGGTGGCTGTTGGGCCGACATGCAGGCCATCGATCCGAACACCAGATTACAATGCCGTCGGTCGGAGTGATGATGTTGGGGGGAAAGCCTGTCAGAGTGGCAGTCAGACTCTAATCCCCACAATGGTGGTGGTGCCTGCGAAGGCACCGCCGTAGGGATTAGGATGTCCCTTTCCGACTGCCGGGAAAGGCAGCTGTAAAGGGACTTTGGGGGCCCCAAGCAGGGACTATGTTGCCTGTGAGCTACTGCTAAGTGGCCAGGGGGCACCATATGGTGCCTGGCACATGGTGCATGGATGTTTGTAAAGTGCCTTTTTCCACTGTGGCTTGTGCTGCGACCCTTTTGCGGGCTGCAGCAGAAGCCGCAGTGGAAAAAGGCCTCTTATAACCGCCTGCACAGCGGTCATATTGTAATAGGGTGAACGGGACCACCGACACATTGTCGGACAGTCACTGGCCTGCGGCGATGCGCCGTCGTAATGAGGCCCTATATATTGTTCCCATCAACATAAGATTCTCACATGTTCTTATTGTTTGTAATACTTATATCACTAGCTAAAATGTCTCGTGCATTTCACATACTCATATTTGCATATCATGTGCAACCATTATCTTGACACAAGCATTCTTTCTCTTCCTTCACAGGATCAAGAGCCACATTTAAATGCAAACAATTCCTAATGTACTTACCAGTGCTTAAAGCCAGATGAACAAAATAGGCCAAAGTTAATTTGTCCGCACAACACAACAAGTATTTGGAAGGTCAGGACATCACCAGCCAGGAGGGGCAGATATTGAGGATCCTCCAGGCCTTACGGAAGACTTGACATTGGTATTCAAACAGCAGGCCCCATCATCATCTGGGCCTGCACCCATCCCCCTCCAGCTTTAGAGGCCCCCATACCATCGGGGCCTCCAGCTGCACCTCCTAACTAATCTTCTTCTCCTCCTCGAAGTGCCGTCCCTAAAGTACAACAGCACTGCAGGGACACTTTTGCCCCTGACATCCTTGTGGTCTCATGTCGTGCAATCTCCTTTTCTCCAGATTATGTCACATTGAAAGATCTTAGCTTTGGTACTATCGAAGACAGATTACTGTAACGCTCTCTACCTGGGAGCAAAACAATGGACCCTATGGAAGCTACAGTCACTCCAAAATGCAGCAGCATGTTTACTGCTCAAGATCCCCAAATTCAGTCCGGTGTCACAAAGTATCTGGGATTTGCATTGGCTGCCTGTCCAGGCGAGGGTTCAATTTAAGTCCTTGTGCATTGTTCACAAGTCCCTCTACGGCGCTGGCCTGCTTCTTTTAACAAATTCATTAGATGGTACGTCACACGATGTAACCTTAGATCATCTACTGCTTGTCTGTTGGACATCCCTAGGGCAAAGACTGTAAAATGGGGGGGTAGAAGCTTTTGTCATCTGGCCTGTAAACAATGGAACACCTTACCTCTTACACTGAGGACCCAAACCAACAGACAGACGTTCAGAAAATCTCTAAAAACATGGCTGTTCGTATCCAAGTTTTAAGCTGTACGATCATAAAGGCAGCCCCAGCACTAAGACACCTTGGCATGCATACGCTTTATAAAACTTTCATTTATTCATTCATTCACTCATGACATCACTGATGACATCTCAACGTGGCTGCGGGTGTCCGCACGGCCCCCCGCTTTGATTTACTGTTTTGCCTCGGCGAAGTGGTGGTCGCTGGGGTTGTGGGGGAGGCTGTACTTGCCCCTCTCATTATTACCTTGTTTTGCCTCTGGGAGGTGGCGTCCCCAGAGCCAGGGGGTGCTGCGTGGCCACCCCCCCATAATTAAAAGAAGTGCCCTGGGGAGGTAGCAGCCCCGGGGATTTTTGAAAGCCTTGGAGGGGGGCCCTCCTCCATTTTCTTTATTATGCCTGCATGCCCCCAGTATTTGGCCCACCCAGGAGCTTTCTTGAAAAGAAGTGCAGGAGCCCATGCTTTTTTTTTCTCCACTTTTCCAACGAATCCGAAACTCAACCCGTGAATTTGCGGTAAAATGGACTAAAACTTTTTTTTTTTATCCTCAGCGGGGTTCTTGTGGGACCCCACTGCCAGTTTTACTGGGTCAGGGTAGTACTATCCTGTCCCCCTTTCTTTATTTTTTATGCTTTTTGTGGTACACAGCTCAAGTGGAGTCCCAAGATGGCCGCCAACACTTCCTGGTTGAGGTTTTGTCAGCAATCAGATTACAGCACAGTAACTGTCGGATCCACGTGTAATACTCGTCCCTAGATATACAAATTTGTTTTCCAGTTAATATATCCCAAACTACTGAATGGATTTACACAAAATCACAAAAAGCACAATCTGAGTACCAAGATCTAGCTTCCTTTTTTTTCAAATTTCAAGATCTAGCTTCCTTTTTAGGTCTCGCCTGAGCCAGCGCGCATGCGCTGCCCTGCGAGACATTTAGTAAGTGGGTTTTTAAAGTGCTGCTTTTGCCGGCCACCAGCTTGCGGTTACGTGCACAAGCGCGCGCGCCTCACAGCTGCCATCTGTCTTTCTTGCGCGCGACGTGCATTCATCTTCATTTTCCACTAGCGTGCTTGCCGACGCGCGCACGCACCCCTGCTTTCACTTTTGCCTTCGCACCACTTGCGTCCTTTTTGTTTTTCTTCTTCTTGCGTGCTTGTTCCAGCTTGCTGCCTGCATATAACATGGCAGCCGATGTCAGCCCTGTGCAGGCTCCGGCTCCCTCGGCACTCGGTACCGTAACCCAGCTCCTCTGTCTCGCTCTACAGTCCGTGACTAAAAGACTTTAACCTTCGCTGTGCAGCACACGCCATCACGTGATCGGAGAGCCCCGCAAGCAATTGGTTGGCACAGCTCCCATTGACTTGCCTTGACCATCGAGTTTGCATGCAGTCTCAGAACCGAGTCGTGTTCGCTTCTTAATTCTGAGACGCTTGAAGCTCTCTCGTGCATGTCACCATGGCTACCCGAGGTGGCGATGCGGACGACTCTTGCAGACCCTACCAGGTGGCAGTGCTTGGCGCCTCTGGTTTCACTGGTCATACATTCTCAGCGGCACTTGTGCATCAGCTCATTGCTTTGAACCACCAGTGTCTGCTGGGAGATGTAGTTTCCTCCATGGTCTCTTACCTATTTGACTTGGGTTGCTTCCTTTACAAAATGGGTTTTGTAGTCCAGAATCATTTTTTACGCTTATGTTGATTATCTTTGTGGTATGTCTATGGATGTCGCTTGCCAATTTTATATTATTGTGGGATTCATGTCCTTCCTCCAAATCAACGATCGGGGTAGATTTTACACAGTGAATTTACCTGCAAACAGAGGATTTGTACCAGGAGATCCCTGCATCATGCTTTTCTCTCTCTCTCTCTCTCTCTCTCTCTCTCTCTCTCTCTCTCTCTCTCTCACATCTCTCTCATCTCTCTCAACTCTTTTACTCTCCCTTTCATCTCTTTTACTCTCCCTCTCTCATCTTTTACTCTCTCTCATCTTTTTACTCTCTCTCTCATATCTCTTCTACTCTCTCTCATCTCTTTTACTCTCTCTCATCTCTTTTACTCTCTTTAATCTATCTTTCTTCCCTCACAACCCCGCCCGCCTCCCTCGCTCTCTGGGACAAAGAGACACTGAAACCTATTGTTTTCACATGTTGAAGCTGCAGTAATACGTGGTTACGTGTTGCATTTGCACGCCATCCCTTTGTGTTTTTGCCGTGGGTAGAATTCCCCAGCCCCTCTTCTTGGCATGTCATCCCAGCCACACCCCCTCTCCTCACTCCCCACCAGGGCCTTCACACATCACTATTTGCTGAATCACTCGGATGCTGTAATGTTCTACAGCACAATTCTGTTAGCGTTATCTTTCCTCCAGACGGCTTGACCGTAAACATCCCACACATATCCTGTCTGTAGCCAGCAGGTGTATAGCATCTGCATTTGGTGGACTAAGCATTGGCATTGCCAATATGTCTCGCTTTTGGGACCTTATAAGTATTTCGTTATGCAGCACAATATCGTTGGTGCAACAACATCAACTGTTGCATGGCTAAACACTTATAAGGTACAAGGTTTAGCCATGCAATAGCTGATGTTGTTGCACCAAGGATATTGTGCTGAAAAACTAAATACTTATAAGGTCCCAAAAACGAGACCTATTGGCTATGCCAATGCTTGTTTTCAAATTTGATGTAATTCCATCCTGCAGTTTGGGCTGTAGGCTCGTTCAAAAGACCTATGGGAATTAGCATGGGAAAAGCACCTTTTTTGACCCCCCTTTTTCTCAGCTCCTGCTACATGAAACACCCCGAAACTTTCCAGACACCATCTGAAGTACCAGACACTTTTTAGGAAAATTTCATGAAGATTCATCAACCGGCGCCAAAGATATAGGGAACTAATAATCACCTTTCTCATGAAAACTCTGTACTAACTAGAACTACCTACTGGCGACTGCCAGTAGGTTATACATATATATATATATACATATATATTACCTACTGGCGGTCGCCAGTAGGTAGTTATAGTTAGGACCTAGTTTCCATAGGAAAAGTGTTTTTTGATTTGCCAATATCTTTGGAGCCGGTTGACGAATCTTCGCGAAATTTTCAAAACTAATGGCCCGCTCCGGTCAGCTCCTGTCTTGAAAGTTTGGGGGTGATTCATCAAGCAGGGGCTGAGAAAAAAGGGGGGTCCCAAAATGCGTTTTCCCCACGTTAATTTCCATAGGAATTTTGGAACAGGCTAAAGCCCGAACTGCTGAACGGAATTACACCAAATTTGGCAAAAAGGTAGTTCTTGGTTCAGAAAGCTCTCTTTTTTTTAAATGGTGTAAATCCATTCAGTAGTTCCTGAGAAATTAAAACAAATAAAAATATCGATATCTGAGCCCCGAGGAGGGTTCGCGAACCCTCCCGGGCATGAGCATCAATCTGACCAGAATGTGTTGGCAGCCATCTTGTGACTCTGTAACCGAGTCACAAGAAAAAGTAAAACAAAGATAAAAAACAAGAAAAGGGGGCAGGGTAGAAATACCCTGATCCCCTAGGCCTGCTCAAGGGGTCCCAAAAAAAGCATAAGCCCCGGGGCAATGCCTAATTAATTAGTGGGGGCCCGTGAGGGCCCCCGCAGCCCCGGGTACCGGCACCTCCCCGGGGCTTAGTTAATTGTATGGGGGGCACACGGCCCCCCCGCAGCCCCGGACACCGCTACCTCCCCTGGCCTTGAACAATAAATGCAGGCCTTTGAACAAACACCTCAAATGTGGTTTATGTCACATTATTATTGGTCTCATCTCGAATATCTGGGGGTGTTGCAGCCCCCCCACTCTACTGCCAGCACCACTGGGAAACAGGGTGCACAACCGTAACTAATTTAACTTCCCCTTCGCAATGTAATTATAGGTAAAAGATTGACCTGTCATCGGGTTACCCCAAGTTGCCCAAAACGCAGAAGTCGCTCGTGTTCTGTACGGGTCAAACCTCTCTGGGGGTATATAAACAGCATGCTCGTTACCAGCTCCGCCTCTTAACATGAAGATCGCTGAAAAGAGGAGCGCATCCCTGGTCAGAAAGGGTTCACGTGCAAGGGGAAGAAGCAAACCCGAGGCCTGGCAGGAGCGGGCCCTCAGCTGCCTGTGTGAACTAACTCCCCCGTACATCGGGACACAGGCCTTGGTTCCAAAGAGACGCCAATAAAGGGGGTCTTGGAAAAAATAAGGCTGTGCTAAAAAGTGGGATGTGTTGGCTAGCAGGAGCGCTGTGAATGGGTTATTAAGGCACTACATTGTGATCTTTGAGACCCAAGGCAGGAGGGTGTAGCGTGGGACCCAGATTCTTTTTGCACAAATTGCACTCTGTGTCTTGGGAAGAGAGGGGTGCATCACCTAAAATCACCAGGGAACTGTTATCAGTACTTGGCTTTCACTTTAAAACAGAATTCTGGGAGTTGTAGTCCACTTAGGTTCAAGTGAAGCGCTGGTACAGACTAGCTTGAAAACAACGGTTTCGGAAAGGAAAGCGGTGTCCTGGTGACAGTGCCTTGGAAGGGGGAGAGCTGGTTAACGCAGCCTGTGTGACCCCAGAAGGGGGGCTTGCGGTTGCGGCGTTAACAGCATGCAGTGAGCCTAGTGGCGAACAAGTTACAGGAGGGGGCCTCTTACCTGGGACAGCGTCAGCCTCTTCTCCAGGGAGTTCTGGATCACCAGGGCGATCATGGCCAGGTAGGAGTAGAGGGGCTTGGAGTGGCACCGGTAGTTCTTCTTCCATTTTATCTTCTCCTTCTGGCATTGCTCCCCCTGAGCGTGGTCCCATTCCGCCCCTGAGCCCCCTCTCCCCAGGCTGTCCTTCTTGGAGTCCAGGACCTCTGCTGTTGCTTGGTCCACTTCATTGCACATGGTGTGGGGGGAACCCACGGCCTCTGGGGGCAAGGGGAGTCCGGGATAGGGCCTCCTGGGCACGCCGGAGTCCCTGCCCTGGTTGCTACTGGCCCCATGATGCCCGGGTGTACTTATGGGCCCAGGGTGCTAGGCTTCTGCCGGGCCTCGGGCGCACTTCTGGGCCCAGGGCGCTATGCCTCTGCTGGGCTCCGGATGTAGTTCTGGGCCCAGGGAGCTAAAGTTCCAATTCGTCCAGGGTCCCTGAGACTGGTGCGCCTGCTTGCTCCAGGATGCTAGGTTACTGTTCGGTCCAAGGTGTTACACCTCTCATGGCTTCATGGCGCTAGACATCTGCTATGATTTGCTGCAGGGTGCTGGGTTACTGATTCGTCCAGGGTGTTACGTCTTTGCTGGACCCCGAGCTGCTGGCTTCATGGCGCTAACCTTCTGCTACTGCTTTATCCAGGGTGCAATGCCTCTGCAGGTCCCGGTGCTGGTGGCTTCATGGCGCTAACCATCGGCTACTGTTTGGTCCAGGGTGTATGGTCACAGCGTGGTGCGGGGTGCTAATCCCCTGCTGGGTCGATGGGATGCTTGTATACGCTGCTGCTTTGTCCAGGACTGAGCCCTTGTTGCTGAAGCCAGGCCTCTGCTGCTGCTAGTCCATGTTGCTGGGGCGCTTGATAACGCTGCTGCTGGATTCTGAAGCTAGGCTTCAGCTGCTGCTAGTCCGGGTTACTATGCCCCTACTATGCTTGGCCTCTCTGGCATCCAGGCTGCTCCAGACCTGTTCCAGGCCTCGGCTAGAACCAGAGTGCGCCCCAAGCCTCGGTCCTGCCTCTCTGAAGGTGAAGGTTGGGTCGTGCTTGCTAAGGATGTTGGGATATGTTGAAGGAAGCCCCCTCATGCTACTGCACCCCCAGGGATTTGTTATGCTGATGACCCCTCAACTGGAATCATAGATTGGTGGCACGCAGGGGTTGGGGCTTGTTGGATAAACAACACCTTTGGATCTGGAAAGCGCCCCGTGATGGCCAGGTTAAACGCTGGGCATCAAGCACCTTGATTGTAGGGGGGTGTCGAGGCAGGGGGTGGAGCAGCTCAGTCAGGGATGGAGACAGATGCTCCAGGCCTCTCTGTGGACAGGGCAAACACCAAGGGAAACAAAACACACTGTTTGTGTCGCAGTAGAACAACACTAAAATAGAGGCAAACAAAGGGTGCAGGCAGCAAATTACACCACAAATCCGGCATCTGGGGGATTTACCCAGGGATTTGGGAAGGGGGTGAAAAGACAAGAAGGGGTGCCCTGCAGGGGGTCGCCATCTTGTTTGTGCTGGCATTAGCAAGACCTTCTCTGAGTAGAAAGGACTCTGCCTCTTATCAGGAGTCAGTCTCAGCGTGGGGGCGCCTAGAAACCCTCCCTGGAAGAAAGAACCCCGGGGTGGGGGCAGCGAGGAGGCATAGAAACCTGGCAGAAATGGAGAGGGTGGTCAAGAAACCTCTGAATAGCTTTACAATAATCAGGAATATTTTGTGGTTCCGTGCAGAGAAATTTTTCTTTCCTGAATTCTGCTTTTACTTGACACATCAATACATTCTGGAACTTGTAGTTTCGGTGCAGTTCATTCAAAGCCATTAGAGCTTCACACATGCATGCCATGAGTTGTAAAAGGAAAGTCAGGGACCGGAGCAGCAGAGGCCGTGACATGGAATTAACCTACAGTGCCCCGAAGCCCCAGCTAAAACGCAGAAACGCCTGCACTATCTAAACAGAATGAGTAGGAATGCTGCCGGACATGTTTCTTAGCTGTGTATGTGAGGCCAGTGATCTATAATATTAAAATAATGCCCCCTGCACCCCACATACAAACTGTAATGCATTGCATGTTACATTTGCAAAATGCAGTGGTATAAAATCCCGTATTGCCCAGCGAACTGTGAAACATGGGAATATTTCACGGTTCCCTGTAAAATACGGCTTTCGCCATCATAATGAAGGGCCTCCAACCACTTTACAGGGTTTTCTGTTACCTGTGCTCCTAGAATTATGTGGCATGGGGGACCAAATAACCCTGCACACGCCATACAAAACAGAAATAAAAACGCGGGGTTAATTATCTGATCCTTGGCTTGTGAAATACAGTAAAGGCTGGGCAAGTTGGAGGAGGAGACCCCCAGAGCCAGCAGCTGTCACCCCTAAATCCTGAACAAATGGACGCTGTGTTATCTGGAAAGGGCGACAGCCCTCGAGAAATGTCACACTGCAGCGTCGAGGGAGGCTGGCGAGAGGGGGGCTGATGGGGATGACTGATTGAGTGAAGATGGGGAGATGGGGGAGCAGTAATTATACCCCACTCCCGAAGGTCACTGTCCTTCCTAATTACCATTTTCGAGAATCACACTTTACAACGCTCATTTACAATAAACCTTATGTTAACACTTAAGATGGATGGCTTTACGTTTGGTTAGTTTGCGCTTCTTATTCAATTGAGCTTTTCATCCTTCCAAAGTCGATACACTGGCACTAAGTAATTCGATACCGTAAAACTCATTATATAAAGCATTTAGAAAAAACAAATTATAGTCCAAAGCGTTGTATAAAACACACTTTTATATTATCGTTTGTGGTAACCTTTCTTCAAGTAACTGCTGTACATAAAATCTTACAAACTGGCACATGGTGGTGACATAGCAGTGACGTGGATACGTTTAAATTCCCATAGGTCGTCTTAGTTGGTCAAATGAGGTGCCCCAAAGTCAGGTATGACACCTTATGCCAGCCCCAGTTTCTTACCTTGCAGCATGCTGCGACTCTTATGTCATACTTCTAGCTGTACAAAGAAAACTAAAAGTCCCAGAATGCTGTTTGCTAATAGCCAATAACGGCGGGCGGTGTTACATGGGACTGCTGAGTGCCTCATGTTGTGACAGATGTGATTAAAAACACCACCCATGTGTGGTTAGATCCTGGGAGCCCTGTGTCCTGCCCTCGTTCTTCAAAACATTATTTTGAGAGCACATGCCAGACTGACTGCAAGCTGGCGCTGAGATCAAAGGGCTGACCATTGACATTCAGGTTCAACTGGATGTTAATGTCCAGCAGCAGCATTTTCGGCATTGTGACAACAACCCAATAACATGACTAGCAAAACAGAATAAAAAATAATAACAAGAAAGATTTCGTTGAAATTATTCTGGTCAGAGAGTCAGTTGCTATAAATATATATTTATTGTTTTAAAGATCATCTTTTGGTATATTGGGGTAACATCAGCGCACAAGTGTTTCACCCCCTAATGCACAATAAGCCTGGATAGGTCGACCAGATAACTTCATGTCAGCGCGACACAACTTTGCATTTTGATTTGAGATATCGATGCATTCTGGGAGTTGTTGTCTTTGTTCAATTTCATTGAGCCAAGTGGACCAACAAAACTCATAATGACATGTAAAAACAAAGTCCAGGAATGGAAACGTGTCCCCTGTGATGGAGCCATCTGGTCACCTTAAACATGGGACTTTTTTAAGGCTTCCATATAGAAGGGATCTGGTCCTCCCCGTGAGAGCCCGGGGCAGGAAATCGTCCAGACGGTAAGGGTGGAGAGCCTCTGCAACCAGGCTAGCCCGTTACTTCTTGATCTGCTGAATGCCTCACCTGGTTTTAAGCATGACTGAAGGTGGCACACGACTCTCCACCGCTGGCACTTTCTCCCACTGAGCTATCTTTCAAGTTTGAGAGTATTAGGAGTTTTAATGCAGTTCTAAGCCATGCATGCTTCCCCCGCTGCGAGGTTTGGTCTGCCCATGCCATATGCTGTGGAAATATGGAGACGAAATTCGTGTCTATGGGATGCAGCGTTTAGTTTCCAAATGTATTGCCTCGTCAGGAGGTAGTAAGCGCTATATAAATACAAAGAAGAAAGAAAAGAAAGACTCCGGAACGGACCGGCTTACCGGTGACACTTAGCGAAAAGTTAATGTTTACTCTAGCCATCAAGTCATAAGCATAGCTTCAGGAAGAGGGAGTCAAGAGAAGCTATTTACAATGAATCAATCGGGACTTGTATAGCGGTTAATCACCGGTGAGAGTATCCAGGCACTGAAGATGTGTCTAGAATTAAAGCAATGCACCCTTTAATTCAGAAACGCTTTGGCCAGATGTTAGCCCAAAAGCTGTATATGGCACTTTCAGTCAGACCTTTAATATTTTAGAGAAGTATATAAGTTAAAACTTAAACTACAAGCCACAGAACTGAACTTGCTGCTGGCTAAAAGCCAGGCCGACGTTGTCACGCATTACTAGTCAGCCATATAGTCAGAATTCTGCGACTGTCCCAATTGTAGTTGTGAGGTGTTTCCAGTTTATGTGCCTCTTTACAAACTGATTATTGTGGTTTGACTTTTTATATATATATATATATATATATGGTTTTGTACGAGTGAAATGTCCAACTAACTATAACATCACTGAAACCTGTTTTTTTTTCAGTGAATTTCTAAGGTTTTTTAAATGCTTATTTCTAACTATAACGTCCCTGAAACCTATGGTTTTTTCAGTGAATTTCAAAGGTTTTTTAAATGCTAAGTTCTAACTATAACGTCCCTGAAACCTATGGTTTTTTCAGTGAATATATATATATATATATATATATATATATATATATATATATATATATATATATATATATATATATATATATATATATATATATATAATATATAACCTACTCACCAGTAGGTAGTTATAGTTAAGACCTATTTTCCATAGGAAAATATTTCTTTTGACTTGGCAATAACTTTGGCGTCGTTTGACCAATCTGAATGAAATTTTCCCCAAAAATTGGGTACTATTGTTTTGGAAAGTTTGGGGGTGATCCATGCAGTGGGGACTGAGAATTTGGGGTGAGAAATAAGGTTGCGTTTGTACTGTTAATTCCCATAGGAACCTTTAGCCACACCTATAGCCCAAACCGCTGAACGGACTTACACCAAATTTGGCAGGGAGATAGATTTCGGTTCAAGGAAGTGCCTTTTGCTTATTTGGTATAAATCCGTTCAGTAGTGATTGAGAAATGTAAGTTTTAAATTATAGTGCTATCTCTTGCAGCAGATATTTCACTGTTGTTTCGCGATGAATCGAGTGCACGCGCCAACGGGAATGCTCTGATTGGCTGGAATAGTTGCGGCCACCATTTTATCTATCTTGAACGGTTTTCGGGGTTAGAAATCTCTGTGAAAGCCCCCATAATGGGTCAGGGTGGAGATACTCTGACCCCATGGTTGAGAAATGAGGAGTGTTAGTGACACAAGTTATGTGTCCAAAAATTGTTTTTTTTTAATTGTGCATGATATTAGCGGCGATGCCTCGACTGCCAGCACAGCCCCCCGTGTACCATCGTGGGGACATCGTGAATATCACGACGTCATTGCGAATATTCGTGAAAATATTTTAAAAAATCAGTGAATCATTAATAGGCATTGTTATAGAGATATATTGAGATTTTGATAAATGTTTTTATAGAGTTATTTATATAGTGAGTTATCTACTGTGATGGTTAGAATTAATTATCGAGTTATATTTTTTTAATGTGGTGTTGGCTATTGAATTCCTGCTTTTGCTTTCTGCTTCTGCGACGTAACCCCGGGGATCACGATTACCAATGTCATTGCGATCTCTGGCCTCACCGCGAAAATGGAAAATATGTTTTAGAGATGGTTATTCTAGAAATACACTAGAAAAACATGAGTTTGGGAGCAAGATGGCGCTAGTGTGAGTTCCAATCTTTCCAATCGCCACGCCATATGCAGGGAACATCGGTAGTCGGCTGACTCACCTGACTCTTTGATGTCCGAAAACAAGGTGTGCGGAGTATCGGAGCGGGTGCCGTTCAGAACGACGCCCGGAGTGCGAGTCACGGTCCGGTTGATTTGCTGCTTCACCGAGATTGCGCCGATCACGGCGGACGGCCTCGGGGACTGTACAGCTCTGGTTGACGTGGTTGCGGCGGAGCTAGCGGAACTAGCAAAATCAGTGGGATTGGCACAGCGGAAGCAAAAGCAAAGACAACGTTGCGAGTGGAGCATGTCTACCCGGGGGCAGAAGAACCTTAAAGCGAAAATGGCCTTGACACAAGGAGATGCGGAAAAGTCGGATCCCCTCCATAAGGTAAACGGGAACATGGGGCCGCAAAGAAGATGACGGGGAAACCTGCGGGAGGTGGCGCATTGAAGGAGGGTGCTGGGGGAGGAATGGGTTTATCGCCCTCCATCAGCAAACATTTCCCCATAGTTAAGGCACCCTCAATAATGCCTGAAATTACCTTACTGTCAGTGATTGAACCTGATAATCCATCAATGTTGAGCCAAGTGGAAGGGGCCCCTGGGCAGGCGGACGCTTCACAGATGGCTACTTCCACAGCTGCACAGACAGGGGGGGTCACGACACTAAGGGACTCGCTCAATGACCAGGGCAGGCAAATGAAAGATAATAACGGCATAGGCAACTTGGCATCTCCCGCACTGAGAAAAAGCAATGCTATGAGCTATCTCAGGCCGGCAATTACAACGTCTCCGGCCCTGGTCCCAGAATCCCTTGCCTACGCCTCCGCGGCTGCTGCTGTCATGGCTGAAACGGGCCCTGACTCCCAGGCTGGCAGAGGGGAGGAATTTAATCTAGGCCTAGAAGATAACCCTGGGTCCCTGGCCCCTCAGACTCCAGACCCCGCTGGTGAATATTTTTACTCTGTATCCGATGGCTCCATGTCCGGCACGGAGAACAAAATAATCAGTTCGAGTGAAGGCAGTGTCTCAAATGATAATGAATCTGATCCTCCGGTTACCATGGGAACTGTTAGACCTGTCAGCCTTAGGGTGGTCTTGCCCTGTTTTTTCCCTTTTGCGCCTCATTTTTGCCACCATATTTTTACTGGACCTAGGTCTCCGGGCGCCTTGCCACTGCTGGTCAGTGCTGAGGTGCAGGTGCTCTCTCACTAAAGATGGCTGCCACAGGCCCCTGCTACTGCAGAAGGGCCTTCCACACATACACGCTAGTAGCCAGAGTCAGGCTGGGACATAGGGATACAGTATCCATCCCGTCCCCGCCTCTGGGCCCCATAGCTAGGTAGGTGGAAGGTTCCAGAACCTTCCGGGCTGTGGGAGGAGTTACGTTTTGCCGCCTTTAGGAGGGTCACCTGACCTAGGGGTATAAGAGGCTTGGAGGGAAAACCTTTTAGTCAGTTAGGTTGAGGCACCGCTGAACCTGGGAGAACCTGCGCCGGAGTATAGACTTTAGGGCCTAGGGGGAGACCTACACTACTGCTGCTGACAGGGTCAAGGCCCTGCTGCCGTAAGATAGCTGAGGAACGCCCACCACCCACTGATCTTGCCCAGTGTGAGGGGACCCAGGGAACCATCTCCAGCATGCTGGGAGGAACATCAAGCACTCCCAGAATCACCAACTCACAACCCCCCTGTTCATAAGAAGAAGAACTTTTAAACCAAGAGTAACAGGAACTCAAGTTAAATCGTCGAATGGGGATCACGAGGCGAAGCGCTGTGTCCTAAGCGCTAGACCTTCACCCCCTATCTATCCACACCGACAGCTGGACTGTCCCCCAAGAACCCTTCCCACACAGCCCGGTGACTAAGGCTGTCAGCGCGCCCCGCGCTGCAACTCCACGTGGGAGAACTTGACCCCCCCAGTCACTGACCTTGTGACCGGATCGCCGCCGCGGCCGTCGCCGCGTGAAAAGGGGTGCTGAGGTGAGGGAGACCTCTCCCCGTGCATGAGTGTGGTGAGGTGCGCCGTCCGCGCCCTCACCGAAGCCCACAGAAATCACTGCCGGGCCCGAGACACCTGCCGCTGCAAGAGCGGCCAAGAAGAACACCGCCGCAGCCCAGGAGGGCCGCGTGAATAGAGCTGAGGCCCACCGCGGCCTCCAGGCCCGTGGACGCCGTTGCCGTGGGGCCGGGGACGCCGACCGCGTCATAGGTCGCGCCCCGAAAAGGCCGCAACGGGATTGGCCCAGCCGGAGCCAGCAGCCGAGGAGAAGGAGGCGGGAGGCGTCGCCCAGCAACCGGAGAAGGCCGCGACGTGATTGGCCCCGCCGGAGCCAATCAGGAAGACATCGGAGGGCTCCACTGCCAACGGGAGCCCCGGAAGAATCGCCGCCGCGCTGGGATTGGGCGCCGTCGAGAGCCCGCCTCCCCCAGCACGTACGGAGGAGGAAGGACTCCGTGTGCACACGCGGGAAGCCGGAGCCGTCTGGAAGGACTGCCGGCTCCCGCTCCTTGGACCCTCACTGAACGCTGACTCCACGGGGGCCGGAGGAGTGCAACACCGGCCCCCAACGACCCGATAAGGCAGCGGGAGGCTCCAAAGCCTCGCGGAAGTTGGGCAGCGCCGGCCGGAGGGCCGTGGGACTCGCTCCGGGCCCCGCCCCGTCCAACAGAGGGCTGGCCCGGGAGAGAGTCCGCCGAGAGGCACCACGACCAGCTACAGCACCGCAGGTGAGCCCGGGAGGCCCCTAGGGCTCTAGGTGAAGCCCCTGGGGGCCGGGGGCCACGATTTGCAGGGGATTAACGAGGGAAGAGCCCTCATTGACAATTTGTACCAGGCCAGGCACCTGGTGAGAAGGGGCCCAAGCCTAATTTAACCCTCACCTCCCCTGGGAGATATAGGAATCCCCCATCATAGGGAAGCCCCAGTTTGCTGGACATGTTGAGGGGTCCCCTCTAGGATTCCCTCCTGCCTATTGTACCTCAGGCTGTACTGATTATCTAGGCCTGAGGGATGTGTCCAGTTGCAAGAGATTTTAATATGCCTAAAGTGTTGTGCATGTTCTAGGCCCTACCTTATTAGTGCACCCGAATCATTATTGGTGCTGTATTGTTAGGAGCTGATTCCTGCGGCCTTTTAGTGACCAAAACTGTTCAGGGTCTTTGAGAAGAATGTGCACCAGTTAAGGAAACGTAATGTATAATCTGCATAATCCAACGCAATCTTGATTGATATAAAGGAACTTGATTTTTAATTACACAAGCCTGGTGTGGTGTCCGGTTATTGCTCCGCATTTCTGAGTTGAAGTAAGAGTGTGCTGCACAACTGCCTTACACATTGCCTTCGCGTGCCTTGCCCCGCTTTGCGCCATGCTACCGTAACGGACTCGGTAACCCCGTTTCCAACATTGGTGTTCAGCGGTGGGATAAGGACTGGTATTTGTGCAGCACCCTACAGTGACTCAGTGTGCGCCGCAATTAGACACCTAGTGAAATGCAAGTACTAGGAACTCTTTTGTGATTGCCGATTGTGTTAGTCCTGCGTAAGACCTGCTACCTACCATTTAGAACCCCTTCCTTAAATTGTCTGGGACCCCACCTAGGAGGATGGAGTTTGAGTTAGCCGACCTAGAGAGGTACACGGTGACACAGCTCAAGGAGTTCTGCCTAGAGAGGGGGTGGCCGTCAAGCGAGGTGCCAGGAAGGAGGTGCTTCAGAAAGCTTTGAGGGCATGGGTAATGGCCCACCCGGAGGGAAGAGGGGATGAGGAGCAGAGGGAGGCAGACGACCCAGGAGAACTGAGCCTACTGAACATTGACGTCAGCGAGAATGTGTTGCCAGGAAGACGTTCCAGGGCAGGCAGTAGTGCGTCAGGGGGGAGTTTGTCAGCAGAGGAATTCAAGGACAGGAGGGAGCAGAGGCAATTGACATTAGAGTTGGCTAGGATGGAAAGGGAGGGAGAGCAGGCAAGGCTAGCCATGGAGGAAAGGAGGCTTGTACATGAGCTTAGCCTGAAAGAACTAGAGCTCCGAACCTTGCAGATGGAGATAGAAGGCAAAGGAAATGGTGGCAGCGTACCTGCTGGGGTTCCACAGGAGCCCAAATTTTATCTACCCAGGGAGGTGATAGCCAGCTTTAGTGTGGGTGATGACATCGACAAGTGGTTGACGGCGTACGAGGTAGCTTTGGTCGCCCATAGAGTTCCTGAGAGCTACTGGGGAGGAGGACTTTATAGGTACATACCTCCACTAGTAAGGGACACACTTTTAACCTTAGAAAAGGGGGATCGGACCAACTACCCTATCATGAGGGAGGCCCTGCTCAGGAAGTTTGGCCTCACCCCAGAGAAGTACCGCCAAAAGTTCCGCAACAGCCACAAGCTCACCACACAAAACTGGGTGGATTTTTATGATTATGCCCGGAAGGCATTGGAGGGTTGGGTACGTGGCAGCAACATTGACAATTACACTGGGCTGTACGACCTGTTTTTGAGAGAGCACCTCCTCGAGAAATGTTTTCCGGAGCTGCGCCAGTACTTGGTGGACCGCAAGCTGACCAATCCTAGGGAGCTTGCAGAGGAGGCAGACACGTGGGTCAGCACTCGGGTGTCCCACAAGGGAGCCGGGCGGATCCCCGAAAGGTGGACAGGCGTTCCCCAGAAGAAAGAGGGGGAGATAAAAAGAGGGAGTTCTTTAAAGGTCCCCAAAATAGACCGCCTGGGAGAGGGGTAGGTTCCCCATCCCAATCTGGATACCAGAGACCCACTTACCCTGACAGGAGTCAGCAGCCCAGAACTGTCCGGTGCTACGAGTGCGGGGAGGTTGGACACTACAAGGGGATCCCCAGTGTCGCAAGAGAACCCCAGCCCCCACAGGAGGTAAGAGCCCCGGGGTGGCCAGTGTAGCGCTTGGGGAGGAGTTGTCCCTAGGTAGGGGAGGTGAGTGGACAGGCTTGACCTTAGTTTCCCTGGGGGATAGAGAGATCATCCCAAGGGTTCAGGTACCCGAGAACACTGCCAAGTATCGGCAGAGGGTCCTGGTGAACGGGGAGGAGGTGGAGGCTCTGAGGGACACAGGTGCCAGCATGACGATGGTGAGACGTCAGCTGGTGTCCCCAGAGCAGGTGATTCCTGAGGAGTTCCACCCGGTTGTGATGGCTGATAATAGCCTGGGTCATTACCCCGTGGCCCAAGTTCCCTTTGAGTGGGGAGGAGTGTCAGGTCTGATGAAGGTTGCGGTGAGCCCTGCCATGCCAGTTGACTGTCTGCTGGGCAACAACTTGGAACATACTGCCTGGAGAGAGGTAGAGTTCAATGCCCATGCTGAGATGTTGGGGTTACCAGGATGGACTTGCGTTATCACGCGGTCCATGGCTGCCCGACAAGGAACTCAGCCCGGGTTGGAGCCTGAAATAATGGCCCAGCCCACTGCTGGACGAGGAGATGTCCGGGAGGAGACACCCGGTGAGATGGATGGGGAGCCCGCGGAGGTGACCCCGGAGTCCGCTGAGGTGGTTGGTTTTCCCGTGGGGGACCTGCCGACCCCTGCAGAGTGGCAGGTGGAAGGAGGGCCTACCCGGGAAGAATTTTGCCGGGCACAGAGGGAGTGCCCTACGCTTGATGGCATACGGCGACAGGCCGAAGCCCAAGCAGCTGGAACAGAGACTGGTAATTACCATGTCTACTGGGAGGATGGTCTCCTCTACAGTGAGCCTAAGGCTCCGGTGCATGGGTCCTCAAGGGCCGTGGTGGTCCCCCAATGCTACCGAGCCTTTCTGCTAGAGTTGGCACATGAGATACCACTAGCAGGACACCTGGGCCAGGACAAGACGTTTGCACGCTTGGTCCCACATTTTTACTGGCCCAGGATGCGCGTCACTTCTGACACGTTTTGCAAGACCTGCACCACTTGCCAAGCGAGCGGCCAGACAGGGACTAAGGTGAAGGTCCCTCTAGAACCTCTCCCAGTGGTCAATACCCCTTTTGAGCGAGTAGGGATTGACATTGTCGGGCCGTTGGATCCGCCGACTTCTGCTGGGCATAGGTTCATTTTGGTGCTAGTAGACCACGCCACCCGGTACCCAGAGGCAATCCCTCTGAGGACCATCACAGCACCGGTGGTGGCGCGGGCCCTCATGGGGATTTTTACCCGAGTGGGATTCCCCAAGGTCGTGGTGTCAGATAGGGGCACAAATTTCATGTCGGCCTACATGCAGGCCATGTGGAAGGAGTGTGGAGTGACCTACCGGTTCTCCACTCCTTACCACCCCCAGACGAACGGGCTCGTGGAGCGTTTCAATAAAACCTTGAAGGGGATGATCAGGAGCCTACCCGAGGACTTGAGAAGAAAGTGGGACGTCCTCTTACCCTGTCTGCTCTTCTCCTACCGAGAGGTGCCGCAGAAGGGGTCGGTTTCAGCCCCTTTGAGCTGCTCTATGGCCACCCCGTTCGGGGGCCCCTCAGTCTTGTCAAAGAGGGGTGGGAGAAGTCTTCCTCGAAGCTTCCCGTGATGTGGTCAGCTATATGCTGGCGTTCCGCAGCCAAGTGGCCAAGCTGTGGAAGGAGGCCTCGGACAACTTAGAGGCGAGTCAGGCCGTCATGAAGCAATGGTATGACCGGAACGCGCGGACGGTAGAGTTAGACGCTGGACAGAAGGTGTGGGTCATGGAGCCAGGAGAGCTTAGCGCCCTCCAGGACCGGTGGACTGGGCCGTTTGAGATCTTGGAAAGGAAAGGCCAGACCACGTATGTTGTCGACATGAAGACCCCCGTCAACCCCACAGGGTGCTCCACGTCAACCGCCTGAAGCCACACCAGGAGCGTTCCGAGCTCACTCTCTTGATGATAACGGATGGAAGTGAGGAGGAGGAGAGTGAGCCTCTGCCAGACCTTCTGGCGGCCCATGAGAAGGATGGTTCGGTAGAGGGAGTAGTCCTCGCCCCATCCTTGACCCCAGAGCAACAGAGGGACTGCCGCCAGGTCTTGGGGCAGTACGCCTCGTTGTTTTCCCTCACGCCTGGAATCACGCACCTGTGTACCCATGATGTGGACACAGGGGACAGTCCGCCAGTAAAGAACAAGTCTTACCGGCTGTCCGATAAGGTCAAGGCTAGTATCCAGGGTGAGGTTGTCAAGATGCTAGAACTGGGGGTGATTGAGCCTTCCAGTAGCCCTTGGGCTAGTCCGGTAGTGTTGGTGCCGAAAGCGGCCCCCGGGCACCACACCAGAACCTCGGTTCTGTGTGGACTATCGTGGACTCAACTCAGTCACCAAGACCGACGCTCACCCGATCCCTCGGGCGGATGAGCTCATTGACCGGCTGGGAGCAGCCCGGTATCTGAGTACCATTGATTTAACATCAGGCTATTGGCAGATCGCCATGGCGGAAGGAGCAAAGGAGAAGACTGCGTTCTCCACCCCGAGGGCCACTTTCAATTCCAGGTGATGCCCTTCGGGTTGAAAAATGCTCCAGCCACTTTCCAGCGGTTGGTGAACCAGGTGCTGTCTGGCCTAGAGGCCTTCTCTGCTGCCTACCTGGATGACATAGCTGTCTTCAGTAGCAGCTGGGAGGACCATCTGCAGCATCTCCAGGAGGTGCTACAGGCTTTGCAACGGGCTGGTCTAACCATCAAGGCCAGCAAGTGCCAGATTGGACAGGGATCTGTCGTGTACCTGGGACATCTGGTGGGCGGAGGTAAGGTGCAACCCCTCCAAGCCAAGATTGAGACCATCATGGCCTGGGAGCCCCCAAGACCCAAACAGAGGTCCGAGCTTTTCTCGGCCTCACGGGATACTACCGCCGGTTCGTCAAGGGATATGGAACCATCGTGGGCCCATTGACGGAATTGACTTCAAAGAAGCAGCCACACAGAGTCATCTGGACGGCTGCCTGCCAGGAAGCCTTTGAGACCCTTAAACGTGCCATGTGCACCGCGCCGGTGCTCAGGACTCCAGATTTTGGATGGGAGTTTATCGTGCAGACAGACGCTTCTGAGCATGGCATAGGAGCTGTGCTCTCGCAGCTGAATGACGATGGCCAAGACCAGCCAGTGGCCTTTATCTCCCGAAGACTACTCCCCGGGAACAGCGGTGGAGTACCATCGAGCGGGAAGCCTTTGCTGTGGTTTGGGCTGTGAAGAAGTTGAGGCCATACCTTTTTGGTTGTCACTTCTTGATCCAGACCGACCACAGACCCCTTCGCTGGCTCATGCAGGTGAGAGGCGAAAACCCCAAATTGTTGAGGTGGTCCATTTCCTCCAGGGGATGGACTTTCGGGTGGAACATCGACCCGGTGTAGACCACGCCAACGCTGACGGTCTCTCCCGGTTTTTCCGCCTTAGTGAAGAGAACTCCCTAGAGGTTGGGAAGCTCTCCCCTCTTTCGGCTGGGGGGACGCGTGTTGAGACCTGTCAGCCCTAGGGTGGTCTTGCCCTGTTTTTTTCCCTTTGCGCCTCATTTTTGCCATTATATTTTTACTGGACCTAGGTCTCCGGGCGCCTTGCCACTGCTGGTCAGTGCTGAGGTGCAGGTGCTCTCTCACTAAAGATGGCTGCCACAGGCCCCTGCTACTGCAGAAGGGCCTTCCACACATACACGCTAGTAGCCAGAGTCAGGCTGGGACATAGGGATACAGTATCCATCCCGTCCCCGCCTCTGGGCCCCATAGCTAGGTAGGTGGAAGGTTCCAGAACCTTCCGGGCTGTGGGAGGAGTTACGTTTGCCGCCTTTAGGAGGGTCACCTGACCTAGGGGTATAAGAGGCTTGGAGGGAAAACCTTTTAGTCAGTTAGGTTGAGGCACCGCTGAACCTGGGAGAACCTGCGCCGGAGTATAGACTTTAGGGCCTAGGGGGAGACCTACACTACTGCTGCTGACAGGGTCAAGGCCCTGCTGCCGTAAGATAGCTGAGGAACGCCCACCACCCACTGATCTTGCCCAGTGTGAGGGGACCCAGGGAACCATCTCCAGCGTGCTGGGAGGAACATCAAGCACTCCCAGAATCACCAACTCACAACCCCCCTGTTCATAAGAAGAAGAACTTTTAAACCAAGAGTAACAGGAACTCAAGTTAAATCGTCGAATGGGGATCACGAGGCGAAGCGCTGTGTCCTAAGCGCTAGACCTTCACCCCCTATCTATCCACACCGACAGCTGGACTGTCCCCCAAGAACCCTTCCCACACAGCCCGGTGACTAAGGCTGTCAGCGCGCCCACGCTGCAACTCCACGTGGGAGAACTTGACCTCCCCCAGTCACTGACCTTGTGACCGGATCGCCGCCGCGGCCGTCGCCGCGTGAAAAGGGGTGCTGAGGTGAGGGAGATCTCTCCCCGTGCATGAGTGTGGTGAGGTGCGCCGTCCGCGCCTCACCGAAGCCCACAGAAATCACTGCCGGGCCCGAGACCCCTGCCGCTGCAAGAGCGGCCAAGAAGAACACCGCCGCAGCCCAGGAGGGCCGCGTGAATAGAGCTGAGGCCCACCGCGGCCTCCAGGCCCGTGGACGCCGTTGCCGTGGGGCCGGGGACGCCGACCTGGTCATAGGTCGCGCCCGAAAAGGCCGCGACGGGATTGGCCCAGCCGGAGCCAGCAGCCGAGGAGAAGGAGGCGGGAGGCGTCGCCCAGCAACCGGAGAAGGCCGCGACGTGATTGGCCCGCCGGAGCCAATCAGGAAGACATCGGAGGGGCTCCACTGCCAACGGGAGCCCCCGGAAGAATCGCCGCCGCGCTGGGATTGGGCGCCGTCGAGAGCCCGCCCTCCCCCAGCACGTACGGAGGAGGAAGGACTCCGTGTGCACACGCGGAAGCCGGAGCCGTCTGGAAGGACTGCCGGCTCCCGCTCCTTGTACCCTCACTGAACGCTGACTCCACGGGGGCCGGAGGAGTGCAACACCGGCCCCCAACGACCCGATAAGGCAGCGGGAGGCTCCAAAGCCTCGCGGAAGTTGGGCAGCGCCGGCCGGAGGGCCGTGGGACTCGCTCCGGGCCCCGCCCCGTCCAACAGAGGGCTGGCCCGGGAGAGAGTCCGCCGAGAGGCACCACGACCAGCTACAGCACCGCAGGTGAGCCCGGGAGGCCCCTAGGGCTCTAGGTGAAGCCCCTGGGGGCCGGGGGCCACGATTTGCAGGGGATTAACGAGGAAGAGCCCTCATTGACAATTTGTACCAGGCCAGGCACCTGGTGAGAAGGGGCCCAAGCCTAATTTAACCCTCACCTCCCTGGGAGATATAGGAATCCCCATCATAGGGAAGCCCCAGTTTGCTGGACATGTTGAGGGGTCCCCTCTAGGATTCCCTCCTGCCTATTGTACCTCAGGCTGTACTGATTATCTAGGCCTGAGGGATGTGTCCAGTTGCAAGAGATTTTAATATGCCTAAAGTGTTGTGCATGTTCTAGGCCCTACCTTATTAGTGCACCCGAATCATTATTGGTGCTGTATTGTTAGGAGCTGATTCCTGCGGCCTTTTAGTGGCCAAAACTGTTGAGGGTCTTTGAGAAGAATGTGCACCAGTTAAGGAAACGTAATGTATAATCTGCATAATCCAACGCAATCTTGATTGATATAAAGGAACTTGATTTTTAATTACACAAGCCTGGTGTGGTGTCCGGTTATTGCTCCGCATTTCTGAGTTGAAGTAAGAGTGTGCTGCACAACTGCCTTACACATTGCCTTCGCGTGCCTTGCCCCGCTTTGCGCCATGCTACCGTAACGGACTCGGTAACCCCGTTTCCAACAGGAACTATTCAGCAGAAGAAGAAATCGCGTAGTAAAAGACAAAGTCAGCTTAAATGGGACCACTCAGACTCTCTAACCTCTTTCCCCCTTGGGGAAGAGGCCTCCAAAACTCCATATGGGGAGAGCCCCAAAATCACATCAGAACATTCGGCAGAACCCTCTTTAACCTCTATACTGAGTACAATAAAGCAATTTCAAGAAGAAGTCCGATCCGACAATCGTACGGCTAAAGGGGCCGCCAAAAAGTTACAAGGGGGCATAAGGAAGTTGAACAAGATCTGTACAGATATTGGTGACCGGGTTACAATGGTCGAAGGACGCACAGAGAATTTAGAGACCGAAGTTGCCACCATAAAAGATCAAGGTGCCTCCCATGCGGCATGCCTAACAGATATAATGGCAAAAATGGAGGAACAAGAAAATAGACAACAACGGAACAATCTTCGTCTTTTGGGGATCCCCGAAGGAGTGGAAGGGGATGACCCAAGATGGTACATTGTCAGACTTCTTCGAGACGCTTTTCCTGAGCAGGCCAACTGGAACTGGGACCATGAGGTTCAAAGGGCGCATCGCTTTCCCTTCAATCTAAAACAGCGGAGAGATGGTAGTAGCTTTGGCAGCGAGAAACCCAGGGTCTTTTTGGTCTTCTTTGGGAACTTTCTTCTAGGCAGATGGTTTATGATCAGGCTAGACCGAATTCCCAGAAAGAAGTTGATGGAGTAAAGTTTTTCGCTAAGCCTGATTTCTGCCACGCAACCGTGGAACGGAGGTGGCGACTCCGACAATTAATATCTCCTTTTCAACAGCAAGGTGCCCTGGTGTACCTAATGAACCCAGCTAGTCTAAAAGTTATATTTAATGGATCCACTCGGGTCTTTTTGTCTGAAATTAAAGCTGGAGAACATCTGAAGGACATCACCGGGAAAAAAGGGCCGAACTAAGCTGAGTCTATCTTCAAGGCTAATATGCTAAGCCGCGTAGATGTGGTAGTTCTGTGAATTGCTTTTTTTTATATTTCTTTTTCTTCTTTTTTCACATTCACTTATTATTTCATGTTTTTTGTCACAAGGACATGGTTGTAAGGCCTTCTGTTCATTTCACGTAAGCTGGTTAGCTCTTTAAAACATGCCGACTGGCAGTAAGGATCTGCGTGGCTAGGTGGTTGGAATTCACATATGCTCACCATAATTCAGGGCTTTCCTGATTGCTCTAATTTTGGGGGGAGTAAGGGAGGGAAGGGGAGGACAATAGGAGTGCAGTGGGAGGAAATGTGGTGTTTTTTTATTCTATGGGTGCTGTGCAATCAGGAATGGGGTTGGGAGACTTATTACAGTTGACACAGAGAAAAAGGGAACAAGGAGGAAATTGAGACTGGAAGGAGGGAAGCAGAAACCCCCCAAAAAAAAGAGAGGGGGAAAAATGGGGAAAATTAAGACAAAAAATGTGTGCATGTTGGAAAATGAATACTCATCTCTTTGTCGGTCGCAAAAGTATGATTTTTCTATGTTTTGGTCTGTTGCTGAAATCTATGTTGGGCTATCTAGAGGCTTTTTTTTTTTTTCTTTTGTCTTTAGAGTTATCACTTTTATTCTTCGAATGGTTTTTAGGCAAGGTCAATCAACCCAGACTATAAAATGAGCACGATGAATAATCTCAGAATTGTATCTGTAAACATCTGCGGCCTAAATGATGCCACAAAGAGGCAAAAAGTAGCACAGGGGTTACGCTCACTGGGGGCCGACATTGTTTGTCTCCAGGAGATGCATATTGAAGGAGCACAGAAACACCTGCTGAACTCACTGGGGTACAGTGTCATCGGGGGAACCTCTCAGGGCGCACAGGTAAAAGGAGTTGGGATTATGGCACAGAAAAAACTTCCTATAAAAATTAATAGAGTTAAATCTGATTCCCTTGGGAGATGGGTGATTGCAGGATGCTCTTTACCCCCTAATCTTGTTTTCACTATATGCTCCATTTACGGGAGTAATCTAGACGATCCGGGAATAATTAATTGGGTAAATGGAGAATTAGCACATTGGCCTCTTCCAATAATTCTCTGCGGCGATCTAAACATTAACTTGCCTAGCAGATGGAAAATGAGTGACCAGTGGCACTATAGAGGTAGGAAGCCAAAGGTATATCAGGCTATACAAAACTTAATGTATACTCATGGTTTACATGATGTATGGGCTGAATTAAAACCTAAACAAGAGGGATTCACTTTTTTTTCAGCTCCCCATCTCTCTCTGGTAAGACTCGACTACTTTATGGTTTCTTGCTCTCTGGTGCGGGATTGCTCTATCGACATTGCACCACGATTTATGTCAGACCATAATCCACTCATTTTAAATATCGGGGGGCTGGGTTATAGAGGTGAAGGTTCAAATTGAGCTTTGAAAGGCGCTCCTATATGACAATGGATATCGGGCATACATGCAGGGCTGGATTCAAGAGTTTTTGAATATAAATATTGGGTCAGCCCCGACTATGGTCGTGTGGGACACCTTAAAGGCAGGTATTCGCGGAGAGACGCTGCAATTCTCCATCAGGAGAAACAAAAAAGAGAAAATGCATGTTTCTGTTCTGCAAGATAAAATGAAAAAAGCAGAAGAGATATTAACACAGGCAGTCCAGCTAGGGGCAGAAATTGAAGCCGCACAGATTGAGGTAGTTGCTGCTAAAGCCGAGATTGGGACTATATTCGTGGAGAGAGTGGCCGCAAAGTGGGCCTCGGCCCGGGAAAAATATATGAGTGCAGCGAACTTATTGGTCATCAATTAGCCATCTCAACTAGACAACAGGCTATCGCCAATGTAATATCCTCAATTCAAACTATTACAGGAGAGATTACTAATGACCCGGATAAGATACAGGGGGCTTTCCGAGAATTTTATAAAAATCTTTACACAGAGGAGAATACTTGGCCCTCCGAGCTTAGAGAAAGAGAAACTTCCGAATATTTTAAGACAATATCATTGTCCCAACTTAGGGGGTTATTATGATAGCGGGCAGATCACCACCGCCCGTATGGCGGTGGCAATCCGCCCGCTATTTTTTACCACCCGCATTCCATTTCCCCCGCCATATTATGATGGCGGGGGGACCCCGGCGGACGGAAATACCGTCCGCCGGTTTTCCGCCGGTCTGACAGGGGACCAGGCGGAAAGGGCTTCTAACATGGTGGCGGTGTCTGCAAGACACCGCCATCCATATTAGGATGGTGGCGGAAAACAGCCTTTCCATGCATGCGGTCTTTGCTTCTGGGGGCCCGTTGAGGGCCCCCAGGGTTTTGTGGGGTAGGGGGTGCACATGGGGGGTACCTATGGTACCCCCCTACATTTGAATGCACAAGGTGGCAGGCACCGCGCGGTGCCTGTCACGTTGTGCATTCAAATGCACAACATGCATTTTTCACATTGCGGTGGGTGCTGCTGACAGCACCACCCGCCACAATGTAGAAAATACGGGATGCGCCCGCCAGTGTGGCGGGTGCATCCTAATTTGAATGGCGGGACCGCCGCACCTACGACCTCCGACGTGGGAAGAAATCTCTAAAGCACTTGCAAGCCTGCCGGATGGCAAAGCCGCTGGTATGGATTGCATTCCAGTGGAGTTTTATAAAAAAAAATCCCTCCAAATCAAAGATTTTTTTACGGAAGTGGTAATATCCATTTTTAACAGGGCTTCTCCACCCCCTTCTTGGTCTACAGCAAAAATCGTAATATTTCCCAAAAAAGATAAGCCACCACTAGAGATGTCTTCGTATAGGCCAATTACTCTTATAAACACCGACTCTAAAATATTTTCCAAGATTATCGCATCTAGACTATCTACCAGCATTGAGTCTCTAAATTCCAAATGGCAGCATGGGTTCATTCCCAAAAAGGGTACCACAGAACACATCTGTCGGGCTATCACTCTATTTGACGCCACTAAAGTGACGGGAGACCCGATCTCATTAATCTTACTTGATACTGAAAAAGCTTTTGATCGGGTCTCCTGGCAATTTTTGTGGGGCGTCATGAGGCGGATGTGTTTTGGACCTAGGATAATGCAAGCGCTTCAAGCCCTATATCAAAATCCTACAGCCAGAATCTCAATCAATGGGAAAATGACGGAGCAAATAGAGATCTCACGTGGGACGAGACAGGGGTGCCCTTGTTCCCCGCTGCTCTTCGCCATATATATTGATCCTCTTATTAAAAAAAGCGAAGACAATCCAGAAGTTCAGGCGGTGAGCAGGTTTGGTATGGATACTAAGATTATGGCCTATACTGACGATCTAGCAGTGGTGAACCCAGAACCCGAATTGGCCATCAGGGCCTTGGAACAAGAGGCTCAAGAGTTTGGGAAGTTGTCTGGATACGCGCTCAATAAAACAAAAACACAGATTATTTTAAACGAAGGAATAAACTGGGAAGATAGCAGAGTAGTCCAGAAAGCTAAATATTTATGGGTCAATATCGTTGCTGATATAGACTCAATAGTAAGGGAAAATTTGACTCCGTTAGCGGCTGATACTTAATAGAATCAACAATCTGCATCTGACCATAGTGGGGCGGTGTAATGTTTTAAAAATGATTTTCTTTCCTAAACTACTTTATTTTTTTAGGGCAATTCCTTTAGAATTTAACAAAAGCATGCTCCAAAAGTTCGAACAAATTTTTTCCCAATTCATCTGGGCTTATTCTCAGCCGAGGAGGGCTTTTAAACTGCTCTCTCTTCCTAGGGATAAAGGAGGGTGGGCGCTCCCTATTTTAAAATTGTACTACTGGGCCGCGGTATTACAAAATTGCTCTGAATTATTGCATGAACATTCTGATACGAGTACTTCGGGACTTCCATCTCCCTATATATCACTACTCAGGGAGGCGGCGCGAGGCTGTCTTTGGAGGCAACTAGAGTTCGGCTACTATAAGCGGGTCAGATTTAAGACTCTGATGAGCGCGTACAGGGTCTTTATCAACATACGTAGACTTTTCGGACTGGGCAGACTAAATTACTATACACCTATCAATAACAATATTAACTTACCAATTATCTTCTGGAAGACGTATCTCCAAAAATGGTATAAAACAGGCATTTTAAAGTTAGGGGACTTAGGGCCAGATGTAGGAAGCCAAATAGCGAGCGCAAACGCTGAAATTTCAGCGTTTGCGATCGCTATTTGGCTGCGAGCAATGTAGGTAAGTTCAAACCTACTCGCAAAATAAGGAATCGCAAACTTGCGATTCCTTATTTTGCGCTAGCATTTAGAGAATCGCAATTTGCGATTCCCTAAATGCTATGCTGGTAGGTATCGCAAATTGCGATTTGCCTTAAGAAATCAGCAAAATACCACCAACTTCAAGTTGGTGGTATTTAGCGATTTCATTGCAAAAACGCACCTTTTGGCTTTTACAAAGTGCCATGTGGCACACATACATGCCCTAGGGCATGTATGTGCGCCACATGTGCACACATGCACATTTCAGGGTGCAACAGGGTGTCCTTTGGAACCCTTGCACTTGAAGTTGCGCCGCAATTTGCGAGTGCCTCTTGGTGACTCGCAAATTGCGGGCGCAAATCCTATTCATCCCTATGGGCCTCTTGGCCCATAGGAATGAATGGGATGGTATTCTGATTGCGAATCGCAATTTGCGATTCGCAATTAAGGAATATTAAGGAATCGCAAATATTTTTGCGATTCCTACCTACATTCATTTTATGAGTCCTCACAGCGATTCAGTAAAATCGCTATTAGGGACTCGCAAAATTGAATTTACCTACATCTGGCCTCTTAGTGACTTCTGAAGGAGTTCGGCCTTTAATGACCTTAGAACTCATTACAACTTGAATGATAATCAGACTTTCTTATACTACGCCATAAAAGACTTCTTGACCCGTAAGTCGGGAGGGCTGGCAGGTTTTGCAAAGCTAGATCTTATTGACAAACTGCAGGGTTCAGTTCCACCTCGGATCGGGTATATTTACTCAATATTAAATAGTCAAATGCCCGATGACCTGGTAAAGGTAGATGAAAAATGGAAGCAGAAACTGAATGTCCCCCGTAATGCCTTTGGTCTCGCATTGAGCTCTGCTCAGTGCAATCTGATGTCAGCCAAATTACAGGCTCAAATTTATAAGACAGGATTCTTCTTATATATAACTCCCAGCAGAATTGCTAAATGGGGTACCGGAAGAGGAACATTATGTCCTAGATGTTCTGAGTTTAGCGCAGATTCGGTGCATATGTTCGCCACCTGCGTGAAATTAGAACCTCTGGTGAATAAAGTACAGCAGTTCCTGGGCAGATTTTTATTGCGGGACATTCAACTAACTCCAGTAATTATTATGCTGGGTTTACCAGAAACATTGAACAGAAGAAATGGGGGAGCTTTAATATTTGTAGCCATGACCATTCTTAGGATCTGCATAGCTTCCCACTGGATAGATCCAAATCCCCCAATATTTCGCAATGGCTGGCTCGACTGATAGCAACTTGCAAACTGGAGAGCGCCATCTATGCCAAAAAGGGCATGGGGCAAAAAAAAAAGGCTTAGAGATATGGGAGCCTTTAACCAGGTGGCTTAGACAAATGAATTCTTAGGGTTCGCCTAATGTATTTCTTATGTTGAGTTTTTGTTTGTCCCTATTTTTCTCGCTTTCTATTTAATATCATCAAAAGCTAATGGTTGCTAAGATGGAAAGTTACTCGCACGGGAAAATATAAATGTAGTGTAAAACTGTTTATTGAATTCCCACTGCTTGTAAAATGTATTGTATTTGTCGCTGGGATTTGGGGTGGGGTGAGGGGGGCGACGTAATGAATTATCCAGATTTTTGACCCTTTGTACTGCATATATATTTATAAAATAAAAAAAAATAAAAATAGAAAAAATAGAAAAACATGAGTTTGAAGTGTACAGAAACCCCTACTGTGTAAAATACTGTAATATGTGTGCATATATATGTTTTCACTTTATGGAAAAGGCGCAATCGTCGCGGTTGACAACATCATTGCAATGTCCCGAATTACCACGAAGATGGAAAATAGGTCTGAAAGGGGATTTATAAAGAAACTTAGTACAAAAGTATGAGTTTAAGCATGCTTTGAAAGAAGTATGTATATAGTAATATGTGTAGGGCAATGTCCAGAATGTATTTTTTTACATATTATTTTTGCATGGGTTGTTGTGTCATTGAATGTCTGCTTTTGTTTTCCGTTTTCGCGACGTGTCCGCGGGGATTGCATCATCGTCACAAAGATCCCCAAAAACTAAAGAAAAAAAAACCTTTAGAAAAAAACTGCACAATATTTGGGCTACTACTGTGGCTCTCACAAGAGCCGTTGTGTTGGTTGTGTGTATATGGCTGCTATACATAAGACTGGATGCAGAGTTTCGGTTACTTAGAAGCACCCTGTTGCCTCCATCTGTAAAGTGCACTCCATCATTTCTATAAATTCCATGCATGTCAATACACAGATTGTTGTTATAGATACAGCCCATGCGATGGTCTCTGAGGAAGCAGAAATGGTTTTATTAACATGTTTCCTGTCTTTGTCAATCTGTGGACAGAATTGATTTGACCACTTCCATTTCTGTCTTTGTCATATATTAGAGTACAACAAGACAGTGTGAGGGAAAAGCGACATCAGTTCTGCAAGGGTTCTTTCATTAGGATTTCCAGCCATACTCCAGTCAATGTGCCTAGATCATTGCCACCACAGTGCACAATCATGAGGTGAGGAGTTTAGGAATCCACCCTGTATTTAACCAAAACAGCAACTGATGTAACTTTAACCCTCTCTGGCCAAACCAAGTAATCTGCACATTTGGCAAACCCAACTCCCTGTCAATACCTCTCTTTTTTGCAGCCTCTTTAGCCCAATAGATATAGCTGTGGCCCACAATCCATACTCTAAGCATTTTGATGGGAAGGAGCACTAGTAGTCAGGAGAAGGCTGGAACTCAATGAGTTAGTTTTCCAAAGGAAAAGCAGTTAAAATGGAGGTGTTTTAAAAAATATCTATCTATCTGTCTATATATATATATTCACTGGAAAAAACACAGGTTTCAGGGACGTTATAGTTAGTTGGACATTTCACTCGTACAAAACCAGAGAAATTCGGGCGTTATAGTTAGTTGAGCTAACTATAACTCGCGACCCGCAATGCACTGCTGATGGCGTCACATATTACATCATTCATGACATGGTCAGTGACATCACTGATGACATCACTGACGGCATCTCAAATGACATCACTGATGACATCATCCAGTGACTGTGTGTTTCTGTAAAGTTTAAATATGTTTTATATATATATATATGCCAAGGTGTATTGAAGAATGAGTGGGTGTATAAATGTCTGAATGGATGATTTAGTAGGTGCGTGACTGACTGTATAAGTGAGTGATTAAACGTGTCTTTCTGAATGCATGCGTTAGTGACTAATCTGTGTGAATGTCTGTATCAGTCTATCAGTTGGTGTGTAAGCGGCTGCCTGGGTTGGTGAGTAGCTACATGAGTGTCTATATGGGTTATTGATTGGTTGTCTGAGTATCTGTATGGGTGCCTGAGTGTCTGTGTGGGTGGGTTGGGGGTGTGTGACTGTGCATAGATGTGTAATTGGGTGATTCACTGGGTGTATGGGTTCAAGAGTGCATCTGTGCAGGGCTGTATGGGTGGGTGACTGTGTGTATGGGTGTGTTGTTGAGTGAATGGATGTCTCAGTGGTACATGTGTGAGTAACTACATATGTGAAAGGCAGTATATGTGAGTGTTGGAGTATATAAATGACTATATGTGAGAGTGAGTAATTGTGAGAGTGGCTGTATGGATGAGTGTGTGCTTGTATCAGTGATTGTATAAGAGAGTAAGTATGTGTTAGTATCTGTATGAATAAGTGAGGTGGTGTGTGTATAACTGTATAATTGAGTAAATGGGAGTGTGATTGATTCTTTGCTTAACTGACTTGATGTGTGAGTAACTCCATGGATGAGTGGCGGTGTGTGAGTGTCTGTATAGGTGTATGAGTGCAAATGATAGTGCTGTATTGATGAGTGACTGCATGTATGAGTGACTGTATGGGTGATTGAGTAGATGTGTGTATAGACCTAGGAATCAGTGAGTGGGTATGTAGTAACTGGTATTGGTGTGTCTATGGTTTTGAAAATGGTAGTCTGTATTTTAGAGTGGGTGTATCAAAGGTGTGAGGAGGTGCATCAGATTATCATGTGGATGATGTCATCAGTGATGTCATTTGAGATGTCATCAGAGATGTCATCTGTGATATCACTGACCATGTCATGAATGATGTAACATGTGACGTCATCAGCAGTGCATTGCGGGGCGCGAGTTATAGTTAGCTCAACTAACTATAACGGCTGAATTTCTCTGGTTTTGTACGAGTGAAATGTCCAACCATCTATAACGTCCCTGAAACCTTTGGTTTTTTTAGTGAATTTCTAAGGTTTTTTAAATGCTAATTTCTAACTATAACGTCCCTGAAACCTATGGTTTTTTCAGTGAATTTCAAAAGTTTTTTAAATGCTAATTTCTAACTATAACGTCCCTGAAACCTGTTTTTTTCAGTGAATTTCAAAGGTTTTTTAAATGCTAATTCCTAACTATAACGCCCCTGAAACCTATGGTTTTTTCAGTGAATTTCAAAGGTTTTTTAAAATGCTAATTTCTAACTATGCCTACAGAGTTAGGACATGTGCAGAAAGAGGAACAAAAGTGCAGAAAGGAGCAAGAGAAATGCAAAAATAGGCAACAAAAGTCCAGAAAGATGAAGAAAGGTGCAGAAAGAAGCAAGAGATATGCAGAAAGAACCAACAGAGGTGCAGAAAGAGGCCTTGTTGCAAAATCATCCTGTGCCCCCAACTTTTTGCTGACTGTACTGGTGGTAACTGACTCTAACTAACCAGGCCCGGAGCCAGTGCTATGCTGAAAGACACTTAGAATAGAGTGAAAACACCTACATACACTAGGGTACACTATGGTTTGGGGTACCCCTGTGATTGGCATGACCTCCCCTGTAAGGCTGTAGTACATAATAGGGCAGGGGGATTAAAATTACCTCTAAGTCAGAGGTGCAGAAAGAGGCAAGAGAAGTGCAGAAAGAAGAAACAGAGGTGCGGAAACAGGCAAGAGAGGTGCAGAAAGAGGCAAGAGAGGTGCACAAAGAGGCAACAGAGGTGCAGAAAGAGTCAGGAGGGGTGCAGAAAGAAGGAAGAGAAGTGCAGAAACAGGCAAGAGAATTGCTGAAAGAAGCAACAGAGGTGTAGAAAGAAGCAAGAGAAGTGCAGAAAGAGGCAAGTGAGGTGCAGAAAGAAGCAAAAGCAGTGCAGAAAGAACCAACAGAGGTGCAAAACGAGGCAAGAGGGGTGCAGAAAGAGGTAGGAGAGGTGCACAAAGAGGCAAGAGAGGTACAGAAAGAGGCAGGAGGGGTGCAGAAAGAAGGAAGAGAAGTGCAGAAAGAGGCAAGAGAATTGCTGAAAAAAGCAACAGAGGTGTACAAAGAAGCAACAGAAGTACAGAAAGAGGCAAGTGAGGTGCAGAAAGAAGCAAGAGAAGTGCAGAAAGAAGCAACAGAGGTGCTGAAAGAGGCGCAAAGGGTGCAGAAAAATCAAGAGAAGTGGAGAAAAAAGCAACAGAGGTAAAGAAAGAGGCAAGAGAGGTGCAGAAACAGGCAGGAAAGGTGCAGAAAGAGGGAACAGGGGTGCAGAAAGAGGCAAGAGAGGTGCAGAAAGAGGGGTGCAGAAAGAGGCAAGAGGGGTGCAGAAAGAAGCAAGTGAGGTACAGAAAGAGGCAACAGAGGTGTAGAAAGACGCAAGAGAGGTGCAGAAACAAGCAAGATAAGTGAAGAAAGAGGCAAGAGAATTGCTGAAAGAAGCATCAGAGGTGTAGAAAGAAGCAAGAGCACTGCAGAAAGAACCAACAGAGGTGCAAAAAGAGGCAAGAGGGGTGCAGAAAGAGGCAAGAGGGGTGCAGAAAGAAGCAAGAGCAGTGCAGAATGAACCAACAGAGGTACAAAAAGAGGCAAGAGGAGTGCAGAAAGAGGTAGGAGAGGTGCACAAAGAGGCAATAAAGGTAAAGAAAGAGGCAGGAGGGGTGCAGAAAGAAGGAAGGGAAGTGCAGAAAGAGGCAAGAGAATTGCTGAAAGAAGCAACAGAGGTACAGAAATAGGCAAGGGAAATGCAGAAACAGGCAAGAGATCTGCAGAAAAAAGCAACAGAAGTGCTGAAAGAGGCAAGTGAGGTGCAGAAAGGGGCAAGAGAAGTGCAGAAAGAGGCAAGTGAAGTGCAGAAAGAGGCAAGAAAGGTGCAGAAAGAGGCAAGATATCTGCAGAAAAAAGCAACAGAGGTGCTGAAAGAGGCAAGTGAGGTGCAGAAAGGGGCAAGAGAAGTGCAGAAAGAGGCAAGTGAAGTGCAGAAAGAAGACAGTGAGGTACAAAAAGAGGAAGAAAGGTGCAGAAAGATGCAAGACAAATGCAGAAAGAGGCAAGAGAGGCACAGAAAGAAGAGAGGTTTGTTCACCATTAGTACCAATAAAAAAAAAAACATTTTCCAATAAGTAACACGTAACCATTCCAGCTTTGCAAAGGGCCTTCCACCATGCTGTAACACACGACGCTGCATTTTTGAGAACATTTGAGCCGTATGAGCTAGAAACAAGGCTTTTTATGTTCAAATCTGCAGATTCGGCAGCAGATGATGGAATATTTGGCAAATGCAGAAAATGTTTAATTATGTGAAAATTGGTGCAGCCGAACAGTCACATAATTCCAGTGGCCCTGCTCATACATCCGACTAGGTCCAGAAGTGCTCCTCAGTGGTTCCTTCTTTTTTTGTGTCTCATTGAGTTTATAGTTTAGCTTCTATGGAAACGAGGAAGACTAAACCTGAGGTTACCACTCCACAACACAGACTACAATACCACATAATTACTCTCCAAAACACATAATCCCACTCCACATAATTCCTATACACTAAATACCACATACTTTCTATTCACATAATTTCACTGCACAACATACCACATAATTCCATTACACAACGTACATCCACTCTACACCAAAAACATTAGTAAAAAACGTTTACATTTACAACGCCAATAGCTCTAACTCTCGCAAATGCGAAACCTATTACATTGCAAATGCTTCTTTAACTAGTAGTCGTGTTTGCAAAGTGGTAGAGAAAGGGTGCTGGGCCTCCGACCAGCGCTCAGGAATTCCGTTGTGTAAGACTTGCAGGAGGTCCCAGGAGGGCTTCGTGGCCCCCAAAGTCCCTCAGGAGTAAAGTGGACTTCATCTGCCATCCCGTAGTCTGCCAGGAGGCACGTTTGCAGACTGGTGGAGAAAGGGGGCGTGGCCTCCGAAGACGTTTTAGCAATCCCACTGTGTGGGACTTACTGGAGGTAACAAGAGGGGTAGTTGACCCCCAAGGACATCCTCGGGGGCCAACTACCCCTCCTGTTACCTCCAGTAAGTCCCACACAGCAGGATTGCTAAGTTCTCATAGCAGGCCACACCCCCTTTGCCCACCACTCTGCAAACGCGCTCCCTGGCGCGCTCTTGGATGGGGATTGAAGTCCCCTTCGCTGCTGGGGACTTCAATCCCCATCCAAGGAAGTCCCTTGGATGGGGAAGTCCCTTGGATGGGGGGCAAGGGAAGTTGCTAGCATGCAACTCCCCTTGCCCATAAGCAATTCTGCTTTGCTGAGTTGAAGCAAGAGCAGGTTTCCTGCTCTCGCTTCAATGAAGCAAAGCAGTGTTTGCTATGGCAGGGTGGGAGCCGTGCTCCTGCCCTGCCATAGCAAACAGCAATGTCCCAGGGGTGGGCACCCTAGGACATTGCAGGAGCCGCCCCTGGGGTGTGGCGGTCCCCAGGGCCATCGAGGGCTCCAAGAGGGGGGCTGCGTGGCCCCCCTCCCAACTGTTTAAAGCCCCGGGGAGGTGGTGGTCCCTGGGGTCCGCAACAGACCCCCGCCCTTTATTTAAAACTGCCCCGGGAGGTGGCGGTCCCCGGGGCTTGGGAGGGTGCTTGAGGCCCCCCGCCCCTATTAAATCAAAGCCCCGGGGAGGTGGCAGTCCCTGGGGCAGTGTGAGGGGGCTGGAGCCCCCCCACACATTTTTTCTTAAAAAGCCCCAGGGAGGTGGCGGTCTCTGGGGCTGTGGGGGGGCCACGTGCCCCCTCAAATTATGAGCAAAGCCCTGGGGAGGTGGCGGTCCCCGGGGCTGTGGGTGCCCCCACACCATATTTATAAATTGCCCCCGGGACCTGGCCCAGCCGGGGGCTTAAAACAAACGAAGCGCGGGAGCCCGAACTTCATTTTTTAAAAATGTTTTGGCAGGGTTCGCACACCAGCGCGAATTCTGCCAATTGTTTTTAAAAAAAATGCTTTTTTTGGGCCCTGAGCAGGCCTAGGGGGTTAGGGTGTTTCTACCCTGCCCCCTTTTCTTGTTTTTTATCATTTTTTTAACTGTTTTCCTGTGACTCGGTTACCGAGGCACAAGATGGCTGCCAACACTTCCTGGTTTGGAGTGTTGGCAGCCAATCAGAATGAAGCTCGTGCTCGGCAGGAGTAGCGAATCCTCCTCGGTGCTCAGATATCCATATTTTTCTTTTTTGAATTTTTCAGCAAATACTGAACGGATTTACACCATTTTAAAAAAAGCACGCTTTCTAGACCAAGACCTACCTTTTAGCCAAATTTGGTGTAATTCCGTTCAGCAGTTCAGGCTGTAGCTTTGTCTAAAGTTTCCTATGTAAATTAACATGGAGAAAACGCGTTTTGGGACCCCCTTTTTTCTCGGCCCCCGCTTGACGAATCACCCCCAAACTTTCAAGACAGGAGCTGACTTGTGCTGGTCATTAGTTTGGGAAATTTTGCGAAGATTCGTCAAATGGCGCCAAAGATATTGGCAAATCAAAAACGCTTTTGAATGGAAACAAGGTCCTAGCTATAACTACCTACTGGCGAGCGTCAGTAGGTAATATATATATATATATATATATATATATATATATATATATATATATATATATATATATATATATATATATATATATATATATATCCAAACAAAAAGGTTGCCCCATGTGAGGACGTCCTCCCAGAAAAATTCCCCTTGCAGTGAGATCAGCAAAACTTTCTAAATTCAGCTTCATCACTCATGTTAGGCTTGACGCGTTTCGAATTCCCATTCTTGTTCACAAGCCAAGTTGAAAGAAAAGGACAGCATTCGAAGCAGAGAACACCTGCAATTTATTAAACAAGTCCGCCCAGGTGGGTGTGTACTTCCGTTCATGTCTCATTGCCTTATGGTCTTTGCAGTCCCTGCTAAAATAACATACCAAGTGGTTGCTGTAACATTTTCAATAGTGCCAACAAATCAATGTCCCCAGTGGGTTGATGGAAGCTGAAATTTCAGAATGTGGTGCTATCATTCAGATCACTCACTTTAGAGTTTTTCCGTTCCTGCAACAGCGCCGAGTTTTCTCAACGCATAGGATCCGCTGATGTGCGGCGGGTCGTCCTCGCGGCCTGGCAATGCCGCTTCAATCCAAACAAAAAGGTTGCCCCATGTGAGGACGTCCTCCCAGAAAAATTCCCCTTGCAGTGAGGTCAGCAAAACTTTCTAAATTCAGCTTCATCACTCATGTTAGGCTTGACGCGTTTCGAATTCTCATTCTTGTTCACAAGCCAAGTTGAAAGAAAAGGACAGCATTCGAAGCAGAGAACACCTGCAATTTATTAAACAAGTCCGCCCAGGTGGGTGTGTACTTCCGTTCGTGTCTCATTGCCTTATGGTCTTTGCAGTCCCTGCTAAAATAACATACCAAGTGGTTGCTGTAACAGTAGGTAATATATATATATATATATATATATATATATATATATATATATATATATATTCACTGAAAAAACCATAGGTTTTAGGGACAGTTATAGTTAGTTGGACATTGCACTCGTACAAAACCCGTGAAATTCCCCCGTTATAGTTAGTCCAGCTAACTATAACTCGCGCCCCGCAATGCACTGCTGATGACGTCACATATTACATCACTCATGACATGGACAGTGACATCACTGATGACATCACTGATGACATCTCAAATGACATCACTGATGACATCACTGATGACATCATCCAGTGACTGTGTGTTTCTGTAAAGTTTATATATTTTTAATATATATAGGAAAAGACGTATTGAAGAATGAGTGGGTGTGTAAGTGTCTGTATGGATGATTTAGTAGGTGCGTGACTGACTCTATAAGTGAGTGATTTAACGTATCTTACTGAATGCATGGGTTAGTGACTAAACTGGGTGAATGTCTGTATCCGTCTGTCTGTTGCTGTGTAAGTGGCTGCATGTGTTTGTGAATAGCTACATGAGTGTCTATATGAGTTATTGAATGCTTGTCTGAGTATCTGTATGGGTGCCTGAGTGTTTGTGTGGGAGGGGTGTGTGCAACTCTGTGCATAGATGTGTGAGTGGGTGATTCACTGGGTGGATGGTTTCAAGAGTGCAACTGTGATAGACTGTATGGGTGGGTAAGTGTGTGTAAGAGTGTGTTAGTGAGTGAATGTATGTCCCAGTGGTACATGTGTGAGTAACTACATATGTGAAAGGCAGTATATATGTGTGTTGGAGTATATAAATGGCTATAAGCGAGAGTGAGTGATTGTGATAGTGGCTGTATGGATGAGTGTGTGCTTGTATCAGTGATTGTATAAGAGCGTAAGAATGTGCTACTATTTGTATGAGTAAGTGAGCTGGTGTGTGTATAACTGTATAGGTGAGTAAATGGTAGTGTGTTTAATTATTTGCATGACTGACTAGGTGTGTGAGTACCTCTATGGATGAGTGGCGGTGTTTGAGTGTCTATATAGGAGTATGAGTGCATATGATAGTCCTGTACTGAGTGACCGTAAGTATCAGTGACTGTACGGGTGAGTGAGTGGATGTGTGCGTAGACCTAAGAATCAGTGAGTGGGTATGTAGTTATTGGTGTTGGAGTGTCTATGGTTTTGCGAATGGCAGTCTGTAATTTAGAGTGGGTGTATCAAAGGTTATATTAGGGTGTGAGGAGGTGCATCAGATTATCACGTGGATGATGTCATCAGTGATGTCATTTGAGATGTCATCAGTGATGTCATCAGTGATGTCACTGACCATGTCATGAGTGATGTAATATGTGACGTCATCAGCAGTGCATTGCGGGGGCGCGAGTTATAGTTAGCTGGACTAACTATAACGGGGGAATTTCACGGGTTTTGTGCGAGTGCAATGTCCAACTAACTATAACTGTCACTAAAACCTATGGTTTTTTCAGTGATTTTCAAAGGTTTTTTAAATGCTAATTTGTAACTATAACGTCCCTGAAACCTATAGTTTTTTCAGTGAATTTCAAAGGTTTTTTAAATGCTAATTTGTAACTATAACATGTCTGAAACCTACAGTTTTTTCAGTGAATTTCAAAGGTTTTGTAAATGACAATTTTTAAATGTATTAATTGTTATATAAATTTTTTTCATACTGATTTCCAAATTTTTTAGAAACAATTTTTTTTTACATATTTTATTTTTTAAATTACATTGTAATTACATGATACATTACATTACAAAAAATACTTTCTCAGAATGAATTACTTTAGTTTAATTACTTTGCACATAGGCAATAGACTTTTAAGTACAGTAGTTACAGTTGTTGCAATGGGCAACACATTTTCAAACACAATGCAACATTCAGCTCAATGTGAATTTCTAGTTAAATGCAATTAGTTACTTTATGGATTACTTTTCTAACCACATTACTGGATCCTAGATTCAGTCCTGGGACATCTCCTGTAAACAGTTGAGTAAAAGCGTTTTGGTTACAGTCGTGATTTTTAAGGAATATTATTGTACTTTAAAAGTTCACACTTAGAAACTTTTTCTCATAGAATCACCAATGTTATCCTATGGAAGGAAATTCACTTAGAAGTTAAAAACTGTTATCGTTACTTTTTCTTACTCAGTGTTGGATCCTGGATCCAGCACTGGTGCATCTCCTGTAAACAGTTGAAAGAATGCGTTTAAGTCATACAGGCGATTTTTAGGAATATTTGTAGTTTGTGAAAATCGACACTTTGAAACTTTTCTGCTGAAAACCAGACAATGGATTCCTATGGAAGGAAATTCAAGTTACTGGTAAGTACGGTTAAAATTACTTTTCAGGATCAGTACTGGGCTGAAAGATGCAGCACTGAGGTCTCTCCTGATAACAGGTGAGTAAATCGGAATTCGTATTTCGGCTGATTTTAGAGGAATATTTTAAAGTTCCAAAACTCCACACTTAGAAGAATTTCCAAGTGAAACCAGTCAATGTTAGCCTATGGAAGGAAATTCAAGTTACTGGTAAGTACGGTTAAAATTACTTTTCAGGACCAGTACTGGGCTGAAAGATGCATCACTGAGGTCTCTCCTGATAACAGGTGAGTAAATCAGAATTCGGATTTCGGCTGATTTTAGAGGAATATTTGTGTGTTTCAAAAATCAACACTTAGAAACTTTTTCAGCAAAAAGCAGGCAATGATATCCTATGGAAGGAAATTCAAGTTACTGGTAAGTACGGTTAAAATTACTTTTGAGGATCAGTACTGGGCTGAAAGATGCAGCACTGAGGTCTCTCCTGATAACAGGTGAGTAAATCGGAATTCGTATTTCGGCTGATTTTAGAGGAATATTTTAAAGTTCCAAAACTCCACACTTAGAAGAATTTCCAAGTGAAACCAGTCAATGTTAGCCTATGGAAGGAAATTCAAGTTACTGGTAAGTACAGTTAAAATTACTTTTCAGGACCAGTACTGGGCTGAAAGATGCAGCACTGAGGTCTCTCCTGATAACAGGTGAGTAAATCAGAATTCGGATTTCGGCTGATTTTAGAGGAATATTTGTATGTTTCAAAAATCAACAATTAGAAGACTTTTTCAGCAAAAAGCAGGCAATGATATCCTATGGAAGGAAATTCAAGTTACTGGTAAGTACGGTTAAAATTACTTTTGAGGATCAGTACTGGGCTGAAAGATGCAGCACTGAGGTCTCTCCTGATAACAGGTGAGTAAATCGGAATTCGTATTTCGGCTGATTTTAGAGGAATATTTTAAAGTTCCAAAACTCCACACTTAGAAGAATTTCCAAGGAAACCAGTCAATGTTAGCCTATGAAGGAAATTCAAGTTACCGGTAAGTACGGTTAAAATTACTTTTCAGGACCAGTACTGGGCTGAAAGATGCAGCACTGAGGTCTCTCCTGATAACAGGTGAGTAAATCGGAATTCGTATTTCGGCTGATTTTAGAGGAATATTTTAAAGTTCCAAAACTCCACACTTAGAAGAATTTCCAAGTGAAACCAGTCAATGTTAGCCTATGGAAGGAAATTAAAGTTACTGGTAAGTACGGTTAAAATTACTTTTCAGGACCAGTACTGGGCTGAAAGATGCAGCACTGAGGTCTCTCCTGATTACAGGTGAGTAAATCAGAATTCGGATTTCGGCTGATTTTAGAGGAATATTTGTATGTTTAAAAATCAACACTTAGAAACTTTTTCAGCAAAAAGCAGGCAATGATATCCTATGGAAGGAAATTCAAGTTACTGGTAAGTACGGTTAAAATTACTTTTGAGGATCAGTACTGGGCTGAAAGATGCAGCACTGAGGTCTCTCCTGATAACAGGTGAGTAAATCGGAATTCGTATTTCGGCTGATTTTAGAGGAATATTTTAAAGTTCCAAAACTCCACACTTAGAAGAATTTCCAAGTGAAACCAGTCAATGTTAGCCTATGGAAGGAAATTCAAGTTACTGGTAAGTACGGTTAAAATTACTTTTCAGGATTAGTACTGGGCTGAAAGATGCAGCACTGAGGTCTCTCCTGATAACAGGTGAGTAAATCAGAATTCGTATTTCGGCTGATTTTAGAGGAATATTTGCACAATGGTGAAGGGAGGGGCGGGGCCTGAGGTGACATCTGTGCAAACGCGCCCCGTGGCGCGTTTTAGGTTGGGGGATTAAGTCCCCTTGAATCATGAGGGTCCCTACGGGCCAACTAGCCCACCAGGAACCTCCAGTATGCGCCAGGGGCTGCGTTGCAGAGACATGTACAGAGGCCACACCCCTTTGTACACCTCTCTGCAACGCAGCTCTGTGGCGCTTTCTGGACGTACCTGTTGGGCTAGTTGGCCCCAGGACCCTCAGGATTGAAGAGGATTTAATTCCCCATCTTAAAACGCGCCACGGGGCCTGTTTGCACACATGTCACCTGAAGCCCCGCCCCTCCCTTCACCACTGTGCAAACGCGCCCTGTGGCGCGTTTTAAGTCGGGGGATTAACTCCCCTTGAATCCTGAGGGTCCCTGGGGTGCAACTAGCCCACCATATACCTCCAAAAGCGCCATAGAGCTGCGTTGCAGAGAGGTGTAAAAGGGGCGTGGCCTCTGTACACCTCTCTGCAAGGCAGCCCCCTGGTGCATACTGGAGGTTCCTGGTGGGCTAGTTGGCCCTCAGGGACCCCCAGTATTCAAGGGAATTCGTTCTCCTCTGCAAACGCGCCAGGGGGCGCGTTTGCAGAGTGGTGAAGGAAGGGGCGGGGCCTATGGGCCCGATCGTTTTTTTTGTTTGTTTTTTTCCCCTGAAGGGAGGCTGTGTGGCCCCCTTCCTTTTTCCTATTTTTAGGCCCTGGGGACCCCATCCCCCAGGGACTTTCCCCTTTTTTAAATTAAAATTTTAAAAAAAAACGGGAAGGGGGCCGCGTGGCCCCCTTCCCTGGGCCTGTATTGGCCCCGGGGACCCCATCCCCCGGGCATGGCCTCTTTTTTTATTTGGAGGGGGCTGCGTGGCCCCCTCCTCAGGCCATTTAAGGCCCCGGGGACCCCATCCCCGGGGCCGGCCTTGCACTTTTTATTTTTATTTTTAATTTTTGTTACTTTGGGGAGGGGGCTGCGTGGCCCCCTCCGTGGCCTCTTATGGCCCCGGGGACCCCATCCCCGGGGCCTGGCCTCTCGTTGGGGACTGTGGGGGTCCCCAAACCCCCACAGTCCCGCCGGCTCCCCGTGTCCTACGGGAGCCGGCATTGCTTTTACACATGGGGAGCAGCTAACATGCTGCTCCCCATGTGAAAGCAGTCGGCTTTGGATATTGGAAGAGAGAGCAGGTTTCCTGCTCTCTCTTCCAATATCCAAAGCAAGTTTGCAATGACAGGACGGGAGCCGCGAGGCTCCCGTCCTGTCATTGCAAACAGCAGTGTCCCGGGGTAGGCACCCGGGACACTGCAGGAGCCGGCCCTGGGGGTGGTGGTCCCCAGGGCCATCAAGGGCTCCAGGAGGGGGCCGCGCGGCCCCCTCCCTATATTTTGAAAGCCCCGGGAGGTGGTGGTCCCCGGGCTCTGGGGGTCCAAAACGGACCCCCATTTTAATTTTCTTAGTGCCCCGGGAGGTGGTGGTCCCCGGGCGTGTGGGGGCTGGAGCCCCCACACAGGTTTTTTTAAAATAAAAAGAAGCCCGGGGAGGTGGCGGTCCCGGGGCTGCGGGAGGGCTCAGAGTCCTCCCGCACCATTATACATAAAGCCCCGGGGGTGGTGGTCCCCGGGCTTGGAGGCCCTTAGAGGCCCCCACACATAAAATTAACCCCCCCAGCATGCCCCCGGGACTTGGCCCACCCGGGGCCAATACATCGAGCGCGGGAGACCGCGCTTCAATTTTTTTTTCGGCAGGGTTCGCGCTCCCTGAGCGCATCCTGCCGATTTAAAAAAAAAAAACATTTTTGCCCAGGGGTCCTTGTGGGACCCCTGAGCAGACCTAGGGGTCAGGGTGTTTCTACCCTGCTCCCTTTGTGCGCTTTGCGCACTTGTTTCTGTCCCTCGGTTCTACCGAGGACAAAATGGCTGCCAACACTTCCTGGTTTGGAGTGTTGACAGCCAATTAACATAAAGCTCGTGCTCGGGAGGATCCGCGGCCCTAGATATATCTATCTTTTTATTTTTGATTTTCTCAGCAACTACTGAACGGATTTACACCATTTAACAAAAGGGTTCTTTCTGAACCAAGAACTACCTCTTTGCCAAATTTGGTGTAATTCCGTTCAGCAGTTCGGGCTGTAGCCGTGTCTAAAGTTTCCTATGGAAAATTGCATGGGGAAAACGCGTTTTGGGACCCCTTTTTCTCGGCCCCCGCTTGACGAATCCCCCGAGACTTTCAGGGTAGGAGCGGACCGGAGCGCCCCACAAAGTTTGAAAATTTTGCGAAGATACGTCAACCGGCAAGAGAGTTTTTTCAAATAGAATGTCGTGGATTTCCTATGGGTAATAGGTTGTAACTATAACTATCTACTGGCGATCGCCAGTAGATAATATATATATATATATATATATATATATATATATATATATATATATATATATATATATATATATATATCTTTCAAGTGTGTCCAAAAACGAAGGTGCACTCCACCAGAAGATTGCTTCAACAAAGCTTTATTTGATGCAGGAGCATACGACTGGGCACGCATTCTCCGATTATAATTCTTGCCTTACGCGTTTCGAGCCTCCTGGCTCTTGATCACAGGCATTACTGGAAAAGCGGAACAAGGATTTCTCGGCCATTTATTTCCCTCCAGTGGGATCACAGGTGAATTTCATTGACGCCGTGCACTCTGGTACTTGAAGTGCTATATTTAATTTTTCCCTTTCAGTAGGTCGTTCCGTTTACCAAATTTAGTAATCAATACTTAAGCCCTCCAGTGGGCCTCCAATCTTGCAAGCACAGTCCATTAACCATCTCCTGTGGCCGCGGTGAGGCACCGAACAGTTCTTTGCCCCTGCGGCACCGTTTTAACATTTCAAGGCGGTGCGCTTTCACGGCGGGACAGCCGTTTCCATACCTTTCAAGTGTGTCCAAAAACGAAGGCGCACTCCACCAGAAGATTGCTTCAACAAAGCTTTATTTGATGCAGGAGCATACGACTGGGCACGCATTCTCCGATTATAATTCTTGCCTTACGCTTTTACACACATATATATATATATATACATATACATATATATATATATATATATATATATATATATATATATATATATATATATATATATATTTATACTTCATTGGATGCTGTCAACATGAAAGTGAAAACAATCAGGTAGCGTGTTGGATGCCTTAGCAAGAAGTCTTATTATTGGCTGTCGTTTAAAAAAAGAAATGCAATACAGACATTGATAAGCTTTTGAATCTGTGGAGTAAACCACACCTGCTGTATCTCATTTGGAAGTAGCAGGTTCCTTCTAGAATGTGCTGTGAACTTGTGACCTACTGGCTCCACTGGTTGTTAGTTTCACGGAGCTAAGAGTGTATTGGGGGAAGGGTGTTAAAGAGACAGAAATTTTTTTAAAAAGTTGAGGAGTGGTGACACAATTTAAGTAATGGCAAGCTTTAGTTTTCAAATCAGGACTATGTAATAAACTGTTGTGTAGTAATTACATTTTTTTTAAATGAAGCTAGATATAGGTTTAAACTCGAACACAAATAGATATTAATCTATTTGTGAAAGGGAGGTAATGGGTTAACAGATACTAACCTTTCACAAGTGGAGATAGTGCAGTCTAAAATGAAAGACATTATTTCATTTGCTGCCTTTCTCATGATCACAGAGTGCAACGTTGATGAGGTTGCCATTTCACTGTTGCTTTGTATGAGAGTTGTGTACCATTCTTGTGCTTAGTTTTCACAAATCCTCACAGTGTCAAAACTATCCAAAAAGATGTAAAACACCAATATAATCTACAAACTGAATTCAGTGGTATGTACATAACTGTTGTAACCTCTTTAGTACCAATGGTACATTCCGTCACCCCTTTGATCCCCCGTTCCTTGGTTCCTCCCACAGGGAGTTCAGGATAGAATGTTGGGATCTATGGTCAGTTGTGGAGAGTGGATGGCCAATTAAACAGGACTGAAACTTGCTATGTTTCCTGTTGTTCTTTACTTTCAACATTGGCGACGATTATTGCGTAGGGGGCAGTGTGGCCATCTCCCCTCTGTGTGCTCTCTCCAGTTACTTAGAGATCCAAGGGAAAGAAGAACCGTGAGAAGGATGTCTGATTATGAACTCTCAAGAAGACAATACACCGGGGTATGAGAATTTCGTGACCGCTATCTGTGGATGCAGCTAAGGGTGAGAGTTGCATAGATCTGTGTATACCACCTGCATCGATGGACTGGCTGTGCGCTCAGAAGTATATACGTTTTGGGTATGGCGTATGTCGTTGCCTGCTCTAAATAACCTGGAGGAAAAGGTGGAGGAAGCCTTATGTTGAGGAGCATAGCTGTCACCCCTGAGGTTGAACGAGTATTACGTATACATTTTCACGGATGCAGCGCTCGCCTGTGTACTCGCCTAGGAAGCACTTAAGTGGAGCAACAACGGACGGATGAGACCATCCTGACTGGCGAGGTACAGCCCAGTACGGAGCATCAAGGAGTAATCAAAGGCTGAGAACGTCGCTGAAGGTGAGAGTCGGCGGAGGGACTACGCGTCAAATTCCTGTCACATATCGGAGTCGGGCTGTGCTAGGAGTGAAGTTACCTCAGTCCGAGGCCAGCTGGTGAAATACGTCTTTTTGAGAGAGTCTCTGAGGAGAGTGGGTAGGGCGCTGGAGTCTCTTACCTCAGTGTCCCCTGCTTTCCTTCCGCTTCATCTACCAACTGCATCTATTCCCGTCATTCAGGCGCAGCAACGCTAGTCTTCCGGGCCTGCGCATTTTCACCTCAGGGCATTTCAGCGTCCTTTTGCTGTCCAGGTTGTTGTGTTTTTCTCCCGCCGAATTCCGTCATCTGCAACTCTGTGGGATCAGGGCAGCAATGCTAATCATCTGGACCTGCGCACTTTCTCCCCACAGCGCTGGAGCGCGCCTGACGCCTTTTAAGTGTTCATTGAGGTAAATTTAGGTCGCGTTCTTCAGCATATTGCCGCTTCAGCCTGCGATCATACGTGCCATTTTCTGGGGGATACTCTGCATTACCTCAAGCGCCTGACGTCTTCTAAGTGTTCATGAGGTAAATTTTGGTCGCGCTTTTCAGCATATTGCCGCTTCAGCCCGCGATCAATACATGCCATCTTCTGGGGGATACTCTGCATTACCTCTAGGAAAGAAAAAAAAATAAAAAAAAAATAACATAAACGCTGTGAGTAACTGACATCCTTGTCCTTAACAGCTGACATTATTCCTTCCTACATCCAAAATTCGGAGTGGGTTCCTGATTTATATTCTTAAGCCACATGTAACTGATTCCTTACTGTCAGTTCAGTTAATACACTGAAGGTGATTGTACTTTCCTGTGTGAGAAGTGTTGCAATTTTCAGAAATGTGATGATAATATTCCATTTTATGTGATATCTGTATATTTTATTGGGAGAAAATAAGACACTCGCAACCTTATCATCCTGTGTTAACATTAGCATATCTAGTCCCTTGTGTAATTGTACCCACCATAATGGCTGCAGCGAGCATGAGCCAACCCCCATCCTTTTTGAATGAAGTAGGAGAGCCGGAAATAAGTTGGAAAGAGTGGGTTAAATTGTTCGAGTCATACTTGATTGCCATAGGAGGAGAGCGCTTCACTTCCATGCGCAAACAGCACATCCTTCTCCATAATCTGGGGGTATATGGGCGCAAAATATATGAGACATTACCCGAACCGGTGGGTGAGGGGGGTGAAGCAGAGGAAGGAATGGATATTTTTGAAAGTACTATGGCTAAACTAGAAACACATTTTGGGGACAGAATAAATGTAGTGTTAGAACGACATACGTTTTTTGGAAGGGTACAAGGGAAACAGGAATCAGTGACTAATTACATTGCAGCACTGAGAGGTCTCACACAATTATGCGAATTTGGCAACCTCGCAGATTCACTAATAAGAGACCAGTTGGTAAGATGCACGAACAATGTGCGTATACAAGAAAAACTGTTAGCCAAGAACCCCAGTCTTAGAGAAGCTGTTGATATAGCTAAATCAGTGGAACATACTGCAAAGTGCATTAAAGAAATGAGGAGCCTTAGTGAAGTAGTAGCCAGTGTACAAGGTGCTGAAGAGGATTGTGATGTATTAAAAGTAAATTACAAGGGAAAGTCATACAACAAGACTCCAAGTAGGGAGAGGAACTTAAGGTGTTACAGGTGTGGAAGTAGCAATCACCTAGCTAATAACCCTAACTGCGCAGCAAAAGTGTCACATGCAAAAATGCAATAGAAGGGGACATTTTTCAAGGGTGTGTAGAGAAGGTGAACCCCAAGCCAAAGAGGGTGGGGGCATTGAAGGATCTTGGGGAAGAGAAATAAAATGTGTACTGCCCATGCAGAATAAGTATGTTTTGCAGGTTAAAGAAGTTTCTGAGAGTGTCAATATCATCCACCCCAAATGTGAGATATCCTTGAACAATAATACAGTAACTATGTTTGCAGATTCATGTTCCCCATTCACATTGTTGAATAAAAATGATTTCGAAGGGTTTGAAGGGGAAAATAGGGGTAGTTTAAAGGAAGCAGACATTTCACCTACGGGGTACAACAGGGAACCCATACCCCTGCTAGGTATGAAGGAGATGCACATTAAATTCAAAGGCAGGAACACTTTTGGGAAAGTGTACGTTGTAGAGTCAGGATCAAACCTGTTAGGCTGGCAGCACCAGAAGGAATTGGGCATCATTCTTAACCCCAACAGAGAAGAACAAGTACTACTTACGGAGGAAAATATGGAAGAAGGAAGCATATATGATGAGTTTAAGGGGTTATTTCGTGAGGATTTGGGTCTTCTGCACGATTTTGAGCATAAAATAAAACTTAAGACCAACGCCAAACCAGTTGTACATAAACTGCGCCCCGTGCCACAACAAATGAGGGATCCACTGGAGAAAGAACTAAAGAAACTATGCAGCATGGGGATCATACAACCAGTGGAATGTTCAGAGTGGTTGGCGCCAGTCGTAATCGCAGCCAAGGCTAGTGGGGAAGGCATCCGTCTATGTGTTGACTTGAGGAGCCTGAATGAGAGTATATGGGTCGAAAGACACCCCTTGCCAAACATAAATGAGATGCTCAGCACAATGTCCCAAGCAAAATACTTCAGCGTCATCGATCTCTCAATGGCCTACCACCAAGTAGACCTGCACCCAGAATCAAGACCACTCACCGCATTCATAACCCCTCACGGTGCATTCATGTTTAAAAGAATGCCGTTCGGATTAGCGTCTGCTGCTGCAGTTTTTCAGAAGGCCATGCAGCAAATTTTGAGAGGGGTAAAATGTGCAATGTGCTTCCAGGACGACATCTTAGTGTATGGTCGAAATGTGGAGGACCATGACATAACTCTTAGACAAGTTTTCAAAAACTCATGGAAGCTGGTTTGACAGTGCAGAAATCCAAGTGCAAATTAAGAGTGACGTCTGTCGACTACCTAGGACATTCTATCTCTGAGGAAGGGTTTAGACCTAAAAGCAACCTACTAGATGCTGTGAGGAATGCTCCATACCCAAAGAACAAGGAGGAACTGAAGTCCCTTTTAGGGCTGATGGAGTACATGTCTAAGTACATTAAAAACTTTTCGTCCAAATGTGAACCCATACGAGAACTATTGAAAAAGAACAAGGAGTTCGAATGGAATGAACAGCACAAAGGAGTAGTGGATATCTTAAAAGAAGACATCTTAAGTTCGCCGGCTTTAGGGGTATTTGATTACCAGTACAAAACCATCCTCACCACAGACGCATCCAACAAAGGTCTGGGGGCCACCTTATCTCAAAGGAACGGAAAAGAAGAAAGAATAATTGCATTCGCATCCCGATGCCTTACAGACGCAGAGAAGAATTACTCTGTAATAGAAAAAGAGGCCCTGGCGTGCTTCTGGGCAGTGAAGCATTTTAAATTCTTCCTATGGGGGCTCAACTTCACTATTCGTACGGACCATAAGCCACTCACCTCCATTTTTACGGTGAAAGGTATGGAAAATTGTACTCCACGCATTGGGAAATGGATCCTAGGCTTGGAGAATTTTAATTTCAAAGTGGAGTACGTTCGGGGGGAAGACAACAAGGTGGCAGATTTTTTATCCAGAACACCCTTAAAAATGGAACAACCAGAGGAGATGCTGGATAGCCCCATCATGTTGGTAGACAACCCCGCCATCACAGAAGAGGAATGGAAGAAACACATGGAGGAAGACAAAGTTATGGACAGGATAAAAGTGGTATTGACAGAAGGATGGCCCAGCAGATGCAGTGAGCTGGAAGAAGAACTCAAGGAATTCTGGGAAGTCAGGAACGAGTTAAGCATCATAAAAGGAAAAGTCTATCGCCAGAACAAAGTAGTACCACCTGTGGGCCTCAGGAGAAGGGTGATGGACCTGGCACATGAGGGACACTTAGGGCGCAGCATCACCAAGAATAGAGTTCGTGCGAACTTCTGGTTCCCCAAGATGGATGCCATGGCAGAACAACTAGTGAAAGACTGCGTGAGCTGTGCAAGGAGTGATAAAACCAAGTCTTTACGCAAGGCCCCTCTATCTCCTACCATGGTACCACTCAGACCGTGGAGCAAACTAGCAATGGACATTATTGGACCAATGGACAATCTGGGAATGCAGAGGAGGTTCATGTTGGTGTTGGTGGACTACACCTCACATTGGGTCACCCAGAAATTCGTACATCGTGTAAACACCAATACAGTCATAGAATTCCTGAGAGATGTGTTCTCGAAGGAGGGCATACCCTCTATTCTCGTCACCGACAACGGTGTACAATTTACATCCCAACTTATGAAGGAATTCTTGGAGAACTGGAACATCAAACATGAACTAACGGCCTTGTATTGTCCAAAAGCCAACGGTCTAGTTGAAAGGGCAAATAGACTAATAAAAGAACACATCCAACTGGCCCTAGTCAACAATCTCGAGCTAGAAACATCCCTACGAGATTGTTTGTGGGCATATCACACCACACCCAACTTGGTAACAGGGGTCTCCCTTTTGTCTCTCAGGGGAGGGAACCATGCACCAAACTTAACCCTAGTTGGTTGGGAGGAGGTAGGGCTGTAGAGAGATACCCCGAGGAGGTAGGGAGAAAAGTAGACTTGCACCAAGCTAAATACAAGGAATGGTATGACAAGAAGAACGGGGTCAAAGCTCCTAGCTGGGAAGTAGGTGACGTGGTGCAGGTTAAAAGAAGTGTGAAGGATCCCCACAGCTTAAGTAAATTCTACCCTCCTGGTCGCATTGTAAAGGCGTTAAACAACGTAGTGCAACTTGACAATGGGCAATGGTGGAGTTGTGATAAAGTTGTAAAGTCTCAAATGGTTCATGAATAAATGTGTAAATATGTCAATGGTAATTCTTGTAAGGAGGGAGGTGTGTTGTAACCTCTTTAGTACCAATGGTACATTCCGTCACCCCTTTGATCCCCCGTTCCTTGGTTCCTCCCACAGGGAGTTCAGGATAGAATGTTGGGGCCTATGGTCAGTTGTGGAGAGTGGATGGCCAATTAAACAGGACTGAAACTTGCTATGTTTCCTGTTGTTCTTTACTTTCAACAATAACCTTTTAATACTTTATAAAAATTACTTTAGAAATGAAGATGTATATGGGAGTTTGATAAAAAAAGAGTATCACAGTGATATGAAAGAATATATCACATGAACTGTATGTATTAGAGGGTATGTGTTTAAGAGGTTAATGGTGAATGTTTTGGGAAGTAAGAGAAAAATGAATTAGTGCCTCTCTATTACATTGTGTACTTTATTGAAAAATAATAGTATAGTATTGTGGAAAGTTGCAATGAGGAACTAAGAATGTTTTAAATGTCTAAATATCATGTGCAGAAGAGATACATCTGTCATTTGCATTCTGGGAGTTGTAGCACTTTTAGTGACATTATTAAACAGAAGTAGTGTATTCACAAATAAAAGATGAGAACATGTTGTCTGCCGGTATATAAATAAGAAAGAAGTAATACTCGTTAGGTATATAGTGGAAAGTTTTTGTCAATGTGGTTTTAACTTATATCATCGCTTAGCTTATGCTTAGATGGTGAGATAGGGTTCTTCTGGTTGCAGATAGCTATATATATATGGTGGGACTTTTGAGTTTAGTTAAAGATACACAGGGGTATATATGTTTGGAAAGATGGCTTGAAGGTCTACATCTATGAAGAAATCACATATATGTTTACAGGGTGATCTATGTTCACTAAGGCTGATAAAGATTTCGGGCCTCATTTACAAGGACTGGCGCATCTCTGCAAATCAGCAGGGATGCGCCAGTAAACTTGCGACACGCAAAACTACCCTTGCGCCACCACGGATGCGCCGCATTTACAATGCGGCGCGCCGTGGCGCAAGGATAGGCAGATGCGTGTCGTATGTGCCGGTGTAAGGTTGGCGCAGTGCTGGAGTTGTGTCGCGGGTGCGACCCAACTCCAGCACTGTTCCAAACCGGCCTATCTCTAACATACTGCGTCACGCCTTATGCCTGCTTCAAGCAGGCGCAAGGTTTTGACGCAACGGCATCGGAAAAGTGACTGAGTGAAATCTTGTAGATTTCACTCGGGCACTTTTCCGAGGCTTTCCTGCGACTGAACGCCCACACTGCGACGGTACGCCCACACTATACCTGACGCAGGTATAATGTGGCGTAGGGGCTACGGCGTGACGCATCTCCCTAGATGCGTCACGTTGTAAATCCGTCGCAGCGTGGCGCTAGCTGACGCCGCCGCTGCGTCATATAAGTGACTCAGCGGCGGCGCAAATGCGTCGCAAGGGGCTTGTAAATCTGCCCCACGATGTGTATGGTGAGGGTGGTGTTTTTTCTTTAAACATGGTTTGTTTAAAATTGAGAAGGATTAATAGAGCAGAATGCCTTGAGAGTTCTTGTGCTAGCTTCATTTGGATTTTAACTTTTGTTTGGAAGATGCTGAATATATGTTTTAGAAGCCGAAGAAGTATTTGAGAAATTATGTAGCTATACCATTCACAAAAGGTTTGTCATAAGGTTTCTGCACATACACAGAGCTATGCACAGGAAAATGAGACCCCGGAATACAGTGGTTTGCCTCCATATACCGTAGCACCCAAAAACCCCAACCCAACTAGCTTAGCATCCCATTAGCACCCAAGTACTAATGTTTGGACAACCCAGAACACGGTATCTTTATCTCAGGACTCACAGAAGCAAGAACACTCTTTCGTCACTCACTCGTACTTGTCCACAAGGTGCGTAGGAAGAGACACTGGATAGGTTAAAATGTTTATTCCAACTTACGTGCTCTAATGTACAGTACACGTGTCAGTACTAATAGCATAATGCATATGACTAATATAAGCAGCATGGTTACAATTCCATAGAATACAAACGGGGAAAGCATCTCAGAGCTCAGTGGATAAACGTATAAATAACATTACCACCCTCCCCTTGCAGTAAGATAGTTTATTATAATAATAGAAGACCTCTGGGCTTTGACTAGCGAACCCCCATACCTCAGTCTCTAGATGCAGAATTACATCAGCAGGACATCATAGCTCTTCTCACTGAAAGGGATTTCTCCAAGTGTGTTTAAGCGCTAGTAAACCACAGTATTAAAAGCATACCAAATTCTTCATGGCAATTGCACATAATGTTATGTCTGGGTGCGCGAGACTGGCCATATCAGGAAGAACCAGAATACATTGTTATGCGACCTTGTACATGTTTGTGCAGACTGAGCCCAAAAAGGTGAACAACAGAAAATGCAGACAGTGCAAAAGAACTTGGCACGAGCAAAGGGCGAGGAAGGCCCGGCTCAGTGTAACGTGCGCAAAGAAAAGCAGCATGGCAGCCAGGCCTAGGCCAACATAACAAGGCAGGTAACAATCCACAAGACACCCTCCCCTGGACAGTCCGGCGGCCAGGACAGAGGCCCATCAGAGGAGAAAATTAGACGTCGGAGCACAGGGAGCGCCCAAACGGCGAAGGGCAGGTCAATCCATGAAAGTGAAAGTGCAGAAAAAAGCCATACCCTCCAAGAGTTCATCATTGGAATCGTCAAAAAACATAGATGCCATCCAATCCATGAGTTCAAAAGAGCAGGAATGCTCCTCAGCAAAGGGAGCATCCAGAAGCAATGCGGGACAGCTTGCGTGATAATTGAAACAGCTTCGTTGTAGGAGATCCTGGGCAGCCGCCCAGATATCCCATTGCGCCAAAATCCCCAGTGCAGCCGCACGCGCCATACAGCCAGCGACGGAACAGTCCTGCTCATGGGCCTCTAAGGGACCCATCAACTGAACAAAATCCGGAACAGACAATGACGAATTGGAGAGGCAATAATCCAGAGTCCAGGTGAAAGGACAGCGGACACAAGTCATCACAGGTTGCACGCAAGTGAAATACGCAAAGCGAAATGAAAGAGTATATGACACACTCAGTGTCGCCAATGGCAAGACACCAAAACCGGCCAAAAGTCGCTCACGGAGCAGCTGGAGGCGTTCTGGATCGAGCAGGTCCCATCGGGGAGCAGCCATTGCGCAGAAAGCAAATTAAGAGCAAGACACCAGCCGCTAAAGCGAGGATCAATGGGAAACCGCCAAAGACACTGGAAAATATAGAATGTATGAAAGCCGGGATGACACCAAAAATAGTTTGGAAGGAGGACACCAAGCCCGACCCAACGACCTTAAAAAAGTGTACTAGGCCTTCAGTGTTAGATGCGTTAAAAATACGATGTATTAACTCCCCAAAATGTTGGGGGAGATTAGTGTTTAAAAGGGCCTGTATTTCACTGTGGGTACTCGCCACCTGGAGAATGAATGTCTCCCGGGCGGACGTGAGCATAACTTCCTCGTTTAATAATAGTGCCTTTATTCTGCTCAGTCTATTGAAATCTGCTTCCATGGTAGGGATGGAAGGCCAAATAGAGATATCAACCTTGCCATGAGGGGGAGGAAAAAGCACATTTTTGCAGCAGACAACCCTGTGCGAAACTGTTACAATGTAAGGAATGCCAGCTTGCAGGCCACAACAGTTTTCGTTATTTAAAAGTAAATAACTACCATTGGAAAGGAGAGTGAAAGTAGGTGAAATAACAGGAGCAGGAATACCTTTCAGCACACAAGCAAGATTAGGAGAGGAAACGCTACATGAGCCATGCAATTTAATGTGTTTACAAATAAGCGAATGACCTATAGTCGAGTCGCAGTACTCCCCGTGAGAAAGACTTCCTTGCCGTCCCGAAGGCATTTATACATGAAAGGCAAGGACCAGAGTTCATGCAGGAAAGCACTGCCCAATGGCCGGTAACGGCCCACAGGATAATGTTTCATGCACGAGTCAAATTCAAACAAGGAAAATGGTAAAGCTATAACCCCATGGACTAGCCATACAGCAGAATCGAGTTCTGCAACAGAGAACGGCAAAGGATCCACCTTTTCGATATGTAATAGAGTGTAAGTTGCATCCTTCATGGACATAAATTGCTGTTTGTCAGTTAAGTTAAAAGGTAGAAATAAGGCAGAGGTGTTCAGAAAATGCCAAGGCACTTTACCTAACTTGAGCGTTTGTAAAGTCCATGCAAACTGCATAACTGAGCGCAATTGATTCTGACCATGATATAACACAGAAACATCATCTTGTACAATATCAACAACAGAGGACACAATATTCTCTAAAGTGTAAATGCGAGAAGACAGGGTATTAATACTATTGTCAACAACAGCGAGCACCTTTTCCATATTTGCTTGATCTATTTCCCGAAGACGGGAAGCAGCTTCCATTTGTGATAGCTTCCAGAGTTCATTATATGTTTCATAAATGAATCTTTTAGGTCGGGGACCACGAGGTCCCAAAACAAAGTCGGACAGATCAATATTGCCTGTAAGGAGGGACAAATGTTGTTTAACAGAATCAAGGGACGAATGTTGCAGCCATTGTTTGCATAATTTACCAACAGAGTATGTAGTGACAGTACGGGCATCAGTAAACCTCGGATCAGGCCTATTCTGTGTGTAGCTAGCACCAGTATCATGAAAACGCATTTGACATGCATTAGATGATATAGGCCATACTAACCAGGGTGACTGAACCAGCTCAGAAACATTAAACGAGTTATTTTGTAACATTGCCTGCAGGGACACGAGGGACAGATTGAATCGTGAGCTTTCATTTGGAAAACTCGACAGGGATGGTATTGATGGCGTATTCAATTGTTTAGTGGTTGCTAAGCCCCAACATGTAGTCTGATAGATGGAAGCATTTAGGAACATAATTTGGGTAGGGATGAGGCACGCACGATGCAACGCCTCGGTTCCCTGTACCTGCCATGGCTTGGAGCCCCAAATAGATTTTAAATCCACTGTATTATCCCAGTACTCATAACCACCCACAGCTAAGGCACTTAGAAAGGAACCTGAATAAAGCAATTTGGTGTGTGTTAACATAATTTTCTGAGTTGATGTGTTATTTAGTCTAAAATAATAGGATGCAGGGTTCGACCGATTAAAATCAGTGAAATAATTAAACTTATTTCGAAGAGTTTGAGAGCTACCTGGCAAGGGGTTTGGACAATGTTCCCATTGGGTATGGTTAACAGAACTACGCAGGGCACTGGGCTTATGGAGAAAATGATTACCCCAATGTTGGTAACAATACAAATCGGCATAATTAGCAGAATTCATATATAAATCTTCAGCATTAAAAGATGCATAATATTTTAAATCGGCAAACAATGCTTCAACGGCATGCACATCCCAATCATCAGAATGAATATTATTTTGTACTACATCACCCATTGAAACACGAAGGACATTAGGTACATTAATAATTTCCGTCGGACCATGGATTTGATAATTCACTGCATCCCATACGATGCCATCAGCAACTGGGAAGGCTGAAATGTTCACAAATGTGTGGTCACGCTTCATGATGTGAGACGAGGAATGAGGAGCCAAAGTTCCAGAAACATAGTCTACAGCAGAGCGTTCAGGTAAATAGTGACCATTGATTAGTAGAAAAAACACTGTGACAAAGCCAATGGACATGAACAAAAATATCAAGAAAAGTACCAACCAGATGTATGTCCAGGGGGAATCAAAAAATTGTCTCTAAACCAGGATATAAAAATACTGAACTTGGATGGAACTTTTGAAGATGTGGAATCCGAATCAAAGGAATAACGAGTCGGGCTTAGTGGCGTTGTTGGTTGATGTGCCACCGATTCTGATGCAGGATATGTATACTCGTCCTCGTCGATATTGGTGGAGAGTTGGGGATCAATCGTAGTTTCAGGCAAATCAACCATCTCAATTACAGCATCAGCGATCGTTCGTGCAGATGGACTATGAACATATGGCCGATAAATGGCAGGACAAGAGACCGCTGGTGTGACACTATTCAGGATCGGCCAGGCGCTGTAGCTTGACATTTTCAACTGAGATGTATCTGTTCTCTTTGCGACCAGGAAGCGGTGGTAAAATGACTGTACGTGTTCCCTTCAGGCCAAGAACTGGAACCGGTGCACGAAAAGAGGGGCCAAATTCTTTTTTGTTTTCAACCTTCTCTCGAACCAGTTCTCCAACTTTCGGAAGCCAGCCGGCTACCGGAATCTGCAACGCAGGATCTGTGGCTGAAGGCAAATGTGTAGTTGCAAGTTTGTCTCGGGCTTCTTGTAAGTCCTGTAACATAGCAGAATGGTTATCTACATCAAACTTGGCGGATTGCGCCGCGATGTCTGGACCCTCAAGGTCAGGCACAAACATTCGTATGCCAAAGAGCATTTCGTATGGGGTCCGCCCACCCAGAGGTCTTCTAGGGAGATTATTAAGTGCACGCTGAACGGTATACAAATGGGCCAGCCAGTTCCTGCCAGTACCTAAAACCCTAGCTGTTAAGGATTGCTTTAAGTCACGGTTCATTCGTTCAACGATAGAGTTGCCCTCAGGCCTATACGGAGACGAAAATTTCACCCGCACCCCAAGCGAAGCCATTGCATCCTTGTAAGCCCTAGAGGCAAACGCTGGACCTTGGTCCGAATGGAAGGTGCCGCATGCGAAAATTCCCACAAAGACACGCAAATCCCTGATTACATTTCGGGCGTCAGCACTCCGTTGTGGCCAGACCCAGAGAAACCGTGTGCACGAGTCCACTGCCACTAAGATGTATTTATAAGCAGTGTCTGATGAGAATGGACCGCAGTGATCCAAGTAAACACACCCAAAGGGTCTGTTAGCAATGCAGAGCGGTGTTTGTGGTGGACGTGTTACCGTGGAAGGCTTAATCTGTTGACAAACGTCGCAAGAAAGCACAAAAGCACGGGTGTCTTTATATAACCCACGCCACCAATAACGCTGCTGCAAGATGGAAACCGTAGCTGACACACCTGCATGAGCAGAAGCCATGCCTTCGTGTGCAGCTGATATCAAGGCACTCCTGCGGTCCGCGTTGGGGATCAGCCGATCTCCAACGTCAGGTATAGTTACATAAGGAACCTGATCGGGACTTAATTTGTAAGAATACTTGGAAGGGAAACCTGTAGGGTAATTATCACCTTCCTTGGTTGCAGCAATAGCTGCTAAAATAACAGGGTCTATTTTAGACATGGACCTGGTAACCGCTGCTACTGAACACGTGACTACTGCTGAACGGGCAGCTTCATCTGCCAGATCGTTACCAATAGCGTGTGCGCCCACCCGCTGATGGCCTAAGGTGTGAACCACCTGTGTGAGGGGCAGACGTTGTTGCAATTCTGCCACTCGAACCCAAAGCATTTTATGCTTAATTGTGCTCCCTTTTGCGTCCTTGTAGTCGTTTTTCGACCAGAAAAACAGATTGTCATTGTAAGATTGTACACAGTAAAAAGAATCACATACAATAAGAGTGGTCTCATCCTGTGAAGCGAACTCAAGTGCAAGTAGCAATGCATGCAGCTCGGCCAATTGTGCGGTACTATCTCCAAGTGTGCGTGTGTGCACTACAGTGGATTTGAACTTGCCATCCACAAAGGATCCCGCAACAATAGCACATGCAGCAGAATAAGCGTGCTTGGACCCAGTGGCCGGTTGCGCCGAACCATCGGTGTAGATCACACATTTGTAATCCTCAAGCGGTAATAAAAACAAAGGAGGAGGATGAACAAATTCATACTGCAAAAACTCCTGAGTCTGAAGAGAAGAATCAAAAACAAAAGTGACGTCCGAAGACGTCAAAGATGTAGCCCATTGTATCCAACGGGGATGCATTGCTTTTGAGTTCGGTACACTTGCCTTTGTTACTGCCTCCAGGGCAGGACAGGGTGTTACCACCAGAATCCGCTTACCCTGTGCCAGTGCGCGTTCTTTTAGAATCGCCATTTGCACTGCAGTCAGAACTTTTTCAACAGATGTAAAGCGCAATTCAGCGGAAGTGTACAGATGTGACTTGTATGCGATAAGTACTGTATCACCTTCATTAAAGGTTAAATAGGTGAATCCCACCGCCCCCGGAATTATTCTAATCACCAGGTTTGTGTGGTTATCACGAGTCAAAAGATATTTAGACTCCAAAAGGTCTGTCTGCAAAGACTGCAGAATTGAGGTATGCTCAGGCAGCCAGCAAGACCTTGAATAAGTAGGTTGTATCAAAGCATACAAAGGCTTGATACGCTGGGCATATTCGGGAATGTAAGTACGCCCGAAATTCAAGAAACCCAGCAAAGACTGAAGTTTCTTCAGAGTATTTGGGGGCACAAATGTGCACATTTTTCCAAGAAATGGGGGCTAAGCCCTTACCTTCGTTATTGAGCTCATAGCCCAAGAACAGAACAGTAAATTCAGCAATGTGTGACTTAGCAAAGTTAAATTTGTAACCCTGCTCCGCAAATTCAAGAATAATGCGGTCCACACGGGACAGATGCTGATATAACTCGTCGTCTGTCAGATAGATGTCATCAACGTACGAACATGCGTCTTGATCAATGTCATTTAACAAAGAAACAACACGGGCGGCGAATATACCCGGACTATTTTTATAGCCCATGGGTAATCGCCGGAACTGGAATAATTTACCACCGGATGTGAATGCGGTCCATTGACCACTCTCCGGGGCTAGGTTGTGCGTGTAGAAACCGTTTGAAAGGTCAAGTGTCGTTTTGTATTTTTTACGAACAAGACTGTCTACAAGCGCAGAACTGTGTGTATTTTGCACCGCAAAGTTCCGACAATGAGTATTTAAATGCCGGTAATCCAAAACTAAGCGGTACGATCCATCGGGTTTAGAAACCACGAAAAGGGGATTGTTCATAGGTGATACGCATGGTTCAATTACTCCCTGATATTCCAACTGTGTCAGAATTTCGGAGACGGGGCCTTTTGCCTGCCGTTTGATGGGATATTGGGGTTGTGGCTGCGGTAGTGACCGCAAAGGTATTGCATGGGGAGGTGACTCTTCATCCCATCCCACATGGTTGCGGTATAACGCTGGTGCCAGGTACACAGCCCACTCAGCTGCAAGTGCTTCAGCTTTGTCTTTTGGGACATGCCTTGAAAAGCTTGGAAGGATTACCTCCTCTCCTTTATGTGCAGCTAAAACGAATGGGGGTGGCCAATCCACCTCTGCTAACAAAATGTCATATGAAGAGGTTAGATTTTCCCAAAAAATCCCTTTTATTTCACGCGGTATGTCACCTTCAATTTGTATGACTATATTATATAGTCTGTCAGGGGTGCCACTCTCGTGTCAGCTGTCTCTACAGTAACGAATGTTTCAGTTGCTGTCGCCTCCATATGAGGACGTAGCGCCTCCCGCACTATGGTAACTTCCGCGGCGCTGTCTAGGAGGGTCACTGCCCACGTCCAATTCTGGAGTCTCGTTCTCACGGTCTGAGGCATATTTCGCTGTGACAGCGGCAACCTTTTCTTCTGAAATTGTGGTCGAGGAATGATGAAAATCTTCTGCTTTCCCTCTGACTTGTTGTCGAGGTTGGTCTCGCTCCTGGGGAGCCTCTCGGCCCCTTCCTCTATCTTGCCGTCCTCCTCCACCAGCCTGTGACGACGTCTGGGCCTGTGAAGAACGAGGAGAACGCGTATCAGAGCTCTGAAACCTTTCTGGTGATTTAATCCTTGACCTATCACGTAAATCATATGTACGTTCAGAAGAAACCGAAACTGGGGAAGCGCCTCTCGACCCCGGCTTCTTTTGTTGCTTACCCTGTTTTTTCTGTCTCCAACTCTTTTTAGTGAAGACTGGTTTATCATCTTTCTCAGATGCACTTTTTGTTTGTGCAACTTGTGTTTTGCGATTGAGTTTGCATTTTTACAAAAGGCTTGTTGCCTAGGCTATTTCTTCCAATTGTTTTATAAGCCCGGGCAATAATTTTCGGTAATTCGCGGGGCCTGTCCAACTCTGGGACCAAAGCCAAAGCATTCGCTACTTGAAAGTTCATAGCATCGCCCTTGACATTTCCAAGGATCAGCTCAGCTACTACATCAAACACTCCCACTAGTCTCATCCCTAATTCCACAGCCGCTTCAGGGCCATGTTCATCCTGTACTTTCTTAATTACAGAGGGTAGAACCGTCATGGAAGGAGTTCCAAAACATTTTGAATAAACTGCTGCGAATACCTTACCCCAGTTTTCACATGATGTCAAATCGGGGATTATGTCTTTTGGCAAACTTATCGTGAGGATGCGGTGTTTATCTACTGGGGATGTATGTGGAAACACTGCTTCTATCTGATCGAACTTTTCTGCAAGCCAGTAAGGATAGTCGTCCTTGTTTTGTGGACGTTTGCCCATCACAGAATTTACCATGACAGGACTTATAGTCACTCCAGCTGCAATAGCTGGTTGGCCTGCGACTACAGGAGCAGCTCCATGTAGACTACCTGTAACGTATGTCACTAGGGCTCGATGCACTCGCACCAATTCGGTATGCATAGTGCGCAGTTCCGCAATCGGTAATGCCAGATAATTTGGATGCGGGGTATACCCGGCCAATACAGGCCAAGTGGCCCCCTGAATTGATAAGGGGCCTAAACGAACTGCGGTAGTTGGTTGTGGTAGGGCGCCATTGAACCAAACACGGTGCTGCCAAGCCGTGAGAGGCACTTCAAGAACAGTATAGGGTCGATAGGCAGCAGGAACAGCGGTGGGCTTATATTCATGAAACAGCTTATCACCTGCATCCACCGCGTCAAAAGTGATCCAAGTGTAAAACACTTCAAAGTGATAAGCCGCATCGGCTTGAACCACAAAGACCAACTCGACCCCAGTATCGGGCACTCCATACACAGCTAAGTGGTCTCGGAGTGCTCCTCGACTATGTGCAGCTATCGCCACACCAGCCATGACTAAACAAATATATTCGACAACCTAACAGGGAGCACAAAAATGGGTCTATTAACTAACCTTTTTTAATAATATCAAGCTTGAAAAAACCTATAAAACATTCAATATAGGAGGTATCACCGTCACATACGCCTCCGGAAGCGTACGCGAGGGGTTTGTGGACAAGCACAAGCACTACTCAAGCGTCTCGCAGATAAGCTGCCCCACGTTGGGCGCCATGTCATAAGGTTTCTGCACATACACAGAGCTATGCACAGGAAAATGAGACCCCGGAATACAGTGGTTTGCCACCATATACCGTAGCACCCAAAAACCCCAACCCAACTAGCTTAGCATCCCATTAGCACCCAAGTACTAATGTTTGGACAACCCAGAACACGGTATCTTTATCTCAGGACTCACAGAAGCAAGAACACTCTTTCGTCACTCACTCGTACTTGTCCACAAGGTGCGTAGGAAGAGACACTGGATAGGTTAAAATGTTTATTCCAACTTACGTGCTCTAATGTACAGTACACGTGTCAGTACTAATAGCATAATGCATATGACTAATATAAGCAGCATGGTTACAATTCCATAGAATACAAACGGGGAAAGCATCTCAGAGCTCAGTGGATAAACGTATAAATAACATTACCACCCTCCCCTTGCAGTAAGATAGTTTATTATAATAATAGAAGACCTCTGGGCTTTGACTAGCGAACCCCCATACCTCAGTCTCTAGATGCAGAATTACATCAGCAGGACATCATAGCTCTTCTCACTGAAAGGGATTTCTCCAAGTGTGTTTTAGCGCTAGTAAACCACAGTATTAAAAGCATACCAAATTCTTCATGGCAATTGCACATAATGTTATGTCTGGGTGCGCGAGACTGGCCATATCAGGAAGAACCAGAATACATTGTTATGCGACCTTGTACATGTTTGTGCAGACTGAGCCCAGAAAGGTGAACAACAGAAAATGCAGACAGTGCAAAAGAACTTGGCACGAGCAAAGGGCGAGGAAGGCCCGGCTCAGTGTAACGTGCGCAAAGAAAATCAGCATGGCAGCCAGGCCTAGGCCAACATAACAAGGCAGGTAACAATCCACAAGACAGGTTTTGTGCTTTGAAATATTTTAAAATTTTGTTTTCTGTTTTTTGAAACTTATTGATGCATATGCATGCTCAGCAGCAAAGCAATGTATGCTCCTAGAGAGCCAAGTATGGTATTACATACCAAGTGTGATATCTAGACTTCAGTCACAAATAGCTCAGTAGAAAAGCATATATACAGTAAAACAGGTAGTTTGATACTGACAGAAGGAGATAACCAATAAGTCATATATATAGTCACAACTGTTATGTATCTAACAGTAACAAAGATACTTTCATAGTCAGTCAGGCAGTAGTCAGGTACTATTGCAATCACCTAATCACTAGTGAGTCAGTCATCAAATCAGTGATTCAGTATCCATGGAGTTATTCAATTACCAAGACACTACACATGCACTCTTTGAATCAGGCAGGCAGAAATTATGCAGTCATTGAACTATGGAGGCACTACTTATACATTCATATAACCACCCAGACAGTAACATTTACTTATGCAATTGACAAAGCTGTAACTATGCAGTCATTATAACACTTATGCAGAAGCTATGCAGTCATCTAAGCACACACTTACAACCCATACAGTCATTGAAATACTGAGGCACACGCATGAACTCATGCAAATACTCAGGTACTACTCATTTTACATACAGAGTACTATTGTAGTAAACCTGTTATTCATCCAGTAGCTATGTACTCATTTAGTTACGGAGGGAATATTCTTGCACTAATACAATCACCCCAGCAGTACACTTACTTTCATCCAATCTCTCAAGGTTTAACAATGGAATCATGGAATCACTCAGACACTAGTCATGCACCCATGCAATCAGCCAGGCACTACTGATGCACTCATTGAATTATCCTGGTGAATTATCCTGGCACTACCCATGTAGTTATCTAAACACCCAGGCTCTACCTGTTCACTAAACCAAAACCACATGGGCAGCTGCCAAGTAGTCTTGCAATCACTGAAACATTACTCATGCACTCATCCAATCTGCTAGGTGCTATGTATGTACTTAAACAGTCATGTATGCACTATCAATGCACTCTATAAATCACCTATATACTATCTATACAGTCCTGCAATTATCCAGGCACTAAAGTTGCACTCATGCACTCATCCAAACAGTATCTATGTATGTATTGAATTATTGAGCCTTTAGTCATGCACTTATCTAATCATTCAGACACTACTCATGCACTCATCCAAACACCCAGATAGTATTGATTTACTCATGCAAACATGCACACAGTAACTATGCAGATATAGACGGACCCATGGAGTTCTGATATAATCAGGGAATCATCTAGGCACTACCTGTATCCTCAAAGAATAATCTAGGTACTATCTATGCACCAATTCAATCAGGGAGTCTTCATGTATTCAAACACATGTTTTTACAAGTTTTACTGAGGAATATGTAGTCTTTTAGAACCATCTGGTGAATTATATATGCAAGCTGTGACATACTCTTTGCATGTAGTCGGAAGAATTAGTGAGGTATATGCTTTGATAGAAATTGACTTGCAGATTGTTATATATGCACCGTTTCCCAAAATTTAAATCTGATACATTTAAGTAGAACAGTACTGAGATAGTAAATAGACCGCTAACACAGTGGTAGAGAGACATCCAATAGTTCTTATGTTGTGTTTTGTATTTATAGTGTTGAGACACTGTTTGTACTTGTACACTTGGGGCTAAATTTAGAAAAAAGTAATGCAGTGCAGAGCTGCAAGTCATTTGGCTGTGCCATGCTGCATTTCTTTCAAAGCACATGGATGCGTCATATTTACAACAATATGATGGATCCCTAAGCTGTCTCCTGTGCTGGTGCACAACTGGCTGCCATGCATCAATGGAGGCACCTTTGCACCATGGTTCAAGGGTGCCTGTGTAGTGTGGAAGATTGTTTTTGTGCAGGAAGGTACACTTTTCTGTAGAAAAACAATTATAAGAGGTATTTTCCTCTTTGTATGTGTGCTGCAGAATGCAGAAAACAGAAACAGGAAAAAATGAGGAGAAAGAAAAGTATTTCTCCTTGTTGCATGTCCCTACACCTCCCTTGGGGAGGGAGGTGTAGGATTCTGACGCATTGCCAGGTTTATGAATTGCTGTAAATTTGGATATGTGGCAGAATCCATGGGTGTTGCGTAGGAACACCCACAGCAACACCCATGGCATGCTTCTTTCACACAAAGTGTTGCCTGAAAAGTGCCTGTATTTATAAAGCTGTGAAAAGTACCACATTAGGGCGCCAGTGTGTCAAAAAATGTGACGCTCCATAAAGTACATGGGGCTTTTAAATATGCCTCCTTGCCTTGATGTTCATTTTAAAATTTACTACAGAAGGGATAAACTGTTCTTTCACCATGTATACGTGAAAAGAGAGAAGTGAGAAGTGAGATATGCTGTAGCTTGTACAGGAGGGTGCTAAAATGTTAAAAGGTAACTAATAAATAAAGTTTTGTGTTTTGCTCTGGGTTTGTAATATTGAACTAAGTGCATGTAGTAATAAATCTAGGTTCATCTAGGTTCATCTGTAGGTAGTAAAGGTTTGTGATGATGTGCTGTTTCGTTTCTTTGATCCAGAACAGGACTGTAGGGAAATTGAAGAGTTGATAACAGGAGGAGTTGTAGAACAGTACACAGGTACTACAGTTGATAGTTTTGAAGAAGAGATTACAAAATTTAAGACACTATGGGGGATATTCACAAGAACGTGCGCTAAACATCTCCAAAAAATGTTAACGCAACTTTACACATCGCAGTCTATTGCGGGAAAATAACCCAGTGTTAACGTGGAATTCACAAAACGGCGGTACCATGCGATAGTCTCCCAAAAATGCGGACAATGTCCGCGATACAACAATCGCGACGGTGATAAAACCCAAACCCCAACGCAAAAAAACATGCGATGGGCCAAACCGCGATGAGGAAATCAGTGATAAGCAGCGCCAGGCCTGCAAAACACACACGGCAGGCGGGAAAATCACTACAAAAGTAGAAAAAACACACAAACACAAAATAACCAACACCGAAGCACCATGGAGGCAGCCAGAGCAGGCGCAGAGGACGAGCGGAACCCCACAAGCACCCCGGACGACCAGCCTGGGACCTTGGGGACAGGAAAGGGCAAGGACAAAAAGAAGAGGAAGAGGCGGTTTGGTCCGCAGGAGAATAAGATCCTGGTCACGGGGGTGATGGAACACCATCAAGAACTGTTCGTCACCTCCAACGTGTCATTGGGCACCAAAAATGGAATATGGCGGTCCATAGTGGACAAGGTGAATGCCGTCGGAGAGCACAAGAGGTCAATGGACGAGGTCAAGAGGCGATGGATTGACATCAAGCGCAAAACCAATGAGAAACTCGCAGGTAACCAGAAGGCAGCAATGCAGACTGGAGGTGGGAGCCCAGCACCACAGCTGGAGCTGGATGACATGGAGTAGCTGGTGTCGACAGTCATCAGTGTGGAGACTGTGGCAGGAGTTGGGGGAGCGGACACTGCTCGACACGACACAACACAACAGCAATAGGGTGAGTAACCACCAGGTACTGGGGGGACAAGGGGAGATGGCCACAATGGCACACATGCACAATCAAGCAGAGCACAGTGCACACCCACAATGACCCTGGATCATGGCCCTGATCTACAGACTGACACAATGTACATTGCCATGCTGTCTCAATGTGAACATGTACCATGCGGCTACATACATGTGAACACATTGTAATACAGCATCTCCCCTTCACATTGCAGGGGCACCGTCAGCACCTCCTGCAGAGCAGTCCCAGCCACTCTTCACTGATGACGAGGAGGACACCACCAGCATCGACACCCAAGCCCTCCAAGACCTCATTGACATCATCCGCAACTCACCTCCAGGATCAGGGCAGCTCAGCTGCATCGAGAAGACCCCACCCACTCCACAAACCACCCAGCAGGAGGCACCCACAACCCCGGCTGTCTCCCAAGACCCCCCAAACAACACATGGCCTTCCAACGCCATGTGTTGGAGGGCCAGAGGGAGATGGCTGAGCAGGTGCGGGTGGGGTTCGACCTCATGGCTACCAAACTTGACGCCATCCATGGGTGTCTAAGTCCCATCAGGGACCACCTCCTGTCCCTAACGGACACCCACAGGCTGCTCCATGATCTCCAACGAGCCCTGGCTGACATCGCTGGAGTCATGTCTCGGAGACAAGAACACCTGTCCGCTCAGAGTGGCTCCAGCGATCTCAGCCATGAGCTGGCACACATGTGGAGGCTCATGGAGGACATGGTGCGGATGGAGGCGGAAAGGATGGCAGCCACCGCTGCACATCAGCAAAATGTAGCTGGGATCTACCATGCCCTGCATATCCTCATCATGGGATTGCTGCCACAAGGCGTGGCGCAGATGAATGCTGCTGCTCCTACACCATCCACATCTCCGCCCCCTGGTGTGTCAGTGCCTCACAGTGCGTCAGGCATTTCCACTCTGGCACCTGATGTGTCACTGCCACACAGTTCGGCCGACAATCCACCTCCGGCCCCTGATGTTTTAGTGGCACACAGTGCTGCAGCCGGAACTGCACTACCCACAGGTGGGGCAGAGCACACATCTGAGGACGAGGACGTGGATGGGATTGAGATCAGAAGGAGGCACTAGCATTCATGTCCGCCTCCTGGCCTGTTGCTGCTTGGTACCGCACTTGGCCCCATGACCTTCCACTGACCCCCGATACACTCTGCTGCACTCACCTTGGACCGCGACATGGACTGCCATATCCTGTTTGGTGACCAATGACAAGGCGACCAGACTGCGGACTGTACCCTTCCTCTTCCGCTGTACTTGTCATTCCCCGATGGACTCCGGCTGGCCCTCCACGGGCCCATATTGTGAAGCGGGGTTGGCATGGCCCTGTACTGCTCCAGCTGCAAAACTCCACTGGATGTGCATTAAACATTCAGAAACGCACTGCTGTGTCATGTCTTTCATCATTCATGTATGAATGTGTGGATGAATGTAGGGTCAGTGATTCCCCCTAACGTCAATGATGCTCATCTAGTGGGATTCCAGTCACAGTGTGCTACATTGCCGATTGCGTTCCGTGTGCCGTAGACACTACAACAGGGGCACACGCATTAGTCACTTCCTTGTCCGGACATGGACTGAACCACGCCCAGAGCCCCAGAGTCATTGTTGCAAGCCCTGCGCTGGTCTGGCGTACGCCAGGTCAGACCACTCTGCTTACGCTCCGAGGGAGGGGGCACATAGCTACATGTCGCAGGTTTACACGCTAGTGGTCTGCAGGTCACTGGTCTAGTTGTCAGCATGTCACGGCCACTCACTGAGGGCAGGTTTGCACACACACCACACCCATCCGGCACAGGTGTCACAGGCCATGTGACCCCGCCAATATAAGGGGCCGACAACGTCACATTCCCCACTGCCGGTGGTGACTGGATGACGGACGTTCCACGATTCTCAATCATAAAGGGCCCATGAGTTGTTGCGCACAGGGTTAGTGGCACCCAAAGCCATGCGGCCATCACGGGCCTACCACCACGTGGTGCTGACTGGGGTTGCACAGGGTTAGTGGCACCTGAAGCCTTGCGGCCATCACGGGCCTACCACCACGTGGCGCTGACTGGGGTTGTACAGGGTTAGTAGTACCGAAATTGCTGAGCGGGTGTGCAGCCTGCGATGATGACGTGTGCACTGATGTGGTCTCTGCCATTGATGCCTCAGGACTCAGCGTCATGTGTGGGACCTGCAGGTCCGCGGTGCTGGTCTGCATGATGTGGAGCATGCCATGGTGGCGGGACCAGGGCCTGGAGCTTGCACGGTGGACACACCGTTGGCGGCAGGTGAGCAGTGGGGTCTGCGTGCGCAAGTGCGGACAGCCAGCACTGGCCGGCGGGAGGGGGTAGGGTGCGGCTGCATGTGTGCGCAGGACGGACAGGCGTTGTTGCCATGTGCAGTGAGATGGACTCTGCCATGATTGACTCTGGCCTCGATTACAGATTGCAGAACTGGTGGCTTGCAGTGTATCCCGGCACGTGGTTGGAGACACACCGGTGGCAGCAGGTGAGCAGTGGTGCCTGGGTGCGTGGGGGCAGCAGTTTCCCTCCCTCTCTCTCCCTTCCTTTCCTTCTCTCTCTCTCTCTCTCCCTTCCTTTCCTTCTCTCTCTCTCTCTCTCTCTCTCTCCCTTCCTTTCCTTCTCTCTCTCCCTTCCTTTCCTTCTCTCTCTCTCTCTCTCCCTTCCTTTTCTTCTCTCTCTTTCTCTCTCGGCCTTTCTTTCCTTCTCTGTTTCCCTGTGTCTCACTCCTTTGATGTACGCATGACACACGTTCTGATTTGGTGCTTTTTTTTCCAGGCTGTGACATCAAGGTTGTCCCGCACGGACCCGACAGGAGTCTTCCGCATTGGTGTTTTGTGTTGTATTTCAATAAAGTTTTTGGTTGTTACTTCAATGATGAGTGACTGTTTCTCATTCTTCTGACCACACATGTGTGTTTCTTTTTGTCATTGTGCAACATCATGTGCTTTTTGTGGCTCTTGTGTCGTGCACGGTATGTGTTTGTCCGGGGGGGAGGGGTCCGGGGGGGGCCTGGGAGTGGTGGCGGTGGGTGTTGTGGCCCTCATGGGTCTCCCCGCTGCATGATCATTGTCTCCATGGCATCTGTGGGTCTTCAGATGTGGCTCTTGGCTGGGCTCCCTTTCATGCTGCAGGTAGTCATCCTGCTTAACACCAGCAAAAGACAGGTGTTAATTCCCTGCTGCTACCGCGGCTTATCGCCTGTTTTTGGTTCGCATCGCAGATCTGTCAGTTCGTTGTGAAAGTGGGGTAGTGGTGTTTTCGTGTGTTTTTGCACGGGAACGCCTACTCTGCATCTCATTAGGGTTAGTTGGTGGTGTCACCCGTGGGGGTAAAATTTGCGGCAGTTATCGCGGGAATACTGGCGATGTCTGCAGTTTGGACCCGCTTGTGAATGGGGCACTAAATCTATCTCCACTTTTGATGCGTTAAGGTGGCGATAACTCGGCGATAAGTCCTTGTGAATATGCCCCAATGTGCTGAAAAACCAGAGTATGTTTGTATATGCTGCCAACGCACTTACTACAAGACTCAAACGCGGACTGTTGACTTATATGTAGAAAGTGAAATAGAGAATAATGATAACTGGAAAAAGATTGCACTGTACTTATTTGTAGAAGAAAGATTTGACTTCTCCACATGACAAGTTATATGTAAGTACTGCTACAATAAATTAGAGGATAATAAAATGCCTGCTAGAGCTGTACATAACTAGTTAGAACTGGTTCCCATTCCAGAAGCACTTCAAGGTTTAAATATTTGTGAGTCCATTTCTATCCAAACTATGCATCCATATAGTGCGTATGGAGCCAAAGACAGGCAAGTTACCCCCAACAGAGCTGCAAAAAGGTCTAAAAGGTAGAGTAGTGTATTTGCCATTAGAAGTCAAGAAAAACATTGAAACGGTAGGGGTAGATAGCAATTTAGAGGAATGACTAGAAATTCTTGTAAATAGTGTGCCTACCAAGAACAAGAAGATATGGCAGGAGTTATTAGATGTTGCCAAAGTTAAAAAAACAACTTCATATCTGGTACAAAACAATGTTTATTATGGAAATGTGAAAAGCCTGCAAGATATCACACATATGGAGGATCATACATTTCCATCAACAAGTCAGATTGAGAAGGTGGATCAGTCCAGGACAGAAGAAATGTATGAACATTGTAGCTTCACAATTTTGCATTCTAAAGAGGTTATTGGTGATGCCATTGAGCTGTTTCAAATGAAAGAAGCAAAAGGAGCTCCATTAAGTGTGCGGGAAAAAGTTTAGAATCTTTTTCCTACTGGAGTAGGTGGCAGGTATGATGAGCGGCTTTTGCAAATACCTGCAGCTGAGTATAGATGTAGTAGACTTTATTCAGAAGATCCTATATTTCATCAGTGTATTCGATATATATTTCACCTATTATTTGAGAGTGACTTGCCTGGCCTCTTATATGCCATGAATCATATTCTAAAAACAGGAGTTATTTTGCATAATATATCAGCAAGATAACTTTTGGAAAAAGTTCAAGGAAAAGATGAGCACGTGGAATACAATTTAATAAACCAAATGGCATGTCAGCGTGGGATTCATGAATATTGGTATCGGCGTCATGGTGAACTCAAGTGCATGTTGAGGAACATTGGAGCACCTACTTGGTTCCTGATGCTGAGTTGTGCTGAATATGCATGGGATGACCTGCTAGAATTCTTGGAGGAGGCAAATTCAAATATAAAAGACATTCATCTGAAGACGCCAGGAGAACTGTGATCACTAGACCCTGCAAATGTTTGCATATATTTTAATCACAGATTTCAAGCAATGATGGTTTTCATTTTGAACAAAAGAAAACCTCCTCTTGGTGAAGTGATTGATTTCTTTTGGCATAAATAGTACCAAACCATAGGTGCTCCCATATTCACATGCCGTTGTGGGTAAAAGATGCCCCAAAGTTTGGAACAGACAGTGAAGAGTCTGTGTTGTCTTTTATTGAGCAGTATGTAACTTGCTCCACCCCAAAGGAGAGTAGTTACAACATATTAAGATAACATGTTCTACGATTCCAAAATCATAGATGAGGAAAATATTGTCAGCAAAAATACAGAGCAAAAGGGAAATTTTATACAAGAAGTCGTTTCGGATTCCCACGACCTGTCATCTCACAAGGAAGAGTCAACACCTTTTTGTCTGCAGTCAGACATACACTTAGAAGGAAATCATCGAAAAATACATACAACCTAAATAAACAGAGGCCTCCAAGTACATTAATGACTACAACCCTTTGATTCTGAAGATGTGGAATGCAAACATGGATGTACAGTTTATTGCAGCCAACTCAATTGTTGTTGCTCTGTATGTTACATCTTATATAACAAAGTCAGAGAAAACTGAGATGAAAGAGATGTGGGAGGAAATTTCAGCAGACAAGAGTCTTACAAAGAAATTGTACAGTTTTAGTTTGAAAATGCTTTCTAACAGAGAGATAGGCTCCCATGATTTTGCAGACCAGTTAGGCTCAGCTAGATTGTTTTCGAAATCTAGAGGAGTTAAATAGGTGAGTTCAGGGCTTGCTAATACTCATAACAGAGTGCTGAAGTCTTTTCCTGAAATTCATTATCTTGCAGAATTTAAACCACACAGTACAGATATTCTGTAGAGTAACATGCTGGATATGTATTATCCAAGAAGAAGTTGTCATCTGGAAAGGATGTGTCATTATGAAAAACTTCAACATTATACTTTCAGAAGTAATGTCAGTGAAAACATAGATGAAGATAAATTTACTGTGGCTTGATGTGAAGGATGTTTGGTGAGACATAACAAAGGAAATGTAATCAACCATTGAAAGCTAAGCTGCCAAACTCCACACGAAAGAGAGCTTTTATATTTAGCCTTGTTACAGTTGTTTAAGCCATGGCACCTGAAAGTGAGCTACTTGGAGAATTTGACTGTTATGAAGATTCATTCAACGCTGTGAAAGATAGCATTGAGTGCTCTGTGTTTACAGTGTATCTTCAAACGTTGAGAGGTGAAATTGAACAGGAAGAAACAACTGCTGCTGAGATAGCAAGAGAGAGTTCTCAGAGACGTCAAAGTTCAGCACCTGGAAGTCAAGATCCTCTTGGACAGCCAATCATTGAAAATGAAGCTGCAATAGCTATGAATGAAGTGGAGAATGCAATGCAGCAAGTAGGACAGGAAACTGTGTATTTAGAACTACTAATACAGCAATTGAATGCAGATCAGAAATACATTTTTGAAGAGGTAAATAAAAGGTAAAGTAGAACATGGATTTGTCCATGAGAATAAAAAGTATGAATGTTCTACATATAAACCAGTTCTATTGTACATAAGTGGTCAAGCTGGAACTGGAAAAATCTTCTTGATGACAGTACAGACAAGTTACCTACAGAAGACAACAGATTCCAATTTGTCGTGTGTAGTCACTGCACCAACAGGCTTAGCTGCTCATAATGTTAAAGGAGTTACCCTTCATCGATTATTAATGCTGCCTGTTTAACATGACAACAAATTACAATACAAAAAAATTATCTGGTGATGCTTGTCATTAAGTGGAAAGAATATTAAAGAAATGAAAGCTACTAATTATTGATGAAGTCAGTATGGTGTCTAACCTAATGCTAGCTTTTATGCATTTAAGAATGCAGCAAATATTAAAAACTGACTACAATGTACTATTTGGAGGAAAATACTTAATAGTCTTTGGAAACCTGCTGCAACTGACTCCTGTAAAGGGACAACCTGTATTCAAGCAACTACTACATAATGAAACAAGGAATTCACTAGGAAGTATTGGAAATGTAAACATTTGGGAAAACTTTCAATACAAAGAGTTAATCCAAAATATGCACCAAGCATCAGATATGAATAATGCACATATACTAAAGGATATAAGAGTGGAGTCTTCACAAGAGAGGGAAAGACAGTATTGCAAACCCGTACTCATCGAAAAAAAAATAATGATACAGCTAATGAAGTAATGTACAATTTTGTTAAGGAAGAGAAGTCTATTGTTTGTTTGATGCCAACTCTTGAGGAGTTTAGTAAATGCAATGAACAATTAATGCAACTGGAAAAGAAGAGACTGTCAAAATTAGAGCAAATGATAAAATGGAACATCAAGGAGTTACAGTGCTACTAACATAAAAACTACAATCGAAATTGGATAGTTTAGAAAAGTCTATGTGTCGAAAACTGCAGGATTAGAAAAACAGTTACTTATCTGTAAAAATTGTCATGTAATCTTACGTCGTAATTTAACTGTTGAAGAAGGGCTGGTAAATGGTGCAATGGGTAAAGGTATGAAATTTGTTAATTATCCAAACAGAAATGATGTGGAATACTTAGCCATAAAATTTGATGATATTGCTGAAGTTAAGCATATTGGTAGATGCATTGTAGGTTTCCTACTTGTGAAATTCTTGTATGTCCAGCGAAAGCAGTTCCCAGTGTCTTTAGCAAATGCAGTAACTATTCACAAATCGCAAGGTTTAAGTGTAGATACAGGTCTTGTTAATATTGGTAGTAGTGTACTCAAAGAAGAATGTCATTTGTTGCTTTGTTGCTAATTGAAACATTGTCTGGTTTATTTCTGATTGATTCTGATGAGAAGAAAGTAAGTGCTGATGAGAGCTGTGTAACGAAGAATAATTGGCTTAGAGCTCAATATGCACCTCATTTAGGCCAGTATCCTGTGGTTCAAAAAACAATACTGTGTCAATAGTGGAAAATATCAAACAGTCTATCAGAGTTGAACAAAAATATGAACAAAAAGAAAATCAACAAGGAGGAAAGAAAAGAAAACTAGAGCGCAATGAGGAAATACAAGGGTATCACTTTGATAATAAATCTGGGGTGAACTGTTATGCAAATGTAGTGTTGAATGGACTATATCATTTGCCTCATTTTACAAATTCTATTAAAGAAAAGGCAGATAAAAGAATGTTTTTACAACTGTGTAGTTTACTTGAAGAATTGAGAAGTGATAGAAGTATTATACATTCTGCTACTGGAATAAGAAAACTTACCGATGACTGTACTGGATCAGTAGTGTTCTCTCAAAATCTTCAGCAGGATGTTCAAGAGTTTCTAATGGTAATGCTAGGATTACTAGATGAAGAAGATGTGAATATCAATGAATTATTTGGTTTAACTTATAAACGGACCCATAACTGTGAAGATTGTGAATTTGCATCTAGCACTGAAATAAATTCAGAACAATTCTTCTACTTGACATTACTAGTTTGTGAAGCTGTGCCGTTTGAAGATTTAACTACAAATGCCAATCAAGATATGACCTGTCCAAACTGCAGATCAGAACTTAGGTCAATGTTGTTTCTACAGAGGTATGGAAAATATATCATAGTCATGCTTCAACAATGCAGAGTGGATGGTACTAAATTAGGAACTGAAATTACAAACTTTAAATCTGCACAAATTTCCATCTCAAAAAGAACTTTCACAACTGTAGCAATCATATTTCATGAAGGAGTTAATATAACCTCTGGACACTACACAATATATTTAAGATGTCAAACAGGATGGACAGGGTGCAATGATATACAAGTGACATTCAAATCAATTCTAACCAAAAAGTTACCAAACTCATATCTGCTATTTCTAGAACCAAAGTTCTAAGGAGAATCTAGGATAAGAAAAGGTGGTATTGTGTTGACATATATATGGATTATGTGTTCCTGAGACATTATTCAGCCTATTGGGGGTATTGTCTACAGCAAGCTGTTAGAAAGTAAGGACTCTTTTTAACTGTGGGAAAGGAATTTATAAATATTTGAGGACTGCATTGTGTTACTACAGATACAAAGTAAATGGAGGTACTATAATACTAGTAGCCCTAAGTTGCATGTAAAAAGTCTCTTCACCACTAAAATAAAAGGCCCTTTTTGTTTCTGCTACAGCAACGTCTATGTAGTACTATGAGTTATGTTTTTCATACATGGACTAAGAACATTTTAGACATCATTTGGCCTAACAGGGATGATATTTACAAAAGGATATGCAAAAATGAAGACTGCTTCATAATTGTTGGACATTTTGTACCAGATATAAAAATATCAGAAACTGTTTTAACATATAGTTGCTTTCATTAAGGTAGCAACCTATCAGCAAGCCATGCACTATGCAAACACCCAGACACTATGTATGCATTCATCCATTTACTGAGGCACTACTCATGCACTCATCCACTCACCCAGGCACTACTCATGGACTCATCCAATCACCCAGGCAGTACCCGTGCACTCATCCAATCTGCCAAGGCACTACCTTTGCACTCATCCAATGACCCAGGATTTACCCTTGCACTCATCCAATCACCCAGGCTCTAGTCTTGCACTCATCCAGTCTCCTATGTGCTACTCACGCACTCATACAATCAACCAGGCACTGCCCATGCACTAATCCAATCACCCAAGGAGTAACCTTCCACTCATCTATTCACTGAGGCACTACCTATGCACTCATTCATTCACCCAGGCACTACCTATGCACTCATCGAATCACCCAGGCACTACCCTTGAACTGATCCATTCACTCAGGCACTAAACATGCACTCAACCAATGACCCAGGCAGTACCCTCGCACTCTTCCATTCACTCATGCACTACCCATGCACTCATCCATTTACTCAGGCACTACCCATGCACTCATCCAATCACTCAGGCACTACCCATGCACTCATCCATTCACCCAGGCCCAACCCTTGTACTCACCATTCACTGAAGCACTACACTTCGCACTCATCCATTTACTCGGCCACTACCCATGCACTCATTCATTCGCTGAGGTACTACCCATGCACTCAACCAATCACCTAGGCACTATCCATGTTCTCACCCAATCATGCAGGCACTATGCATTCATTCATCCAATCACCCAGGCACTATCCATGCACTCGTCCAATCACCCAGGCTCTACCCTTGCACTCATGCAATTACCCAGGCACTATTCATGGACTCATCCAATCACCCAGGCAGTACCTGTGCACTCGTCCAATCACCCAGGCACTACCCTTGCACTCATCCAATGACCCAGGATCTACCCTTGCACTCATCCAATCACCCAGGCTCTACTCTTGCACTCATCCAGTCACCTATGTGCTACTCACGCACTCATACAATCAAACAGGCACTACCCATTCACTAATCCAATCACCCAAGGAGTACCCTTCCACTCATCTATTCACTGAGGCACTACCTATGCACTCATTTATTCACCCAGGCACTACCTATGCACTCATCCAATCACCCAGGCACTATACTTGCACTCATCCATTCACTCAGGCACTATGCATGTGCTCATCCATTCACTCAGGCACTACACATGCACTCAATCAATGACCCAGGCAGTACCCTTGCACTCTTCCATTCACTTACACACTACCCATGCACTCATCCATTTACTTAGGCACTACCCATGCACTCATCCATTCACCCAGGCACTACACTTCTACTCATCTATTCACCCAGGCACTACCCATGCACTCATCTATTTACCCAGCCACTACCCATGCACTCATCCAATCACTCAGGCATTACCCATGCACTCATCCATTCACCCAGGCACTACCCATGCACTGATTAATTCACCCAGCCATTATCCATGCACTCATCCATTCACTCAGACACTACCCTTGCACTCATCCATTCACTGAGGCACTACCCAATCACTCCTTCATTCACTCAGGCACTACCCATGCACTCATCCATTCACCCAGGCCCTCCACTTGTACTCACCATTCACTGATGCACTACACTTGCGCTCATCCATTCACTCAGCCACTACCCATGCACTCATCCATTCGCTGAGGTACTACCCATGCACTTAGCCAATCCCAAGGCACTATCCATGCACTCACCCAATCATGCAGGCACTATGCATTTATTCACCCAGGCACTATCCATGCACTCGCCCAATCACCCAGGCTCTAAACTTGCACTCATGCAATTACCCATGCATGACCTTGCACTCATCCAATCACTCAGGCGTTACCCTTCCACTCATTCATTTACTCAGGTACTACCCTTGCACTCATCCATTCACTCACATACTACCCATGCACTCATCTATTCACCAAGGAACTAACCATGCACATATCGAATTACCCAGGCACTACCCTTCTACTCATCCATTTACCCCAGCACTACCCATGCAGTTATCTATTCACCCAGCCACTACCCACACACTCATCTATTCACCCAGGTACTAACCATGCACATATTGAATCACCCAGGCACTACACTTCTACTCATCTATTCACCCAGGCACTACCCATGCACTCATCTATTTACCCAGCCACTACCCATGCACTCATCCAATCACTCAGGCATTACCCATGCACTCATCCATTCACCCAGGCACTACCCATGCACTGATTAATTCACCCAGCCATTATCCATGCACTCATCCATTCACTCAGACACTACCCTTGCACTCATCCATTCACTGAGGCACTACCCAATCACTCCTTCATTCACTCAGGCACTACCCATGCACTCATCCATTCACCCAGGCCCTCCACTTGTACTCACCATTCACTGATGCACTACACTTGCGCTCATCCATTCACTCAGCCACTACCCATGCACTCATCCATTCGCTGAGGTACTACCCATGCACTTAGCCAATCCCAAGGCACTATCCATGCACTCACCCAATCATGCAGGCACTATGCATTTATTCACCCAGGCACTATCCATGCACTCGCCCAATCACCCAGGCTCTAAACTTGCACTCATGCAATTACCCAGGCATGACCTTGCACTCATCCAATCACTCAGGCGTTACCCTTCCACTCATTCATTTACTCAGGTACTACCCTTGCACTCATCCATTCACTCACATACTACCCATGCACTCATCTATTCACCAAGGAACTAACCATGCACATATCGAATTACCCAGGCACTACCCTTCTACTCATCCATTTACCCCAGCACTACCCATGCAGTTATCTATTCACCCAGCCACTACCCACACACTCATCTATTCACCCAGGTACTAACCATGCACATATTGAATCACCCAGGCACTACTCTTCTAATCATCCATTCACCAGCCACTACCCATGCACTCATCCATTCACCCAAGCACTACCCATGCACTAATCTATTCACCCAGGTACTAACCATGCATAACATAACAGGTGTATTTGTAAAGCGCACGTTCACCTCCAACGGGGCATCTTGGCACTGATTAACAGATGTTTATTGTTACCCAACTCAATGGTACTCATTTTGTCGACCTCAGAAAGGATGAGAGGCTGAGTGGACGCCACCAGGATTTGAACCTGTGATCATGAGGTCGAACACAGGCCCCTTCAGTGCATGCATTAGTCCACTAAGCCACCAGACCCATCTCATGCACATATCGAATCACCCATGCACAACCCTTCTACTCATCTATTCACCCAGGCACTACCCATCCACTCATCCATTCACTCAGCCACTACCCATGCACTCATCCCTTCACCCAGGGACTACCATACACTCATTCTTTCACCCAGCCATTATCCATGCACTCATCCATTCACTCAGGCACTATCCTTGCACTGATCCATTTACTGAGGCACTACCCATGCACTCCTCCATTCACTCAGGCACTACCCATGCACTCATCCATGCATCCAAGCACTACCCTTTAACTCATCCATTCACTCAGGCAGTAAGCATGCGCTCATCCATTCACTTAGCCACTACCCATGCACTCATCCATTCACCCAAGCACTACCCATGAACTCATCTATTCACCCAGGTACTAACCATGCATAACATAGCATGTGTTGTAGTGTGGATTGTGGCCTCATTGTCGACATTGCTAAGTTAGCTTAGGCCTAGCTGCCATGATGCCTTCTTTGCACACGTTACTCTGTGACTTTGTTTTTCCAGACTCTGCTTGTGCCCATTCAGCATTAGAACTGTCTGCCTTTTTGCCTTTCACCTTTTCTCATGTCCTCTGTGGGGTTCGTCTGCACACAATGTACAAGGTCAAAAAACAACGTCCCTTGTTATTGCTGTTCTGGTCAGCCCCTCGCACTTAGACATAACATGGAATACAGCTGCACCGGGAGAAATTCATGTGCTTTTAATATTGTGATCTCCCTGTTTGTGACACTTGGAGAACAACCTTTCCAGGGAGAAGAGCTGTGCTTATCTGATGATGTAAACCTTGCATCTAGATCTTGAGGTATGGGAGTCCCCCGGACAAAGCCCAGAGGTCTTCTATTTTTATAATAAACTAGTTCCTAGCACGGGGAGGGTGGCAAGGCCTTTTAGTCCTATATCCACTGCCTCTATAAAATGCTGTCCCCGTTTGTATTCTATGGAATTGTAACCATGCTTACTGTTTTATCTTTATGCATTATGCTGCTAGTACTGGCACGTGTACTGTGTCTTAGAGCACGTTAGTTGAAATAAACATTTTAAACTATACTGTGTCTCTTAATACGCACGTTGTGGACAAGTATGAGTGAATAATGAAAGAGTGTTCTTGCTCCCGCGATTCCTGAAAGAGTCTGTGTTCTGGGATGTCTAATCATTGGTAGCTTCGCTGTAGCACGAAGAATGAATGTGACACTATAGCTAGTCGGATTGGAATTTTGGGTACTAAGGGGTGTGGTTGGTACACCACTATACACCGAGGTCCTGTTTTCCTGCACATAGTTCTGTATATGTGCAGAATCCCCGCAACATGGTGCCACCAACATGGTGGGCTTCTTATCTGCGAGACGCTTGAGTAGTACTTGTGCTTGTCCACAATTCCCTTCACTTATGTTTCCGGAAAGATATGTGAGGGTGTAACCTCCTATATTGATGTTTTATAGGTTCTTTCAAGCTTGAAGTTATTAAAAGGTGTTCTCTTTAAAGTTAACCCTATATTGCGCTGCCACGCACTAGGTTGTTTTTCATTCTTGGTCTTAATGGCTGTGAATATAAATATCCCGGCACATAGCCGCACTGCGCTCCGAGCTCATTTGACAGCATATGGAGTGCCTGACGTGGGTGTCGCCCTCATCTTTGTGGTCCAAGCCTATCCGGCTTACCATTTTGAGGTGTTTTACTCATGGGTCACTCTTCCGGCGGTGGAAGGTGCTGACAATTTGTTCTACGTTTACGCTCCCACCGCCCTTCCTAATGTTTATCGGCCTTATCAGGCTCTTGAAGTACCGCCCACGGAGTGGCAACACCGTGTTTGGTTTAATGGCGCCCTCCCACATCCGGTCACCCTGATTCGTTTAGGCCCCTTATCGATAGATGGGGCCACTTGGCCTGTTTTGGGCGGGTATACCCCACATCCACGTCATTTAGCAGTTCCAGTGGATGAACTGCGCGTGCTGCATACGTCTTTGATCCGTGTGCACAGAGCTTTAGTACAATATGTTACAGGCAACGTCCAGATGGCCCCTCCTGGAGTTTCGGCGCATCCAGTTGGACCGGGCGGTGTGACCATAAGTCCCGTCATGGTTAATTCGGTGATGGGCAAGCGCCCACAAAATAAGGATGATTTGCCTTATTGGCTTGCAGAAAAATTTGACCAGCTGGAGGCGGTGTTTCCGAACACCTCTCCTGTGGAGAAACACAGGATTTTGACCATTAGCTTGCCAAAAGACTTAATTCCTGAGTTGACAGAATGTAACAACTGGAGCAAGGTATTCGCAGCAGTGTATGCGAAGTGTTTCGGCACTCCATCCATGACAGTCCTCCCCACCGTGATTAAGCCTGTACAAGACAAACATGGCCCTGAAGCAGCTGTGGAACTAGGGTTGCGACTGGTGGGGGTGTTCGACGTAGTGGCTGACCTAATCCTTGCGAACGTCAAGGGTGATGCAGTCAACTTTCAAGTCGCTAATGCTTTAGCTTTGGTCCCAGAGCCGGACAAGCCACGCGAATTACCAAAAATTATTGCGCAGGCTTATAAAACCATTGGCCGCAATAGTTTGGGGGTTAAGCCTTTTGCTAAAACGCAAGCTCAAACACATCCACAACAAAAATCTCAGTCTGATAAAGACGAGAAACCGTTCTTTTCTAAAAAGACCTGGAAATTGAAGAAACAGGGAAAGCAACAATCAAAACCAGGGTCGCGTGCAGCATCACCGGTTTCTGTATCTTCTGAACGCACTTATGATTTGTGCGACCGAGCGAGAATTAAGTCTCCTGATAGATTTCAGGTTCCTGACCAGCATTCTCCTCGTTCTTCGCAGGCACCATCGACCTCACAGGCTGGTGGAGGAGATCGCCAGGATAGAGGCAGGGGTCGTGACGCCCCACAGGGACGAGACCAACCTCGACAACCTGGCAGAGGGAAACAAGAAAAATGTCCCCGTCCTCGTCTGCAGTTTCAGAAGAAAAAAGTTGCCACTTTAACAGCGAGATATGCCACAGACGGTGAGAACGAGACTCCTGAATTGGACGTGGGCAGTGACACTGCTAGACAGCGCCGCGGAAGTTACCATAGTGCGGGAGGCACTACGTCCTCATGTGGAGGCGACAGCAACTGACACTTACATTACTGTCGAGACTGCTGACACCCGAGTGGCACCCCCTGACAGACTATTTAATATTGTCCTGCAAATTGAGGGTGACATTGAGCGTGTTATTAAAGGGATTTTTGGGGAAAATCTGACCTCTTCTTATGACATTTTGTTGGCGGAGGCAGATTGGCCGCCCCCATTTGTACTTGCTGCACATAGAGGGGAGGAGGTAATCCTTCCGAGCTTTTCTCGTTATGTCCCCAAGGACAAAGCGGAAGCTCTCGCAGCTGAATGGGCTGTGGCCCAGGCCCCGGCACTGTACCGTAATCACGTGGGCTGGGATGAAGATTCTCCTCCCCATGATATACCATTGCGGTCTTTGCCACAGCCTCAAGCCCAATATCCCCTCCGGCGGGAAGCTAAGGGTCCCGTATCCAACATTCTGACCCAGTTAGAATATCAAGGAGTAATTGAAACATGCGTGTCACCAATGAATAATCCCCTTTTCGCGGTTTCTAAACCCGATGGGTCGTACCGCTTGGTATTGGACTACCGGCATTTGAACTCCCATTGTCGTACCTTTGCGGTACAGAATACCCATAGTTCTGCGCTAGTAGACAGTCTTGTTCGTAAAACATACAAAACGACTCTTGACCTTTCCAATGGTTTTTACACTCACAATTTGTCCCCGGACTGCGGCCAATGGACCGTGTTCACTTCCGGTGGAAAACATTTCAAATTTCGGCATTTGCCAATGGGCTACAAGAACAGCCCGGGGGTCTTCGCCGCCTGTGTTGTCTCTTTGTTGGACAGCATAGACCCAGATGCGTATTCGTACGTGGATGATATATATCTGACAGATGATGAACTATGGCTGCATCTTTCCCGAGTAGACCGCATTATTCTTGAGTTCGCGGTTTTAGGATACAAATTTAATTTTGCCAAATCTCACATCGCAGAATATACTCTGTTGTTTTTGGGCTACGAGCTCAACAATGAAGGTAGGGGCTTAGCTCCCCACTTCTTGGAGAAGTGCGCACTTCTGCGCCCTCCAATGACCCTGAAAAAACTTCAGTCTTTGCTGGGATTTTTAAACTTCGGGCGTTCTTACATTCCCGAATATGCCCAGCGTATCAAACCTCTTTATGCCTTGATACAACCGACCTTTTTGAAGTCATGCTGGCTTACGGAACATTCCCTTATTCTGCAATCTCTGCAGTCTGATCTACTTGAATCTAAGTTCTTGTTGACACGTGATAACCATACGAACCTGGTGATCAGAATTGTTCCAGGGGCCGTAGGTTTCACGTACTTGACGTTTAACGAAGGTGACACAGTACCTATTGCCTACAAGTCACATCTTTACACTTCGGCCGAGTTGCACTTTTCCACTGTGGAGAAAGTTTTGACTGCAGTGCAAATGGTGATTCTTAAGGAACGCGCACTGGCACAGGGAAAACGCATCTTGGTTGTCACCCCCTATCCTGCCCTTGAGGCAGTGACCAAGGCAAGTGTACCAAACTCTAAGGCTTTGTACCCCCGTTGGATACAATGGGCGACTTCTTTGACATCTCCGGATGTCACTTTTATCTTTGATTCCTCTCTTCAGACACAGGAGTTCTTACAGTATGAATTTGTTCATCCTCCTCCTCTGTCTTTGCTGCCACTTGAGGAGTACAAATGTATCATTTACACCGAAGGTTCGGCGCAACCGGCCAACAGTTCTAAGCATGCGTACTCAGCAGCATGTGCTATTGTGGCAGGTCACATGGTGAACGGTGAGTTCAAATCAAGTGTTGTGCACACGCAGGCACTAGGAGACAGTACCGCACAATTGGCCGAGCTGCGTGCTTTGGTGCTCGCACTTGACTTTGCAAATCCGGATGTGACTATACTTATTGTATGCGATTCTTACTACTGTGTCCAGGCTTTTAATGACAACTTATTCTTTTGGTCGCAAAACGACTATAGAGATTCTAAAGGCAGCACAATTAAGCATAAAATGCTTTGGGTTCGAGTGGCGGATCTTAAACAACGTCTGCCTCTCACACAGGTGATTCACACTCTTGGCCACCAGCGTGTGGGCGCACACGTGGTCAGTAACAGTTTGGCAGATGAAGCTGCCAAATCAGCAGTAGCCACGTGCTCAGTAGCAGCCGTTACAAGATCCATGACAAAGATAGATAATGAGATTTTGGCAGCTATTGCTGCAACAAAGGAAGGTACTAATTACCCACAGGGTTTCCCTTCCAAGTACTCTTATCACCTAGGTCCCGATCAGGTTCCTTATGTAAGAATTCCAGACGTTGGTGATCGGCTGATTCCCAACGCGGACCGCAGAAATTCTTTGATAACAGCCGCATACGAAGGCTTGGCTTCGGCCCATGCTGGTGTGTCTGCAACTGTTTCAATCTTGCAGCAGCGTTACTGGTGGCGTGGTTTATATAAACAAACCCATACTTATGTCCTTTCTTGTGACATTTGTCAACAGATTAAGACCTCTACGGTTACACGTCCGCCACAAACACAGCTCTGCATTTCTAATAAACCTTTTGGTTGTGTATACCTTGATCACTGCGGTCCATTTTCTTCTGACACTGCATATAAATATATCTTAGTTGCAGTTGATTCTTGCACACCTTTCATCTGGGTGTGGCCACAACGCAGTGCTGACGCTCGAAATGTCATCAGGGATTTGGGTGTCTTTTTGGGAATTTTTGCCTGTGGCACCTTCCATTCCGACCAAGGTCCAGCGTTCGCCTCTAAGGCGTACAAGGATGCGATGAGGTCTATGGGGGTGCTGGTGCAATTTTTGTCTCCATGTAGGCCTGAGGGCAACTCAATTGTGGAGCGAATGAACCGTGACTTAAAGCAATCCTTGACAGCTAGAGTCTTAGGTACTGGCAGGAACTGGCTTGCCCACTTGTATGGCGTGCAACGTGCACTTAATAATCTCCCTAGAAGATCTCTCGGTGGGCGGACCCCATACAAAATGCTCTTTGGCATACAGATGTTTGTGTCAGACCTTGATGGTCTAGACTTGGCGGCGACTGCCGCAATCTTTGACGTAGATAATCATTCTACTATGTTGCAGGACTTACAAGAGACCCGTGACAGACTTGCAAACGAACACTTACCTTCAGCCACTGACGCTGCATTGCAGATTCCGGTTGCCGGCTGGCTTCCAAGGATTGGAGATCTGGTCCGAGAGAAGGTGGAGAACAAAAAAGAATTTGGCCCCTCTTATGCACCGGTTCCAGTTCTTGGCTTGAAGGGTACCCGTACAGTCATCTTACCTCCGCTTCCTGGTCGCAAGGACAACAGATACATCTCAGTGGACAATGTCTAGCTACAACATCTGGCCGATCCTGAATAGTGTTACACCGGCGGTATCATGTCCGGCAATTTCAAGAAATCATGGCCCTCCTGTATCCACAGGCGCTGATGTTTCCATTGGGATGGTAGCTTTGGCAGATCGCCTGTTCAATCTCCCGGCTTCCTCCTGCAATGAGGAAACCGAGTATGTATACCCCGCAAGTGAGTCCGTGGCTCATTTACCTACAACACCACTGGGCCCAACATGTTTTTCTTTTGATTCATCTTCCACCTCATCACTTATCCCGACCAAATTCAGTATTTTTGTATCCTGGTTCAGAGACAATTTTTTGGTCCCTCCGTGGAATACATCTGGTGCTATTCCTGATTTTTCTATTCATGTCCATTGGCTTTGTGACAGTTTTTTTCTTGCTCATCCATGGCCACTACTTGCCAGAACGCGCTGTGGTGAACTCTGTTGCTGGAACTTTGGCTCCGCATTCTTCTTCACACATCATGAAGCGTGATCACACATTTGTGAACATTTCCGCCTTTCCAGTTGCAGATGGCATCGTGTGGGATGCAGTGAATTTCCAAATCCATGGACCTACAGAGATTATTAATGTACCCAGTGTGCTTCGTGTTTCCATGGGTGATGTGGTACAAAGGAATATTCATTCAGATGATTGGGATGTGCATGCTATTGAATCGTTATTTTCTGATTTAAAATATTATGCTGCTTTTAATGCTGAGGATTTGTACTTGAATTCTGCTAATTATGCCGATTTATATTGTTACCAGCATTACGGTAACCATTTTCTGCATAAACCCAGTACACTTCGAGGTAGTTTCAATTATACACAGTGGGAACATTGCCCGATTGCTATTGATCAGTCAGCCTGGTTGGCGTGGCCCATAGCATCTAAAGCCTGCCAACTGCTTTTTTATAACTCTACTCCTGGTTACAAATAGGATAGGCCAGACCCAAGGTTTTCTGACTCGCGTACAGTTACTACATATTCTGTTGGTAAATTATGTAAACAGTGGTTGCAGCACTCTACATTAGATTCCGTAAAACAACATTTATCCCTTCTATCAGGCAACATTGATCTGTCCAACTTTGTTCTAGGGCCTCGTGGTCCAAGACCTAAAAGATTTGTTTATGCAACCTACAATGAAATCTGGAAGCTTTCACAAATAGAAGCTGCTTCCCGTTTACGGGAAATAGATCAAGCAAATCTAGAAAAAGTGCTGGCTGTTGTCGACAATAGTATTAACACCCTGTCTTCCCGCATTTACACATTGGAGACTATTGTTTCATCTGTTGTTGATATTGTACAAGATGATGTATCTGTGTTATATCATGGTCAGAATCAATTGCGTTCTGTGATGCAGTTTGCATGGACTTTGCAAACACTGAAAATGGGGAAGGTTCCATGGCATTTTTTAAATACATCTGCCTTGTTCTTACCGTTTAATTTAACTGAAAAACAGCAATTCATGTCCATGAAAGATGCAACATACACTCCCCTACATATCGAAAAGATTGAGCCGTTGCCATTCTCTGTGGCGGAGACTGACTCTGCAGTGTGGCTGGTTAACGGGGTTACTGCTTTGCCTTTTTCTTTATTTGAATTCAGTTCATGCATGAAACATTATCCTGTAGGCCGTTTTCAGCCTTTAGGCAGTGCCTTTTTACATGAACTTTGGTCCCTACCTTTCACATACAGATGCCTTCGGGATGAAAAGGAGGTATTTCTCACAGGAGAGTCTTGCGATTCTACTGTGGGTCATTCCCTCATTTGTAAAAACATTAAATTGCACGGGGCTTGTAATGTTTCTGCTCCGAATCTTGCTTGTGTTTTAAAATGCGTTCCAGCTCCTGTTATATCACCTTCTTTCACTGTGCTTGCAAATGGTAGCTATCTGCTTTTAAATAATCAGGACTGCTGTGGGATGCAGGCAGGCATCCCCTAAATTGTAACAGTTTCACACCGCGTTGTGTGCTGCAGAAATGTGCTTTTTCCACCCCCGCGTGGGATGCTAGATAGTTCTGTTAGGCCTTACATACCTACTTTGAAGGCGGATTTCAATAAATTGAGCAGAATAAAAGCGCTATTACTGAACCAGGAGGTTATGCTCACTTACGCGAGGGAGACCTTCGTCCTCCAGGTGGCTAGTACCCACAGTGAGATACAGGCCCTTTTGAACACTAACCTCCCCCAACATTTCGATGAACTGATACACTGTATATTTAATGCATCTAATACCAAAGGTCTAGTGCACTTTTTAAAGTTGTGGGCTCCGGCCTTTTGACCTCCTTTCAGACTATATTTGGTGTAATTCCGGCTTTTATTCATTCTATTTTTTCCAGCGTCTTTGGAGGCTTCCCATTGATCCTCGCATTAGTTGCTGGGATATTGCTTATATTTTGCCTGTTGCGCAATGGCTGCACTTCCTGGGGGTCTATACGACCCAGCGTGGCTACGGATGCTCCGTGAACGCATGATTGACAGCTTCGGCATCCTGCCACTGGCGACTCTCAGGGTGTCTTATGGACTTTCTTATAGCTTTGCGTATTTCACTTGCGTGTAACCTGTGATGTCCTGTTTGCGGTGTCCGTTCTCTTGGTCCTTGGATATTTGCCTCTCCAATACGGCTTGTTCGGACCCGGATATTGACCAGTTGATGGGCCCCTTAGTGGCCCATGAACGGGAATTTTCCGGGGCTGGATTAATGGCACGTGCGGCTGCACTTGTAGTCTTGGCGCAATGGGATATCTGGGCGGCTGCTCAGCATTTCCTACAGCGAAGTTATATTGAGTATCACGCAAGTTGTCCTGCAATGCTGATCACTGCTCCCTATTGTGAGGAACATGAATGCAGTTTTGATTTGTTGAACTGGATGTCGTCTCTTTTTTCAAACGATGACAATGATGTCTTTCTGGAAGGTGTTGCAGTTTTCTGCGCATACACTCTGATGGATTGAGGACATTGACTTTCAACGAACTGCATTACTGGATTTTTTTTATTCTCTTGGAGTGCCCTCTTTTCTGGCCCTATCTAGAATTTTTTTATCCCAAATTTTTTTTTTCCCATTCCCTAGCCTTCAAAGGGACATTTCCCACAAATAGACGTTTACATTCTGATCCATCTATTCGAATTCTGTTTTCGTCCTATGTCTTGCCCTATGGACTGACCAGGGGAGGGTGTAGTGTGGATTGTGGCCTCATTGTCGACATTGCTAAGTTAGCTTAGGCCTAGCTGCCATGATGCCTTATTTGCACACGTTACTCTGTGACTTTGTTTTTCCAGACTCTGCTTGTGCCCATTCAGCATTAGAACTGTCTGCCTTTTTGCCTTTTACCTTTTCTCATGTCCTCTGTGGGGTTCGTCTGCACACAATGTACAAGGTCGAAAAACAACGTCCCTTGTTATTGCTGTTCTGGTCAGCCCCTTGCACTTAGACATAACATGGAATACAGCTGCACCGGGAGAAATTCATGTGCTTTTAATATTGTGATCTCCCTGTTTGTGACACTTGGAGAACAACCTTTCCAGGGAGAAGAGCTGTGCTTATCTGATGATGTAAACCTTGCATCTAGATCTTGAGGTATGGGGGTCCCCCGGACAAAGCCCAGAGGTCTTCTATTTTTATAATAAACTAGTTCCTAACACGGGAGGGTGGCAAGGCCTTTTAGTCCTATATCCAGTCCACTGCCTCTATAAAATGCTGTCCCCGTTTGTATTCTATGGAATTGTAACCATGCTTACTGTTTTATCTTTATGCATTATGCTGCTAGTACTGGCACGTGTACTGTGTCTTAGAGCACGTTAGTTGAAATAAACATTTTAAACTATACTGTGTCTCTTAATACGCATGTTGTGGACAAGTATTAGTGAATAATGAAAGAGTGTTCTTGCTCCCGCGATTCCTGAAAGAGTCTGTGTTCTGGGATGTCTAATCATTGGTAGCTTCGCTGTAGTACGGAGAACGAATGTGACACTATAGCTAGTCGGATTGGGATTTTGGGTACTAAGGGGTATGGTTGGTACACCACTATACACCGAGGTCCTGTTTTCCTGCGCATAGTTCTGTATATGTGCAGAATCCCCGCAACAGTGTATTTGTAAAGCGCACGTTCACCCCCAACGGGGCATCTTGGCACTGAATAACAGATGTTTATTGTTACTCAACTCAATGGTACTCATTTTGTCAACCTAAGGTTGAGAGGCTGAGTGGCCGCCGCCGGGATTTGAACCTGTGATCATGAGGTCGAACACAGGCCCCTGCAGTGCATGCATTAGTCCAGTAAGCCACCAGACCCGTCTCATGCACAAATCAAATCACCCAGGCACTACCCTTCTACTCATCCATTCACCCAGGCACCACCCATGCACTCATCTATTCACCCAGTCACTACCCATGCATTCATCCAATCACCCAGGCACTACACATACACTCATTCATTTACCCAGCCATTATCCATGCACTCATCCATTCACTCAGGCACTACCCATGCACTCCTTCATTCACTCAGCCAGTACCCATGCACTCATCCATTCCCCCAGGCACTACCCATACACTCATTCATTCACCCAGCCATTATCCATGCACTCATCTATTCACTCAGGCACTATCCTTGCACTCATCCATTTACTGAGGCACTACCCATGCACTCCTCCATTTACTCAGGCACTACCCATGCGCTCATCAATGCATCCAGGCACTCCCCTTGCACTCATCCATTCACTCAAGCAGAACGCATGCATTCATCCATTCACACAGCCACTACCCATGCACTCATCCATTCACTGAGGCAATATCCATGCACTCACCCAATCATGCACACACTATGCATTCATTCACCCACTCACCGAGGCACTATCCATGCACTCATCCAATCACCCAGGCACTATCCATGCACTCACCTAACAATGCAGGCACCAAGCATTTATTCACCCAATCACCCAGGCACTACCCTTGCACTCATGCAATTACCCAGGCACTACCTTGCACTAATCCAATTACTCAGGCATTACCCTTCCACTCATTTATTTACTCAGGTACTACCCTTGCACTGATCCATTCACTCACGCACTAGCCATACACTCATCTATTCACCCAGGTACTAACCATACACATATCTAATAACCCAGGCACTACCTTTGCACTCATCCATTCACCCAGGCGCTACCCATGGGCATTTCCAATCACCCAGGCGCAACCCTTGCACCCATCCATTCACTGAGGCACTATGCATGCAATCATCTATTCCCTCAGGCACTACCCAGGCACTCATTTAATCACCCAAGCAGGACCTATGCACTCCTCCATTCACTCAGGCACTATCTATGCACTCATCCAATTACCCAGACACTACCCTTGCACTCATGCATTCACTGAGACATTACCCATGCACTCATCCAGTCACTACTCATGCACTCATCCAATCACCCAGTTAGTACTGATGCACTCATCCAATCACCCAGGCACTACTCATATAATTTTCCAATTACCCTGGTACTATCCATGCACTCACACAATCACCCAAGCACTAATCTTGTACTCATCCATTCACTGAGGCACTACGCATGCGGTCATCCATTCACTCAGGCACTATCCATGCACTCATTCAATCACCCAGGCACAAACCTTGCACTCATCCATTCACTCATGCAGTACCTTTACACTCATCCATTTATTCAGACACTACCCATGCACTCATCTTTTTACCCAGCTACTACCCATGCACTCATCCATTCACCCAGGCACTACCCATCCACTCACCTATTCACCCAGAAAGTATCCATTCACTCATCCATTCACTGAGGCACTACCCATGCACTCATCCACTCACACAGGCACTACTCATGTACTCATCCAATTACCCAGGCAGAACCCATGCACTCATCCAATCACCCAGGCACTATTCATACATTCTTGCAATCACCCAGGCACTATCCATGCACTCACACAATTACCCTGTACTATGCTTGCACTCATTCATTCACTCAAGCACTACCCATGCACAAATCCAATCACCCAGACACTAGCCTTGAGCTCATCCATTCACTCAGGCAGTACGCATGCACTCACCCATTCACTCAGGCACTACCCATACACTCATCCAATGACCCAGGCACTACCCATGCACTCATTCATTCACTCAGGCATTATCCATGCACTCATCCATTCACCCAGGCACTACTCATGCATACATCCAATCACCCAGGCACTACCCTTGCACTCATCCATTCACTCATGCACTATGCATGCATTCATCCATTTACTCAGGCACTATCCATACACTTGTCCAATGGTCCAGGCACTACACTTGCACTCATCTATTCACTCAGCCACTACCCATGCACTCATCCATTCACTCAGGCACTACCCATGAACACAGCCAATCACCCAGGCACTCCCCTTGCACTCATCCGTTCACTCAGGCACTACGCATGCACTCATCCATTCACTCAGGCACTACCCATGCACTCATCCAATCACCCAGGCACCACCCTTGCACTCATCCATTCACTCATGCACTACCTATGCATTCATCCATTTACACAGACACTACCCATGAACTCATGTATTCACTCAGACACTGCCCATTTACACTTCCAATCACCCAGGCACTACCTTTCTACTCATCCATTCACACAGCCACTACATATGCACTCATTATATGTAGTGGCTGGCACTACCCATACACTCATCCAATCACCCAGGCATTACCCATGCACTCATCCAATCACTCAGGCAGTACCCTTGTACTCATTCAATCACCCAGGCACTATGCATGCACTCACCCAATCACCCAAGCACTATACATGCACCCACCCAATCACTCAGGCAGTACCCTCATCCAATTACCTAGGCACCACCCATGGACTCATCTAATCACTCAGGCACTACTTATGTACTCATAGATTCCCTCAGGCTGCACTGGTGCACTCATTGTAACCTCAACAGGCACCAGTTATGCACTCATTCAATCATCCATACACCAGTCATAACCTCATTCCAACATATGTACATACTTTATCTTTTCTTTCACCTTAAAAGGTGGTTCCAACAGGAACCTTTTTTAAGGCTTTTGTAAAGTTTTAATTTTTTTGGTTCTTTTTTATAATAACAAAAATGGCAACTGGGAAAGCAGGAATTGAAAAAAACGAGCACTGAAAAATTTGCAAAACATATAAAAGGGGGGAACAGATAGCATGTATGCTGTTTTGCAGCATTGCGAACAGCTGTAAGACACTGCTCCCTAGCACTTATAACAACACTACAGTCCATGCAGTACGTGGCCATTCTTGACAACTCTGGAGCCATATCTGTTGCAGTAGTCTGCACCTCAGAAGGGACTTTGTGGCCGGGAATTGTTGCTGCTGCCACTGAAGTAGATGGTCCTCCAGCTTCCCTCTGCTTGATCGCCAGTTGGAGAGGTTTTTTATGATAGGTTTTTAAATGGTAAAACATGGACGTTGTCCCACATGAATACTTCTTGTTCATCTCTCCAGAGAGGGTCTTGTTGCAGATTGTGTTTGGTAGCTGTTTTTGATTCCCCTGATGGGTTGTTAAAAAAATCCCATGCCACACTGGCTCTTTTTTGTGGAGGTTCCTCTTCTTCCAAATCTTCAGTCTCCACCTCCTCTACCTCCTGGTCTACTGCTGTTCCTGCTGACTCCCATCTCCTTGCTGTGTTGCCAATTTTGATAGAAAAAAAGCCCAAAAACCTTGCACAGCAAAATGAATCCACCTGCTCAGAATGAAGTTCTATGAAAGAAGATTCAAGAAGGAGGAGTGGGTATTTACATCCTATTGTTTTTGCTGAAAAGTATATTATCCAATGATATTCTTTGCTTTCCCGGTCATGTGATATTCGCGGTGACTGATATGTTCGTGGTTACCGATGTGAAGCGGAAATGCAAAATACAAGTTTAAAGTAGTTTTCTTTAAAAATTGAAAGAAAAGTGGAACTTTCAATACTATAATAGTAAACAGCTATACTAAACTTTTTCACAATTTGTCTACATATATGTTTCAGAGTTGTTGAAAATCACGCACTATCTACGTTTACCGACATCATCGCGACTTCCGATATCTTTGCAGAAATGGAAAAAAGTGTTTGAAGGCGATCATTCTGTAAACTCCTCACAAAAATATGAGTTTGAAAAGTACACTTATAAAGTTCTACTGTTAAATATACTGTAGAAGATGTCTATATATATGTTTTACACTTTGTACAAACCATGCACTCTTTGCTGCGACTACCGACATCATCACGGTGACGTCGGTAGTCGTGAATACAATTTTTTTGTAAAGGTGGCTTTCGTCTAAACTGATCACAGAAAAGTTAAAACAATATTTTACTAAATATTTACAGTTAAACTTTATTTAAAAAATGTCTTTAAGTCTATTTTTCAGTATTTGAAATACATTTACTGATGACAGAATCTCCACAGTAAATGCAACAATGTTGTGCCGACTTACAAAATTGTTAAAAATAAAACCAGTAATTAATGTATTTTCTGATAAACACATATGAAATCGAAAAATGAGTGGTGTATTATATAAATATAATACAAAATATCCAATTATAGAAAGGAAGTACAAAAGTCTTCAAGGTTCACTTACAAAAAAATGGATGTTACAATTAAGAAATAGAATTTAAAAAAAACCTTAGAAACTGAAAAAAACAAAGGTTACAGGGACGTTATAGTTAGGAAATAGAATTAAAAAAGCCTTAGAAATTCACTGAAAAAAACAAAGGTTACAGGGCCATTATAGTTAGTCTGATATTTCACTCGCACATAACCAGAGAAATTCAGCAGTTGTAGTTAGCTGAGCTAACTATAACTTGCATCCCCGCAAGCACTGCTTATGACCTCACATATTACATCACTCATGACATGAACAGTGACATCACTGATGATATCACTGATGACATCTCAGATGACATCACTGATGATATCACTGATGACATCATCCACAGAATCTCTGACACAGCCAAACAATGTTTATAGTACCCACTTTTCTGCTCATATCAACTTCATTTCTCATTGTAGGTTCGGTGACTGTGAGGGGTTTGATACACATAAAAGCTGCCTGTAGTAGGGAATTAATTTTGGAACAGACCTATAGTATCTTGAGGAACTTAGCTTTCTCTGAACATTTGTATACATGTTGAACACTGTGTGCAAAAAGGGTTTCCCATATATCTGTGGTTGACTGTTAATGTGAACTAGGCTACCCATGAAGTGTATTGTATAGAGCCGAAGATGCACATAACACATGCTTGTAACACCTAAGGGAGTCGTGTCTGTTATGACATTAATGATGCTTCACTTTATTCTGAGAAATTTTGTACTTAACTACAGGCCTCTACATCCATACTAGCTTATAGAGTAATATGTACAAAAGAAGCTTGGATGATGTCATCAATGATGGCATCAGTGATCTCATCAAGGATGTCATTTCAGATGTCATCGGTGATGTCATAAATGATGCAAAAGAACATGCCATGAGTGATTTATAGTTAGGTCAACTGTTCCACAGGAAACTCATTTTTAATATTGCTTATAACTTTGACAAATCTCCATGAAACTTTAAAAAAAAATAGTGCTACTTTTTGACTAGTTGAGCATGGACATTTTTGGGGTGATCTGTCAAGGGGGCACTGAGAAAAAAGGGAGGCCCCAAAATGCAAAATCCCCATGCATTTTCCATGGACTTGCTTAAACATGGGCTACAGCAAAAGCTTCTGAATGGAACTACACCAAATTTGGCAGGAAGCTAGATCTTGGTCCACAGATTGTGTTTTTTGTAATTTCGTATAAATACGCTTAGTAGTTTTTGAGAAATAAATGGTCAAAAATATATGTTTATCTTGACAGTTGGGACCGCAAAAGGCTTGAGAGACTCTCGCAGGTTTGCCAGTTTGAAAATGGAGTATTCTGTTGCACCAGGGAGCTTTATTTCCCTTGGGGTAATACGCTCCCACGGGAGTCAGACTCACCCGGGAACGAGCACTCTGATTGGCTTCCAGCAACATTAGAAAAATGTTTCTGGCAGCCATTACCAGACTTGGGCCATAGTACCCTGTCCTGAAGTAGTAAATTAAAAAATATATAAGGGTTAGGGTAGGGATACTCTGCCCACATAGGCCCCAGGAGGGCAACCCAAAGAGACCTTTGGGCCAAATAAAAAAGATTGCAGTTTCTGCTGTGTTTGCCCTGTCTGGCAGAAGCATTTTCAAAACTCCCGCTAAACAGGAGCAAACACAAAGTCTGCTCCCAGCTGGTGGAAGCTTTAAAACTTCTGCCGCCAGTTGGGAGCAGACTTTTGATTGGTTTTCCTGCCCGCACTGATGCGGGCGGGGAAATAGATGAAGAGATTGCTTGTGCCCAGAGAGAGCAACAGCAATAACTGCTCCCTGCGGGCGGGAGCAATGCCATCTCCCACACCATGCAGGGAGCTGGCTGGGGCTGCGGGGACCCTGGGAGTTCCCCCATGGGCCCCAACATTGTGGATGGTGGGTGCCCAGGGTGGGCACCAGGACACCTACCTTTAAAAAGTGTATCTGGCTCTGGGGAATGGGGTCCCCAGGGCAAAAAATAGCTCAGGAGGGGGCCGCGTGGCCCCACTTCAATATGACTTAATTAATGGGCCTAGGGGATGGGTTCCTCAGAGCTGAAAAAGGCTCAGGGAGGATAAAGTGCAGTCCTCATGGCTTAATAAGGCTCAGCAAGTGGGGCTATGTGGCCCCCTCCCCTTTAAAATACATAAGGCCCTGGGGGATGGAGTCCCCAGGCCCTAAATGAGGCTAGGGGAGGGGGGCCACGTGGCTTTCCTCTCCTTAAAAACAAGCCTAGGAGATGGGGTCCCCCAGGGCCTAATAAAGCTGGGAAGGGAGGCCACATGGCCCTTATGGGTGACACGTGCCCCCCTCCCCTTAAAAACATAAGGCCCTAGAGGATGGGGTCCATTGTCCATAATGAGGCTCATGGATGGGGGCTACGTGGCTCCCTTTCCCTTGAAAAAAAGGCCCCTCTGGAATGGGGTCCTTAGGGCCTTATGAGGCTCAGGTACGTGGGCATGTGCCCACTCCCCTTTAAAAAAAGGCCCTTGGGAATGGGGTCTTCAGGGCCAAATGAGGCTGAGAGAAAAGGGCCACGTTCCCCCCTCCCATTTTAAATACGTAAGTCATGGGGGATGGGGTCCCCAGGGCCTATTGAGGCTTAGGGATGGGAGTCCACTTTTTTATCATATTTGGCCCAGTGGATGGGGTTCCCGGGAATCCGAAGGTCAACTCTATTCTGTGCACAGCAAAGGCTGTGCACGGTGTGGGGTTGGCAGCCTGATGGGGGTTTGGTCACAGGGTCTAGTAGCAGGTCAAGCTCTGTGATCAACCCACACTGCGCAAGGCCAAAGGCTGTGTGCAGCTTGGAGATGGTGGCCTGTGGGGCCTGCGGGGACTTGGAAGCAGGGCCTGGCTTCAGCACGAGCAAAGGCTTTGCGCAGCATGTATTTGGCTGCCTCCGGGTGACTGCCTGAGGGGAGTTATATGCAGGGCTTTGCTGCAAGCCAGGCCCTGCAGCCAACACCAAACTGCCTGCAGCCCGAACCACTGGACTGAATTACACCAAATTTGACAGAAAGCTAGCTTTTGGTTAGCAGATAGTGCTTTTTGTTTTTGATGTAAATCCATTCAGTAGTTTGTGAGATATTAAAGGAAACCCAAATTTGTATATCTACGATCACGAAGCCTTCGTAAATAATGAGCTTGTGCAGAGTTCGGCAGAGCCCTGATTGGCTGCCAACACCTCAACCAGGAAGTGTTGGTTTCCATCTTGGGACTCGGCTTCAGCTGAATCCCTCAAAAAACACACAAAAAGAAAAGCGGACAGGGTAGGAATACCCTGACCCCCCAACATCGGCAGTGCAAAAAAGCTTGTTTTAAAAATTCACAGTGATTTTCGCAAAAAATACTTGAATATCGTGTGAATTAAAAAATAAATATAAGCGCGGTCTCCGGTGCCTGTTTTTCAAGAAGACCCCTGGTGTGCCAGGTCCTGGGGACATGCCGATATTGATTTAAAAATGGAGGGGCGCATGGGCCCCCCTCCAAGGGCTTGTTAATGCCCTGGGGCCACCACCTCCCAGGGCTCATGTTAAAAAGGAACAGGGGGCCTTGCGGACCCTCCTGGGCCCCGGGGACTGCCATCTCCCCGGAGCTACAATAAATATTAAACAGGGGGTTCTGGTGGACTCCCTACACCTGGGACCACCACCTCCCTGTGGCCAATTCATTTTTCAAAAAGAGCGCATGACCCCCTTCCCTGGCCATATACGGCCTCTGGGATCATCACCTCCCCAGGGACAGCCCAAGAATTGTAAAGGAGGGAGGCCGTATGACCCCTTCCCCTCCTGGAACCATTAATGGTCCTGGGGACCGCCACCCTTCACGGCCGGCTCTTACTATGTCTCGGTGTAGTGTAGCTCCTATTTCCCTAATAGGCTCTGCGCATTGGAATAATATCCCCTATAGGTTTGACATAGGACTAAGGTTAGTATGTCCCTATCGAGTATATTAAACTTAATTACTTGTGCCAGCTAGCTCAGAGGCCACTAGAAACTCCTTGACAAACAAGAAGGGAGTAGTTTCTGGCAGCCGCAAAACATGACAACTTTGTTTCCCTTTAGAATCAGAACGTGTCCCAGAGTCGTAGAAACAATAGATAACTATTTCACTCAGCTCACTCGTGCATACTTAGTTTTCCTCAAAGTTACACAGAAAGAAATAGACGGGCGTTTCAATAAAATGTTTATTGAACAGTCTTGTTTCTGGTGTAAGTTAAATGTGCTGTTACGATCACAAGACAGTATGCGAGGTAAATAATGTACAGCGTAAGCAGTAGAAATAAATAATACTGCGATAGCATTATCTTTTAGCAGATATTCATTTACATAAATAACACAGACTAAAAATGTGAGTACTCATACGATGCGTTTCTAAGCTAGTTCTACCCCAATGTACCTAACCTAACCTAGGTGTAGGGAGAGGTATGAAGTAGGTGAAGTATTCCTTACTATGGTATACTAAGAGTATGTTAAGTCTAGTATGCCTAGTATGCCTAGTATGCCAAGAGTCCCTCTAGGTTCTAGTCAGCTCCATACCTTAAGAATGAGAGAGGTGGGAATCTCTTGCCAGATTCGAACTCCAACACCCCGCAAGGGAAGTCAGATCACTGGAAGCTGGACTCTCTGCATGCAGGGATGACAGCGTCTTCTCAGTGCGTCAGGCCGGGAAACGGGCTCCTCTGAAGTCGAGGTCTCCTCTAGTTTACAAGGGCTAGGGAAGGTATATTTATACCTGAGAGGTACCTCATAATGTTAGCATTGACGTGAGTCGGACAGTGGAAGACGTCATGAATGAACCCCTAAGGTATAACGGTTCATGCATAATAGATGAGTTCTTGAAGAAATCAATAGTCCTGTGCTAGGGAAATTCCCGAAGCCTAAGGGTCTGTTCTTCAAGAACTCGTTGTGACGTTAGGGTGGACGGATGTCGGAGACCATGCCTGTATTTGGAGTGCACGGTTTAATGCCTAAATAAGGACTGGGATTTTATGCCTATATAAGGGCAGGGCGAATTGTGCCTATATAAGGACATGATACAGGAAAGTCCGTGTATGGACACCCTAAGAGGAATACAACACCCACTCCACTTTCGTGTGTACGATAATACTAAAATGCTAAACATTAAATGGAGTACCGCATATTTTTAAAATATTTCTTAAAACCGTTTAAAAAGGCATTTAAAAACCCATTAGAATGCAAAAGGTACTGTACATTTGAAGCATTGCTTTTCATTTCAGGCATATATTTAAAATAAAATGCAATTTGAATGAAATATGCAGAAATATTTACATGTGACAAAATGATCGATAAGTTTTCTCAAAATCAAAAGTCATTTCATGTCATGGAATTTTTTAGACAAACAAGATGACTAAGTGTCTGTGGAAGTACCGCGAAGTCTGTACTATAAGGCTAGTTCTACTTCAAGCAGATTGAATTGCCATTTTAGTTCGAAAAAATGGGAAAAAGTTCAATTTGGGAAGAGTTGCAAGTTTTTTAAGTATGAAGGCCAAATTGTTACTGCATCTCTGGAACACTGTGGGCTGAATCAGAGTCAGATTACGGGTCTGGTGTAAACATGAGATCATCTATTTCTTTAGACAAAACATCGTCCACTGAGGTTGGTGTCATTTGGAACACCTCGTGTAGTAGATTAATTGCACAGAGATGTGAAGCATCGCTTTCAACATAGGTTGCCGCAGCAATGTTCACGTCCGTTGTTACCTGTGTGCCTGTAGGTCTTTCTTGTACCTCAGCAGCAGCCGGAAGCGTCTGTGAGATCTCAATAAATGCTGACAGCAGGATTGGCAGTCTCTGGGGACAACACAGAGCATGGGCCGTTATCGGGTCCAGCAGAGTATCGATATCCATTGGCGTAGCTGATGGAAATGTTAGACAGGTGTCCAACACGCATTCTTCACCGCATAGCAGGCATTGTAGAACAGGTAATATGCAATCTTGCCAGATTGGTCTAAATGACAGGAACCATGTGGTATTAAGTTCCCGTAGACGAGTCATGCCCAAAAGCTGTACTATTCGCTCACAGCACTTTCGTTCAAGGAGAGCTTTCTCGATTTCGCTCGCAGTGATGTCTGCGAATAGGCTTGCCATAGCGTAATAGCAGGAAGAGAAATAGAATTCCGGCAACAAGTGCTAGAATTAATGGTATGCCACCAAACACGGAATGTGCAAAGTTCGGGATGATTCCGAGTATTGCCTGGAAAGGTGCTAACAGACCGGTACAGATGCTCTTAAATACATGTACAATTCCTGTTGTATCAGACATGTTAAAGATACGTCGTATCATTTCCACGAAATGTATAGGGCAGTTTGTACGTATTAAAGTCTGTATCTCATCCGAAGTCCTTGCTACTTGTAGATCATAGGTTTCTTTGGCCGAGGTCAAAGGCACTGTTTGCTGTAAAAGCATGGCTTTCATTCTGCTCAAAGTATCAAATCTTATAAAAGAGACGTTCAGCGAAGGCCACAAAGGCGACTCCCTGACTGTGTCTATTGGGGGAAACAATACTTGCATACAGCAAGTGACCCTGGAATTGACCGTTACTAGATATGGGATGCCTGGCAACATGCCGCAGCAACTCTATTCATTCAACATGAGGTAACTCCCATTAGAAAGTTGTCCAAAAGTTGGATTAATCACAGCAGCTGGTGTACCCTGCTGATGGCAAGACAAATTTGCCACAGAACCATTACAAGCCCCGTGTAAAGAAATGTCCTGACATATAAGTGAACCGCTCAGTGCACGTTTACAGTGTGTACCGCTCAAAAACACTTCACAATCCCCACTCCAACATCTATATGTATACGGTAAATCCCAAGATGTCTTAATGTATTCCTTACCCAACCTTTCATATTTGCCTGCTTGCATTTGTGTGAGGCAATACTGAAACTGAAAAGTAGTCACAGGTAATGTGATTATGCCATGAATAAGCCATTTTGTAGCTGGTTTTTCTGCCACTGTGAATGGTAACTTTTCCAGTTTTTTCAATGCTCAACACTGTATACCTTGCTCCTCTTTGTGCCCATTCGATCTGTTTATCAGTTAGATTGTATTCAGCAAACAGAGCTGACGTGTTGATGAAACGCCAAGGCACATAGCCCGCACGCAAAGATTGCAGCGTCCAGCTTAATAACACAATAGAACGTAATTGAGATTGGCCTTGCTGTAACATCGCCAAATCTTGTTCCAGTATGTCGATAGCAGAGGATACAATGTTGTCCAATGAATATATTCTGGAGGACAAAGTTGTTAACCCATTGTCGACCACAGAGAGGGTTTTCTAAAAATTAATACAATCAAGTTCACGTATTCGTTCTGCGGCCTCCATCTGTGACACTTTCCATGCTTCATTATAAGCAGCATAAATGCCGGCATATATGAAACGTTTTTGACGCGGTTTTCTTGGTCCAAGCAAGAATTCCCTAAGGTCTGCGTCTTCTTTAAGTAAGGATAAGTGTTGTTTCACATCCTGTAGTGTAGATTTCTGAAGCCAATCGAGGCATAATTTTCCTACACTGTATGTTGTTACTACCCCCGTATGCTGTCTTTGGACGTATCTTGGGTCTGGCCTATGAATAGTAAATCCCTGAGTTTTATTCAGGAATCTTTCCTGACAGTTGTTCGTGTCTGTGGGCCAGATCAACCATTTTCTCCAATCAGGATTAGATCTGTTGAGTTGTAGTATATTGTCAACTGTCACCACTGCCTGTGTATTATTATCAGTGGCAGGTGTTGGTACAGAAGGTGTGTTCATCTCCTTGATCTTGGCTAGTCCAAGACAAGATGTTTGTTGGACAGTTTCATTCAAAAACATTATTTGTTCAGGGATGATGCAGGCTCTAAATAAAGCTTCTATCCCTTGCACTTGCCAATCTTTAGTACCCCAGACAGTTTTTGTGTCTATTGTGTCTTTCCAAAAGTCGAAACCCTGTCTAGACAGTTGGGCAATAAATATTGCAGAGTAAATCTGTTTCGTATTAGTTAACATAATTTTCAGTCCTGTCTTGTTTACATTTTTATAGTAAAACATTTCTGGATTAGATGTATTGTATCCTGAAAAATATGGAAACTTGTTAGCAAATGTTTTTGAACTACCTTGTGGTGGTGTAGGACAATGCTCCCATTGGTTAAACATAAACACATTTCTCGGGTATGCAGATTTATGCAAATAATGATGACCATAGTGGTTGTAACAATACAGTTGTTCATAGTCTGATGAACCCTCTAAATATTCATTTTTAGAAAATGCAGCAGATTTTTCTAGGTCAAACATTATGTCATTAACAGTCTCAAAGTCCCAATCATCTGAATAGGTACTGGACGAAATTAGATCACTTAGTGAAATTTTAAACAAATGTGGAATGTTCAATTGTTCCGTCGGGCCGAAGACATCAAAATCTGTTTTGTCCCACACTATACCATCCTGTATAGGAACAGCTGTGATGTTCACTGATGACAAGTCTCTTGCTTCACGATGGGAAGATTTATGAGGTTTTAAAAGTACGTTCACGTCTTTTCCTTCAGTATCCACATGGATGTATCTGCCACTTATAAGCACGCTCACAGTTGTAACCAAAGCTAGCCAAAGCAGGAAAACAAATAGTCCAGATATAATCCAGAGCTCAATCCATGGTGAAACCAGATAAGTCTTTTTCAGAAAGTGAAGAAAGTCTTGTACTTGCTGCTTGAATTTCAATGATGCTGGCGTCGTTTCAGGTTCGCTTGGATCTTCTGAGAACGTATCAAAGTTAATGAAATAGCCAGAAGCAGTTCTGTCAATTGTTGGAATTGCATCAGGATTTGTAGAAATCGCTGAAATCAGTTGATCACTTGCTACATTGGTGTAGACAGGTGTATTTGGACGAACTGTTACTTGATTTTCAAGAGGGATGAGTTCCATTGCATTTTTGCTTAGTCCTCCATCTGTTACAGCTGAATTCTCGATTGTTATCAGTCTTTCAGTCTGAACCTCTTGGATAGTAGCGAGAGGAGTGCGTCTGCTACTAGGTCGGAGTCCACGTGGTCTACTATTTAGTATTGGCCACATACTGTGGTTTGATGTGGTTTTCTCCTTTCTTCCAGCAAGGGGCGGCAGAAGTACTGTTCTTGTTCCTTGAACTGCTAGGACGGGTACTGGTTGTCTGTAAGAAGGTCCAAATTCCTTCTTGTCCGCAATCTTTTCTCTGACTAGATCCCCAACTTTTGGAATCCAGACAGGCCTTGCTGGGACCGCCGGTTTTTCCCCAGTGGTGGTTGGCTGTAGGAATACGTTGCTTTGTTTCGTTCTTAACTCATTCAGTTCCTGTAAAACAGCCAAACGATCTTTGATATCAAATGTTTTATTTTCCACCACTGTGCCTACGTGATCGAGATCTGGTACCCACATTCTTGTCCCAAATAGGACCTCATATGGAGTGACCCCCCCTAGAGAACTTCTTGGCAGATTGTTTAATGAGCGCTGGACCCCATTGAGATGTTTGACCCACCCATCACCCGAACCTAATACCCTAGCTGTTATAGACTGCTTTATGTCCCGGTTTTTCCTTTCCACAACCGAATTTCCCTCAGGATGGAATGGAGAGGAGTACCGCAATGCAACGCCCAGACTGGACATGGCTTCTTTGTAAGCCCGAGAGCTAAACGCAGGGCCCTGGTCAGAATGTAGCGTGCCTGTTGCGTATGTGCCCATAAAGACTCGCAAATCTTTTATAACAGTTCGAGCGTCAGCCGAGCGCTGAGGCCATATCCATAGGAACCTTGAGCATGAATCCACTGCCACCATGATATATTTATAGTTACCGTCCCTTTGCAAGGGACCGCAGTGGTCCAGGTTAAGCTAATGGACAAGCTAATGGTTTGTCTGAAATTAACAGGGGTGTCTGCGCAGGACGTTTCACTGTGGAGACTTTCATCTGTTGGCATATATCACATTCTAAAACATAGTTCTTTGTTTGTTTTCTAATGCCAGGCCACCAATATCTTTGCTTGAGTAAAGATACTGTTGCAGAAACACCTGCATGGGCAGAAGCTATCCCTTCGTGTGCTGCTAGGATTAGTCCTAATCTGCGTTCCTTGTTTGGAATTACCCTATCCCCCACTCCAGGGATTCGAGCAAACGAACGTTGTTCGCATCAATTACATAAGAGTACTTGAGTGGAAACTGTTTTGGTAATGCTGCACTGCTGCCCTTGCTTGAAGCATTGACAGCCAACATTATCTCACCGTCTATTTTTGTTTTCGAACGAGTGATCGCAGCTACGGAAGCCGTCTGAACAGCCCCCTTTGCGGCTTCGTCAGCCAATGAATTCCCTGCAACGTGAACGCCATCACGTTGATGACTCAGTGTGTGTATCACGTGAGCCTTTGGTAGTTCGTTTTTCAACTGAACTACTTGTTCCCAAAGCATTTTGTGCTTTATTGTGCCACCCTTCGCATCTTTGAAACCATTTTCAAGCCAGTTTTGTATATATTCATTATACGACTGAACACAGTAAAATGAATCGCACACTATCAGTGTGGGGAATTCTCGATCTGTACTTTCAAGTGCCAGTTTGAATGCTTGTAGTTCAGCTCGCTGAGCTGTACAATCTCCTAGAGATTGAGTTTTCGTGACCATAGGTCTGAAGATGCCATCTCGCATGCGACCTTTAACGATTGCACACGCTGCACTGTAAGCTTGCTTACTCCCTGTTGCGGGCTGTGCGGATCTGTCAGTGTAAATTATGAATTCGTACTGATCGAGAGGCAGAATTTCAGTGGGCAGAGGACATTCTTGTTCATATTGCAGGAATGCTTGTGTTTTTAAATCTGGATCAAAAACATATTCAACATCTGTTGCAGCAAGAGAATTAACCCATTGTATCCATCTTGGATGTAATGCTTTAGCATTTGGAATGCTTGCTTTTGTGACCGCTTCTAAAGCTGGTACTGGGGTTACGACAATAATGCGTTTCCCTTGGGCTAAGGCTCTTTCTTTTGCTACAGCGGTTTGAACTGCTGTTAAAAAAATTTCAGTTGAACTGAAGCGCATTTCTGCTTGTGTGTACAAATGAGATTTGTATGTGATTGGTATTTTCTCACCCTCATTGAAGGTTAAGTAGGTGAATCCATATTGACCCGAAATTATTCGGATCACCAAATTGCGTTGACTTACGCGTGTTTGTAAGTGATTTGTTGCTAACATGTTAGCCTGGAGTGAACGCAAAATTTGTGTGTGTTCCTGTGTCCAGTTTTTGATTGAAAAATCAGGTTTGATTAATGCGTAGAGAGGTTTAACCCTTTCTGCGTAATTTAGAATGTATGTTCTTCCAAAATTTAGGAAACCCAGGATGGATTGTAAGTTTTTAGCGTTTTTGGAGGTTGGAGCAGCGCACATTTCTCTAGAAAGTTAGCTGCCAAGCTCTTGCCTTCACTTGAAAGCTCATATCCTAGAAATAGGACATTGAGATGGGCAATTCGGGACTTTTTAAAGTTGAATTTGTAGCCCTCAGAGGCGAAGCCCAGTATAATGGTGCTTACCCTGTTCAAGTGTTTGTCCAGGTCATCGTCCGTCAGATAGATGTCATCGACATAGGACAATGCCTCATTGTCATAAATTTGTAGTAACTCCGTTACCCTCGCTGGGAATAAACCTGGGCTGTTCTTGAACCCTTGTGGGAGTCGACAAAAGTGACGCTGGGTCCCCATTATGGAGAATGCTGTTAAGTACCTGCTTTCAGGTGCTATGTTTTGACAAAAGAAACCATTTGAGATGTCTAATGTTGTTTTGTATTTTTACGCACAATGTTATTCATTAAAGCTGTGCTATGTGCATTTTGCACTGCAAATGTTTTAGAACAAGTGTTTAGGTGTCTGTAATCCAAAACTAGACGATATGTATTGTCTGGTTTGGAGACAGGAAACAAAGGATTGTTCATTGAGGAGGTGCATGTTTCAATCACCCCTTGGTATTCAAGTTGATCTAAGATCTCCCTGACCTGTTTTTTAGCTTCTTGCTTTATTGGATACTGCCTTTGTGCAGTTGGTTCATGTTTCAGATGTATTTTATGGTGAGGTGAGTCCTCATCCCATCCTACATGATTTTTATATAATGCTGGGGCCTGGGCCACTGCCCATTTCCTGGCATATGTATATTTTAGGTGAATTGGAATGTGGTTGGAGAAGGCAGGCATAATAATGTCCTCGCCGTGTGGGCACTCCCTGACAAATTGTGGTGGCCAGTCTTTTTCTGCTAGAAATGTATCATAGCCCCTTGATAGTCTTTCCCAAAAAAGTGCTTTCACATGTATAGGTATGTCTCCCTCCATCCGGAGTGTTATTTCATATAACTTTTGTGGAGTACTAACCCTGGTGTCTACAGTCTCAACTGTAATGTACTCATTCAAGTCCACTATCTCCAGAAGTTCCTTCAGGTTCTGGCGAGCTATTGTGACTTCTGCTGCACTGTCCAGCATTGTCTGAGCCCATTCTCCGTTCTTGAGTTGTGTTCTCAGTATTCTCGGCATGTCTGACCTTCAGACCTGCTACTTTCTTTTTGGAGAATTGAGGTTTTGCTTTATTTTTCGGAGCGTGTTTGTCGTCTTTCGATTTCACGCGTTCTTCTCTATGTTCTGATCGTCCTCTTCTTTCCGAAGTCTGTGATGAGATCTGAAAGGGACGAGAGGAACGTGTATCAGTATCTTGATACCTATCAGGTTTTCTTAAATTATCCCTATTCCTGAGGTTATACCTCCTTTCAGAGGGCTCCTTTTGAGGAGACCTACCCCTGGATTGAGAACGTTTCTCATTTGACTTTTGTTTATTAGTCTCACACTTCTTTTTAGAAGATGTAGGAGTTTGTTTAATAGAGTCCTTCTCAGGACTTTCAGATAGTTTCGGCTTCACTGGTCTTCCACCCAAACTATCTCTGCCTAATTCTGTATAAGATTGTTCAATTATTCTGGGTAGTTCAGTTTGATGTTCTGTAACATCGAATTCCCTTAATTTTTGGCGGATCGCCACTGCTGCTGCCTCCCCTTTAATATTAGATAATATTATTGTTGAGACCTGGTCGAAATTCTTCAGTAATTTCATACCTAAATTCAGAGCAGGCTCTGCCCCGTATTCGTTTTGAATTTGTTTCAGGACATCTGGTATTAGCGCAATTGACGGAATGCCATGTGTTTTAGTATAGATGGCAGCAAAGACTGAGCCCCAAGTGGTGCAGTCTTCCAGTTGTGGTGTGATCCCCATCGGTAAACTGATTGTTAGGATTCTGTGTTTCTCATACGGGTTAGTATTTGGAAATACTGCTTCGATTTGAGTAATTTTTTGAGCTATCCAGAATGGAATTTGCTCACGTTTTGTGGGCATTTTACCCATGACTGCGTAGAGAGTCTGTGGTGTAATTTTTAGTGTATTCCCCTGTTGGGGAGTTGGATTTGGAAGTGTTAGTGGTTGCTGGACTGTGAAAGTCCGCATGACATATTGGACCAATTGTCTGTAGATTTTTATTAACTCTGTAAGTTGAGTAAGTAGTTCCTCATCTGACATTATATCCAGGTCAGGATGAGGTGTGTAGCCGGCTAGAATCGGCCATGTTGCTCCTGGTCTACCTAGTGGACCGAGCCTGGTAATGTTTCTGTGATGTTTTAGGGCGCCTTTAAACCAGAGCTGATGCTCCTGGTATATTAATGGAATTTCTATATTTTCGAAAGGAATGTATTCCTCTGGTGGATCATCTTCTTTGTAGAAGTGAAACATGTGTGTTACTGGATTGGATTCAGGAAATATTATCCATGAATAGAATACCTCTGTCTGAAAGGATTCATGTGCCTCTATCACGAAAACTGCTCTACCGCCTCTTGCTGGTAGGCCGTGTTTCATGAGTTTTAGAGTGATGGCTCTTCTTAAGTTTGGATGGATGTCTATCAATCAATCAATGAATTTGTAGAGCGCACTACTTACCCACGAGGGTCTCAAGGCGCTGGGGAAAAAAGGGGGGGGTGCCGCTACTGGTCGAACAGCCAGGTCTTGAGTAGCCTCCTGAAGGTCAGTAGGTCTTGGGTCTGTCGTAGGCTGAGTGGGAGGGTGTTCCAGGTCTTGGCGGCGAGGTGGGAGAAGGATCTGCCGCCGGTGGTTGTTCTTCGAATGCGAGGGACGGTGGCGAGGGAGAGGTCGGTGGAGCGGAGCTGGCGGTTGGGGACGTAGAAGAAGAGTCGTCTTTTGAGGTAGGCTGGGCCGGTCTTGTGGAGTGCCTTGTGAGCGTGGATGATGAGTTTGAAGGAGATTCTCCTGTCGACGGGGAGCCAGTGCAGGTTCCTCAGGTGGGGGGTGATGTGGCTGTGGCGTGGTACGTCGAGGATCAGGCGTGCGGAGGCGTTTTGTATGCGTTGCAGTCGCTTGATGAGCTTGGCCGGGGCTCCCGCATAGAGGGCGTTCCCATAGTCGAGTCTGCTACTGACGAGAGCCTGGGTGACTGTTCTTCTTGTAGCTGTCGGGATCCACCTGTAGATCTTGCGAAGCATGCGGAGGGTGCTGAAGCAGGAGGAGGAGACCGCGTAGACTTGTTTGGCCATGGAGAGCGTTGAGTCGAGGATGACTCCCAGGTTGTGTGCGTGGTCGGTGGGTGTCGGGGCTGCCCCCAGTGTCGTTGGCCACCAGGAGTCGTCCCAGGCTGAGGGGTTGGAGCCGAGGATGAGGACCTCCGTCTTGTCCGAGTTCAGCTTTAGTCGGCTGTTCTTCATCCAGTCGGCGACGGCCTTCATTCGTTCGTGGAGGTTGGATTTGGTGGTGAGGGGGTCCTTGGTGAGGGAGAGGATCAGTTAAGTGTCGTCGGCGTAGGAGATTATGTTGAGGTCATGCTGTCTGGTGATGCGTGCGAGCGGGGCCATGTAGATGTTGAACAGTGTTGGGCTGAGGGATGATCCCTGGGGTACGCCGCAGATGATCTCGGAGGCTTCGGATCGACAACCTTTAAATGACACCCTCCTCGGTTTCATTTAAACCGGTAAAGTTAAAAACTGCTGCTTGGGCTGGATCAGCCACAGCTCCACCGTTTCTGGTGGCATCGTCCCCGTTCAAGGACATTTTGTTATTTTTGAAAAATGTAGAACAAGTTTCAAGGAGACAAAGATAAGGTGCACAATATTTTGGAACACTGTATCCTTCAACGTTGATCAAACCAAACAGCTAATATATAGGGTACTTCCCTATGTAGCCGTGGTGGATACTTAACCCTGCCCACTCCAGACGTCTTTTGGAGTATATGGGTAGGGGTCTCTGAGAGAAAAAGCACAGCTGAGTTACTCAGTATCTAGCGTTAAATTACCGCCTTACCAAACGTTGGGCGCCATGTAGTGTAGCTCCTATTTCCCTAATAGGCTCTGCGCATTGGAATAATATATCCTATAGGTTTGACATAGGACTAAGGTCAGTATGTCCCTATCGAGTATATTAAACTTAATTACTTGTGCCAGCTAGCTCAGAGGCCACTAGAAACTCCTTGACAAACAAGAAGGGAGTAGTTTCTGGCAGCCGCAAAACATGACAACTTTGTTTCCCTTTAGAATCAGAACGTGTCCCAGAGTCGTAGAAACAATAGATAACTATTTCACTCAGCTCACTTGTGCATACTTAGTTTTCCTCAAAGGTACACAGAAAAAAATAGACGGGCGTTTCAATAAAAGGTTTATTGAACAGTCTTGTTTCTGGTGTAAGTTAAATGTGCTGTTACGATCACAAGACAGTATGCGAGGTAAATAATGTACAGCGTAAGCAGTAGAAATAAATAATACTGCGATAGCATTATCTTTTAGCAGATATTCATTTACATAAATAACACAGACTAAAAAATGCGAGTACTCATACGATGCGTTTCTAAGCTAGTTCTACCCCAATGTACCTAACCTAACCTAGGTGTAGGGAGAGGTATGAAGTAGGTGAAGTATTCCTTACTATGGTATACTAAGAGTATGTTAAGTCTAGTATGCCTAGTATGCCTAGTATGCCTAGTATGCCAAGAGTCCCTCTAGGTTCTAGTCAGCTCCATACCTTAAGAATGAGAGAGGTGGGAATCTCTTGCCAGATTCGAACTCCAACTCCCCGCAAGGGAAGTCAGATCACTGGAAGCTGGACTCACTGCGTGCAGGGATGACAGCGTCTTCTCAGTGCATCAGGCCGGGAAACGGGCTCCTCTGAAGTCGAGGTCTCCTCTAGTTTACAAGGGCTAGGGAAGGTATATTTATACCTGAGAGGTACCTCATAATGTTAGCATTGACGTGAGTCGGACAGCGGAAGACATCATGAATGAACCCCTAAGGTATAACGGTTCATGCATAATAGATGAGTCCTTGAAGAAATCAATAGTCCTGTGCTAGGGAAATTCCCGAAGCCTAAGGGTCTGTTCTTCAAGAACTCGTTGTGACGTTAGGGTGGACGGATGTCGGAGACCATGCCTGTATTTGGAGTGCACGGTTTAATGCCTAAATAAGGACTGGGATTTTATGCCTATATAAGGGCAGGGCGAATTGTGCCTATATAAGGACATGATTCAGGAAAGCCCGTGTATGGACACCCTAAGAGGAATACAACATCGGGGTGCCCACCACTGGGACACAGCTGTTTATTTTTGAGTGAGAGCAAACACCTCGATTCCATCGGGCAGGAGCAGTCAAAGTGCTCCCACTTACTTAAAGCAGAGGTTTCATCATGCGGGAAGGGAAAGAGATTAAACCTTTGCTCTTGCACACAGGGATCTAAATTTCCAGCAGGTCCCTGTGTGCAATAGCAATGTCAGCTCCCACAGTAGTCGGGCAGCTGTCTGGGAACGCAGGAGCCTTGAGGCTCCCCTGCAGTCCCGATCCTGCATACTGGGTACCCTGACTAGGACACATGCCCGTGCCCCGGGGTCATCTTGATGTAATCAAAACTGTAATACCCAATGCATTTCCTTTAGAAATTATAAAAATGAGGGGTTCATTTTCCCGTAGATATTGTAGTTAGTGCCAAAAAAAGCTAAAATGACTACACATTTTCCGAGTTCCCAAATAGTGACAAATCACTTTTAAATTATTTGCTATATTTATGTTTTTGTATCCAGTTGATCACTTGATTATTTGGTGCACTTAGGGGAGAAGATGTGGCGTTATGGCCAGAGCTGCCGACTTTGTAACTGGGGAACCAGGTTTGAATTTCAGTATTGGCTCAACATACTGTGATTCTGGAAAAATCACTCAATCTCCCCATGCCTAAAACCAAAATGAATGTGTCCTTGTGTAATGTAACTGATGCTCATGTAAAGCACTCCAACACCTTCAGGAGAAGTCCGCACTATACAAAACTGCAAATATATATATTTTTTCAAATTAAGCAGTTTGCACACTTCTGTAATTGGTCTATACTTGGGCTATATTTGGGTGCAATTTGTGCTACATTTTGCCTCTTTTTTTCTCTGGTGGCCATCTTGGGAGACTTTTTTGTTATGAGCTCCCTAATTTCCTCATTTTCTGCAGTATCCTCAGTAGAAAATGCTTTTAGTTTTCCACTTCAGTTCTATCAAGATGGTGTTCAGATGTGCCACACGTTTGGCATAAAGTAAAAATTTCAGCAATCTTGTTGTTCATTAGAACACTGTGTTAAAGGTCCTGATCACCACAGAGTTAACTGGCAGTCTGCTGTTGGTGCTGAAAAAGCATGTTTTTGTCTGATTGTCAGAATGTTGTTGGTTCTAGGACTCGGAGCACTTTACCACTGCTAACCAGTGCTAAAGTGCATGTGCTCTCTCCTTTAAACATGGTATCATTGGTTCATATCCCATGGACCTATTTAATTTACTTGTACGTCCCTTGTAAAGAGATATACCATATAACCAGGTCCTGTAAGTTAAATGCTACTAGTGGGCCTTGGCATTTAAAACCATTTGCCATGTCTTAAACTCCCCTTTTATTACACACGTCACCCCTAAGGTAGGCCCTAGGTAGCCCATAGGGCAGGGTGCTATGTAAGTAAAAGGTAGGACATGTACTTTTAACGTTTGCATGGGCTGGCAGTGACAAACATCCACATTCGTTTTTCACTAATGTTAGGCCTACTCATCTCAAACGTTAACATAGGGAATTCCATAATATACTTTTAATCTGTAATTCCTGATTAGAAAGGAGTAGCTGTGTCATGTTTCATATCTTTGGAATGGTAATGATAAATCCTCTTTACTAGTAAAGTTTGATTTAACATTACTATTTTAGAAATGCCACTTTGAGAAAGTGAGTTTTTCTATGCTCTTACTGCTCTGTGTGCCTGCTGCCTGTCTCCAATACACATCTGGGGTGTTTGCCAGCTCCACTTTGAGCATTCCCTCTACACAGCCACAAACACAGGAAGGAAAAGTGTGTCTGAGCACTCATCTGCATTCTCATGGCTTTTCTGGGGCAGGAAGGGAGGGAGGAGCTGACACTTGCAACTTAATAAGTAGTGGCCTACCCACACACAAAGGGCTGATTACCCTCTACTGATAGTCTGGAGCCAGGGCTGGGAAGGAAATTCCTCTGTTCACTTCAAAGAACATCTTTGAAGTCACTCCCACTTCAAAGGCACAACTGGGTAAAAGTACTGGGTCTCTGACCCCACCAAACCAGACACTTCTGGACCTACAGCTAGACTATGCCAGAAGAACTGCTGTGCTGCATCAAGGACTGACACTCTGCTAGACTGCTAATCTGCAAGGCTTGCTTTTCTGCTGTGCTGTCCTGCTTTCTGCTGCTCTCTGTCCCTACTGAGGAGAGCTGGATTCTGCCTTGCAACCAAAGTGATCGCAATGGGCTTGTTGTCTTGCCTCCTGTTGCTTTAGACTCAAGGATATCAAAGTCTCTACACCTGCCCTTGTACCTGGTTCACTGGAAGTGGACCCAGATACTTGCACCAGAGACATAAACGCATCTCCAGTCTGCATGTAGCAGAACCGCCGCATTAACCCTGTTGTGGGAGTAGAATGGGCACATTGGAATCACAGCATTGCATCGAGAATGAATCACTTCGAAAACAACACATTTGCCGCCACTGCATGGAGAAGATCGACACATCACCCCTCCAGCATGGATTAACCCGGTGCACCATCGTTGGAACAGCCGCACTCGGAATTGGCATTTTGCTCAATGGACCTGACACATCCCCGCCACTGGGTGAAGAAAATTGACGCATCACCTCAACTGTGGGCCCAACATAGTTGTATCACTCATCTGCACCCCGCATCTCACTGTGACCAAGATAAATGTACTCTGCTCACCGGGCTTGCGTGGCTCTTCTGCCCCCGGCCTGCAGTCCATCATGGTCGGGTTGCACTGTTGACTTCTAAGTGCTATAACTCTTTTTATTCACAATTCAACTTCTACTTAATGGATTTTTGTCATTTTGGTCTTGATTTATTTATAAAACTATTGTCTTTTTTTAAAAACCAGTGGCTTTTTGTGGTGTTTTCATTGTGTTACTGTGAGTGTGTTGTGCAAATACTTTACACATTGCCTCTTTAGATAAGCCTGACGGCTCTGTGCCAAGCTACCAGAGGGTGAGCACAGGGTATTTTTAGTGTGTATCTGACTTACCCTGACTAGAGTTGTGGTCCCTACTTGGACATGGTGCATAAATTCTATATCAAAATGAACCCCCTAATTTTGTTCTTTTCTAAATTTCATGTTTTAAGTTTTACCAGCTTGATTCAATCAAGTTGGCTCCAGGTGTGCCACACATTTTTCATAAGTAAAACTATTAAAGCTTTAGTTGTTCTTTATAACAGTCTGAGAAGCTGCAGTAGAACACAGGGGAATCAACTGACAGGCTGCTCCTGATGGAAGTACATGTTTAACTGAGAATGTCAGACTTTATTCTCACATGGCTGAGAAAGATAGTGAGAATTTACAGAAAATATGCTCTCATTTTAGCTTCTGGAGCACCTTCCATATCCTCTAGGAGAAAATAAGGAGAAAACAGTTTTCTCTCAAACATGATTCATGAAATCCCAGCAGAATATCAGCTTTTTGTCACAGAGTAAAATCACCTTAGAACACACCACAATTCCTAAAATTAGTATGGTACCACCAATAAATGATTTATGTTGTATCTAAAATTTGTCATGACCCTTTTATTCGTGATCCTTTTTGTGACCCTCAAATCCTGCCATTCACTGCAATGCATTTCAATGGGTTCCATGTCCCAGAGTCCTGTAAAGGCTGCCACAGAATGTTGTCCATGTTGTGGTCAGCCAATAAAGGGAGGGGGACCCCACCCCACATGACTTTTGTGGTCTGGATGTGCTCACTTTGCCCCATACTATTTTTTTATTCGTTTACAGGACACAGGGATCAAGTCCCTGAGTAAATAATGGCTGCCAAAACATACTCATCAGGTTGAAACCATACATTTAAGATTGACTAGTCCCCTTTAAATTGCCCAATTAGAGCATATCTGGATTTACATAGAATCACAAAAAGCACACTCTGCGTACCAAGATCAAGCTTCCTGAAAACTTTGGTGTAATTCTGTTCAGCAGTTTTTGCTGTAGCCCTGTCTAAATAAGTCTATGGAAAATGTATGGGGATTTTGCATTTTGGGACCCCCCCTATTTTCTCTCCCTCTGCTTGACGGATCACCCTGAAAATTTCCATACACAAATTAGTCAAACAGTAGCACATTTTTGGAAAGTTTTTAGTGACACCTTGAGAGGTCCCTCATTACTGGTAGTAAACAGCGTATCTGAACATATGATTTATGCAATGGCATTATGTATCATTCAGATTTGGTTTCACAAAATGGTAATATAGGAATTAAATGCCTGTAGTAAGGTAACATCACTGAAATCTAAACATTAAAGTGACAATATAGTTAAGTTATAGTTACTTCAGTTAACTATACATGGTAAATATTTGTGCTTTTTTATTAAAGTGTTATTTTAACTGACATTTTCACCTAACTATGGGGTCTATTACGATGGCGGTCGGATGACCACCGCCGGGCCAGCGGTGGCACCCGACGGACCGGCAGTGGACATCTGCCCGCGATCGCAACCAAGAAAACCGCCGGTCAAATTAGGATGGCGGTGGTGACCGCGGCGGTGGTGACCGCGGCGGTGGGAAATTCTGACCGCCGCTTTTCCGCCGGTTGCCATCCGCACTCCTGCCTGGTGGACGGAGCAGGACCGGGATAATGGTGGCGGTGCAGAGCAGGCTCCGCCGGCGGTAGCCAGCCTTTCCTCAGCGGTCAAACCGCCATGGGAAGGCATGCGGAGATTGTCTTCCGGGGGCCCATTGCGGGCCCCCAATGTGTTGGGGGGGTACCCATGGTCCCCCCCTACATTTCCCTGTACCAGGTGGCAGGCACTGTGCAGTGCCTGGCACGCAGTGCAGGGAAGTGCAGGACATGCTCCTTTCGGCATTGCGGCGGTGCTGCGGGCAGCAGCAACTGCCGCAATGTTAAGGCCCGCGATCCGACCGCCGCGGTCAGATTTCGACCGCGGGTCATCGTAATTCGACCGGCGGTGATGTCGTGGTCCATGCGGGCGGTCTTTTCCCGCTACCATGGCGGTTCGGGAGGTTTTCCGACCGCCATCGTAATAGGCCCCTATGTTGTCACTTTAACCTTTTTTTTCCAGTAAAATTCTAAGGTTGTTTTTTTTCTTAAATGTAAGATAAGGTATTAACATGTCTAACTATAATGTCAGTTTAACATTGGTTTTTTTCCATGTATTTGTAGTTTTGTTTTTAAACATGAATTAAGATTTTATTACCATACCTAACTATCCCAACCCCCCATAGAGCACACTGCCTTTAGCCGAATGTGGTGAAGGGTTGGGCGCAAGACCTGGCCTTCAGCCATACCCTGTGCCCAACCCTCCATAGACGCCCAACCTCCCACCATGCATGGCATTCTGTGAGGCCTAATTGGACCTAATACCCCATCCGTAAAGCAACAAAGTGCTCTAAGGCATCCTTCCAGGAGACAACTAAATCCAATCTGATTAATGCTATTATAAATCCTAGTTCATCCATGCACCCATCTATTTCATAAAGAAACCAGTAACCTGATCTACACTTTCTGAATAAGCTTGATCAGCAGTTGCCTTATTCAAGGTCTTCTACCTCACTGTTGAGAAATTGGTCATCCTACCACCTAAAATATGACTGTAGATGGAGAGGACCTTAACATTTTTCCATGTGGTATTCAATATTTCCTCTCCAGTTAAGGCCCTAAAAAGTTGCATTGTCCTTCAGATGAATAAAGATCATAGCTGATAATAACCTTTATTATGACTTCCAGTTAAGTTTTTGATCAGGTAATAGCATGAAAAGCGACATTGTACAAATCCTGAATGATATACCACAAGTCCTGGAGAAAGTGGAAGATGGTTCAGTGTACTGAATCTTCACTGCTGACATATGTGGTACTCTGGTGGTCATGGGTTTGCATCTGGGAAAAGTAGTCTCAGCTGTCTGTCCTTCTGAGGTGGGTAAATTGAGGTAAAATGTGTGTCTGTAATTATTGTTGATATTATTGTTGTTATTATTATTACTAATTTTCTGTTATCTGTCAGTAGCAATTAACAGAGTCAACCATTTGTTTCTCTTCGTTATCTTTAAAAAACATCAAGGCTAAATCAGATGTGTTCTCAAATGGTTCTCGCCCTATCAGATGATTATTGCCAGCAAGCAATAATGTTAAATTCTCTCATGAATCCTTCCATTTTCAGCATGGAGAGCCACACAGCTGTATACTTCCCCCGTTTCAAATTGGGCAAGGATCACTTGTTTTTCTCATTAGGTATTCTAGAATTTTGTACCATATTCATACTAATGATTTATTGCTATACATAAACTCTTTTTTCTTGGAAACATCAATCCTTCACTCAGACCGTAACAGATGTTAAGACTTGGATGCCCTACAGCAACTGAGATTGAATCCTCTCAGAATAGATTTCCTTCTGATCCACTCCCCAAATTTGTCCATGCCAATTCAGCCCTTGCTAAACTCACTGAACATAATCCAGTGTGAGCCAAACATTAACAAGCGTTCTAAATATTTCGGCTTCCTCCCTGCAACATCTTAAACTAAAAACATACATAAACACTTTACCTAAATGCATAGCTAAATGCACACACTATGAAATCAGCCTCGTGCTTGAATTCACTCTCTTACTTAATACATTTAGGTAGTTGTTTAGACACTTGATTTATCTAGGCTAAATTATTGCAAATCCTTATTTTAAGTCATCTCTAAAATCCAAATTTGTCCTCCAAAAGCCACCCTCCATGCTTATGCCTGGCTTGTCTCAGTTATTTAGATATTTAAACACATCACTCTAATCCTGATCACTCTCAGTCTAGCTGCTTACCACTGAAACTTCCTGACCTCAAAGGATGGGCAAGTTTTAGGGGATTGCGCGACAAGGAGGACGAACCAAGATGTGAGGACGATAGCTCCTCATGAGCTGGCTGAATGCAACTAGACAGAGAATTATTAAACAAGAAAAGAAACCACATCACAGAAGCGTCACTGCTTTTAGTTAATCTTTCTCAGAGAATGTGTTGAAAGTGTGGAATTTCATTCCTCCTTCTCTCCGGACACTTGTTCTCATATGAAATTTTTTATAAAAAGAGATGAAATGGCTGCATTTTCAGGGTTGCTTTCATTTGTGGCCTAATTTGTATTACTGTTTAACGGACTGATAGCGCCTGTGGACTCAATGAACTCTTGAAACTGTACACAGTTTTTTTTTTTTTGTTTATATTTTTCCTGTCCATGATAGTTGTATCTGAAGAGTCTTGCGAGTTAGCAATGAAGGAACCCTTTTGGCTCCTGATAGACTCCGCAGATCTGTGACGTAAGTGTTAGAGTGGAATTCACTGAAGGCTGATTTAGAATGTTGAGTTCTCAGTTACATGCAGATTAATAAAGACATGCAAAACTAAGCTCTGTGTGTGGCATAGTTATTGGCGGGTACACAGGCTGGAGAGGACACTACAATTGGCGACGAGATAGGGGATAAGTAACCCAAAGGTTGATGATGCTCTCCCAGAGATTTTGCCATGGTGCAAGATAACTGCTTCTGTGTGCCATGTGTGCTATCGGTGAAGTGCAGAATCAATGCTTAATTCATGGGAAATTAAAACAGTGCTTCAGCTGCTGTGAAGCAGTTGAAGATAACAAAAGCATTGCAGAGAATATGTACATCGTAGGCCGAGAACCTGCTGGTCAGGCAATACATAAAGGTACCGCGCTGCACCGCAAGATAAAGTCATACTTTATACAAACTTTTAATGCTGAAGGCAGATACAACCAGGTTTTCAAAGCTCAGTCATTGATATTCGAAAATTGCAAACTAACGCTGCGAACAGAAGTGCTGCAATCTTGAAAATAACTAGGTGTCGGAAAGTGCAAATTAACATTTAGAAAAGAAGAAATAATTGACTTACTAAAACCATTATAGAAAATCATTGTACCGCTGCACTCAGTGAAGTGGCTCAAGGAGACGTGCCCAAGGTTGTGCTTACCGATCCTTCCATACCCGAAGTGGCTAATAACCACAACTGCGGAGTTGGGCTCAGAACAACTGCACAGGTCTTTGTAGAGTAAAGACCTTAGAGCAACTCTCGGAATAGTGACATTTTTCAGGTGGCTGTAAAGAATGTCTCGTTTCCAGCTATCATTAAAGGCGATCCAGCTGCCAGCACGTCGCAAAGCTTCACAGAAGAGTTGCATAAACCAAGTCACAGTGATCCACAAGCAGTGTCAGTAAGTTCCACACTGGTCTACAATGCTGTTGCATTCCTGAAACCACCACCACCATTCAATACCGCCAAAAAGCAAAATATTGGCGAAAGATGGATTAAGTGAATAGAGACATTGGAAGATTTCATTGATACACTTAAAGAGACTGATAACAAAAAGATTACCTCCAAAATTTTACTGGTGATGGTGTAAAAGAAGTCATAAGGAAGATGCCACAAACTGACGAAAAATCACATACTGTCAGATTAAAGAAACTGAATCTCAAGTTTAATCCAATGCCCAATGTGGATTACGAAAGATTCATTTTCATTCAAGAATGACAGAAAGTTGGTGAAACCATTGATGAATTTGTGGAGGGATTCCACACTCTCATCAAACACTGCAAGCCCAATTAATTTTATAATGAAGAAGCTATACGTCTTAGAGTTATTGATGGATGCTTGTCAGATTCATTCAGATGAAGAATGCTGAGAGAAACTATTGGAGGGGATATTTACTAAGGTTTAGCATCGTGTTTACATCACAAAAGTAACGCAAATTGATGCAAAATCTTTTTTTACTAATTTACTTTCCAGCACAAAAACTTGTTTTGGCTGGAAAATCACCTGAAAGTAATGCAAAGCAGCGCATAGCAGAGAGATTTAATTATATATATATATTCTAAACAAATGCCCGAAAGCTTGGCAGGACACTCAGCAGGCAGTAGACCATGCAGACTTCATTACTGGCTCTCTTTGGCATCGCGGTAAACTGTCGCCTGACGCTTTTCGATGATTGACATCTTACTCATAGGCTTGCTCTGAAAGACATAACAGAAGAAGCTCTCTTTTATTTTCACTCTTTTGCATACTTGATTAGTTCATTGCCCTCAGTGGGCTTGGCTTAGTGCATAGTTCATGATAGAGCATGTTGTGACACGTAGTCCCTCTTCGAGCAAATTATTTTCCTTCAGTAGGTTTCTGTTATCATTTAGTTTAAAAGCTTTTTTTTCAAAGCTGCCTGTGAAGAAGAGGCAGGAGCCTCGAAACGCGTTGGCAAATAAAGACTTTTAACCTGGAACACAGATGCTGGTTTCCAAATTTGAATTAATACCGGAAGGTGTTCATTGGCTGTCGAGTGCATTCTCAAGCTTTCAGGCGTTTGTTGAATAATTTACCACACGGCTGCCATGCCGTGGAGAATTGCACCATCCCTGAAGACGAGAGGCTGCGTGGTTTGGAACTTTGTCGAAACCGATCTAGCAGTACAGCTAATATGGAACAATGAACCTGCGCTGTATCCTGGGGCCGACTGGGGGTATGTGAAAAGCTATAAAGAGAAGACTGTGGCACAGAACTCACTGAGAGTAATAAGTGATCCAATGTGGACCACATGCCCCAGCATGCTTTAAAAATTAATCGCACTAAGCATAGCCCACTGGGGACGTATATATAAACAAAGCATGCAACTAATTGGAACTTTTGTGCCGTAGATCAAAGCTGCCTGTGAAGAAGAGGCTGGGGCCTCGAAACGTGTTGGCAAATAAAGACTTTTAACCTGGAACACAGATGCTGGTTTCCAAATTTGAATTAATACCGGAAGGTGTTCATTGGCTGTTGAGTGCATTCTCAAGCTTTCGGGCGTTTGTTGAATAATTTACCACACGGCTGACCTGCCGTGGAGAATTGCACTATCCCTGAAGACGAGAGGCTGCGTGGTTTGGAACTTTGTCGAAACCGATCTACCACTGCCACTTATTTTTGGTTTATATCATTCTTGTAACTTGGGGAACTGGAAGGGTTGTGTCTTAATTGAAAACTTTGCCCTCACCTTGCCAAGTCCTCTCGTTTTACAGCCCGTGTTAGCTCCCCGTTCCACCACAGCTTTTGCTGATTGCGTGGAGGGAGCATTAACGCTAGATTTCCCCTCACTTCCGCCAGCACAACTAACGGACGCCATCATGCGAGGGAGACGGTATAGTCTCTCCTGAAGCATACCGGCCTCACTGTATTAAAGCGGGGAATGGCGCCGACGCGCAAAAGATAACATAGTTAGCAGGCTTGAGGAGCCAGTCACGCTATTTTAAACTGTTTGTCGCCGTTCTTTGAATTTTTAAATAGCACTGCGCCGCATAAACTTACTGCTCTTTTATTCTGTATGCCACTTATTTTTGGTTTATAGCATTCTTGTAACTTGGGGAACTGGAAGGGTTGTGTCTTAATTGAAAACTTTGCCCTCACCTTGCCAAGTCCTCTCGTTTTACAGCCCGCGTTAGCTCCCCGTTCCACCACAGCTTTTGCTGATTGTGTGGCGGGAGCATTAACGCTAGATTTCCCCTCACTTCCGCCAGCACAACTAACGGACGCCATCTTGCGAGGGAGATAGTCTAGTCTCTCCTGAAGCATACCGACCTCACTGTATTAAAGCGGGGAATGGCGCCGACGCGCAGTGGACGCACGCCAAAGGCGCGCCAAAGGCAAGCCTGTCTGCGCCCGTCCGTGTCCGGGTCGCGTCCGGGTCGCGTCCAGCGCCAGCTACGCTGCTGGTTTTCAACCAGATAAGGTATTTTCTTCGACTGTATTAAGGAATTTAAACAATAAAAATAAGTGTGGGCACTACATGGATTTAGATAAAATCAGAGGCCCTGTAACCTGCTGGGAATGCCGAGCACAGGTACCACTCACTGGAATCAAACACACAATGGGAAAAAACAAAGCAGTTAACCATCAGGCTTTTATAAAGGGGGGTTTAATCAATGCACGCTCCCTAGTTAAACATGCGCTTGACATCGGAGAATTAATCATAGAAAATGAATTAGACTTTCTATGCATAACTGAAACCTGGCTAAAAGAAGACTGCAACCCAGATATTGCAACTGCCTTACCCCCGAACTATACGATCTGCAGGAAGGACAGAGAGGTCATTAGGGGAGGAGGGCTGGCCATTATTCACAGAGACTCATTACAATGGAAACATTTTAAACTACACGCGCTTAAGGGAGCAGAAAGCCTTGGCTTCTGCTGCGCTATAAATGGATCATTCTCTTTCTCTGGGGCTTTGATCTATCGCCCTCCGGGCAACAGCAGTGCCTTTCTTGACTCACTAGGGGACACACTTAGTCACGCTCTGCTTAGATACGCCAACTTTACCATGCTCGGAGATATAAATCTGCACTTAGAATGCGGTAACGACCCGGGGGTCACTACCTTTTTTGAAACAATTACTCCCCTTGGCCTGAATCAAATGGTTAGGGTGCCGACACACAAGGCAGGACATACACTGGATGGAGTCTGCTCCAATTTCACCTCACTTCGAACAGAGGCACCTACCCCGCAAGCTTGGTCTGACCATCACTTTATTCCTTTGACCATCTGAATACCCAAGACTGTACAGGCAGCCATGAATAGTCCTATGGCGGCACCCAGGCATAAATGGCATCTGCTAGCTACTAACCCCAACCTGCCCAAAAATGCCCCAAAAAATATGCTAGCTCTTACTGGGGAGCCTGTAGAGGACTCCCTCCAGTTCCATTCTTGGATGACGACTATAAGTGAGGAATTAATTCCATCCACGCACTCTACTAGAAAGGGCAAAACAAAAGTACACAATGACCCATGGTTTACTAAAGATCTAGCAAAGCAGCATCTTCACTGCAAACAACTAGAACGTAGATGGAGAAGGGGCTATGAGGAAGCCAATTTGCATATCTTTAAAACTCAAAGGAAACAATATCACTCAGCTATTAAATTAGCAAAAAAAGATTATTTTTCTAACAGAATAGCTATGGCGAAGCAACATCAAAAAGAGATATTTTCTATCATAAAATCCTTTATTGACCCCAAAGCCTTACACTCAGAAATTCCTCCCTCTCAAACTCTTTGCAATGATATTGCAACGTATTTTGAGGACAAGATTAAGAACATCCAAAAGGATTTTGGAACTCTAAGTACACAAGAACTTGTCAACGAACAGGAATCGGCCCATAGGCATAATAGGCCTGCCCTTCACACCTTCCAAACCGTTACTCTCTCACATACACACGCAGCTATCTTAGCGTGTAAATCAGGCTCGCCACTGGATGCGTGCCCGCCGACGATATTACATCAAATCATGGATATAGTAAATCCAGTGATTAATGACATTGTGAATTCCTCTCTTACCTCCGGCATGATACCCGATGAGTGGAAACTTGCCATAGTGAAGCCACTAAAGAAAAAATAAAATATGGACCCTTCCAATCTTTCCAATCTTAGGCCTATATCCCTACTGCCCATTTTGGGTAAAATTACTGAAAGAATGGTATATAAGGAGCTCTCTAATTTCTGTGAAACATCTCAGATTTTCCATCCTCGACAATCCGGCTTTCGCCCGAAACACTCTACAGAATCGGCACTGCTAGAGATATCAGACACTCTGAATTTCATCACAGATAATGGCAGGAAGGCAGTGTTGATCCTTCTTGATTTGTCTGCCGCCTTTGATACCATCTTCCACGATAGACTCTTGGCCAGACTAAAATCTTGCGGCATTTCCGACACTGTACTGGCCTGGATCAAGTCCTTCCTGACCAACCGGAGACAAGTAGTCTCTCTTGGTCCCTTCCTATCCTCAGAACGTACCATCACAGCAGGAGTCCCACAGGGCTCCTCACTTAGCCCTCTTCTATTCAATATATACATGGCTCCGCTTATCTCCCTTATTTCATCTTATGGGATTGAGACAACATCTTACGCTGACGATACGCAGCTGATCCTGTCCCTTGATAATAACTCCACAGAAGCTGAAGGAAACTTTAAATCCTGTCTTACGGAGGTCATCAAATGGATGAAAAACAATCACCTCCAATGTAACACGGATAAGACAGAAATTCTGCCGATAGGAAAAAATAATCCCTTCCAACCCAAGGTCTGGTGGCCGGAAGATGCAGCAGCCCCTCCATCCACTGTGGAGGTGGCTAAAAATCTGGGGGTATGGTTTGACTCCTCCCTTTCCTTTAAACCCCACGCACTGAAGGTGGCGGGGACCTGCTTCGGCCTAATCAAAACCCTGAAAAAATTCTTTGATCTGATTCTGCTCTCAGCGAGAAAAACAGTTGCGGTGGCGCCGATACTTTCGCGCCTAGACTACTGTAACAGCCTCCTGGCAGGGGTCAATAAATCAACCCTGAAGAAGCTTCAGGTAGTGCAGCACGCAGCGGCCAGATTGGTTTTAAAACTCCCCCGTAGGGCCTCAGCCTCAGCAGCGCTGAAAACTCTTCACTGGCTCCCGCTACACAAGAGAATCCTATTCAAACTTCTTGTCACCATTTTCAGAGCTATCCGCAGACTGGGGCCAGCATATCTCTCCACAAGATTCACGCCATACACTACAACAAGAACACTCAGATCTTCGTCAGCAAATCTACTCAAACTGCCTGGTTTTAAACTTAAAACGCGGGGAGGGAAATCGGCAACTGTGCTAGGAGCAAAGGCCTAGAATCTCATGCCAAACAAATTGAGATCAATAGAACCCGAAATGCAGTTTAGGAAGGCCCTAAAGACTTGGATTTATGGAGCATCAGACAAATTCTGTCTAGCCCTCATCTAGGTCTCCATTCTCCATTGCTAAGTCTGCTATCTGTACAGCGCCAGGAGGCTCCTTTCGGAGTGACAGATTGCGCTTTATAGATATCACATTTCATTTCATTTCAGTACAGCTAATGTTGAACAATGAACCTGCGCTGTATCCTGGGGCCCACTGGTGGTATGTGAAAAGCTATAAAGAGAAGACTGTGGCACAGAACTCACTGAGAGTAATAACTGAACCAATGTGGACCACATGTCCCAGCATGCTTTAAAAATTAATCGCACTAAGCGTAGACATGGGGGCGTATATATAAACAAAGCATGCAACTAATTGGAACTTTTGTGCCGTAGATCAAAGCTGCCTGTGAAGAAGAGGCTGGAGCCTCGAAACGCATTGGCAAATAAAGACTTTTAACCTGGAACACAGATGCTGGTTTCCAAATTTCAATTAATAACGGAAGGTGTTCATTGGCTGTCGAGTGCATTCTCAAGCTTTCGGGCGTTTGTTGAATAATTTACCACACGGCTGCCCTGCCATGGGAATTGCACGATCCCTGAAGACGAGAGGTTGCGTGGTTTGGAACTTTGTCGAAACCGATCTAGCAGTACAGCTAATGTGGAACAATGAACCTGCGCTGTATCCTGGGACCCACTGGGGGTATGTGAAAAGCTATAAAGAGAAGACAGTGGCACAGAACTCACTGAGAGTAATAACTGATCCAAGGTGGACCACATGTCCCAGCATGCTTTAAAAATTAATCGCACTAAGCGTAGCCCACTGGGGGCGTATATATAAACAAAGCATGCAACTAATTGGAACTTTTGTGCCGTAGATCAAAGCTGCCTGTGAAGAAGAGGCTGGAGCCTCGAAACGCGTTGGCAAATAAAGACTTTTAACCTGAAGCACAGATGCTGGTTTCCAAATTTGAATTAATACCGGAAGGTGTTCATTGGCTGTCGAGTGCATTCTCAAGCTTTCGGGCGTTTGTTGAATAATTTACCACACGGCTGCCCTGCCGTGGAGAATTGCACTATCCCTGAAGACGAGAGGCTGCGTGGTTTGGAACTTTGTCGAAACGATCTAGCAGTACAGCTAATGTGGAACAATGAACCTGCGCTGTATCCTGGGGCCCACTGGGGGTATGTGAAAAGCTATAAAGAGAAGACTGTGGCACAGAACTCACTGAGAGTAATAACTGATCCAATGTGGACCACATGTCCCAGCATGCTTTAAAAATTAATCGCACTATGCGTAGAACACTGGGGGCGTATATATAAACAAAGCATGCAACTAATTGCAACTTTTGTGCCGTAGATCAAAGCTGCCTGTGAAGAAGAGGCTGGAGCCTCGAAACGCGTTGACAAATAAAGACTTTTAACCTGGAACACAGATGCTATTAATACCAGCAGGTGTTCATTGGCTGTCGAGTGCATTCTCAAGCTTTTGGGCGTTTGTTGAATAATATATATATATATATATATATATATATATATATATATATATATATATATATATATATATATATACATATATATATATATATATATTCACTGAAAAAACCATAGGTTTTAGGGACAGTTATAGTTAGTTGGACATTGCACTCGTACAAAACCCGTGAAATTCCCCCGTTATAGTTAGTTCAGCTAACTATAACTCGCGCCCCGCAATGCACTGCTGATGACGTCACATATTACATCACTCATGACATGGACAGTGACATCACTGATGACATCACTGATGACATCTCAAATGACATCACTGATGACATCATCCAGTGACTGTGTGTTTGTGTAAAGTTTAAATATGTTTAATATATATAGGGAAAGGCGTATTGAAGAATGAGTGGGTGTATAAGTGTCTGAATGGATGATTTAGTACGTGCGTGACTGACTCTACAAGTGAGTGATTAAACGTATCTTACTGAATGCATGGGTTAGTGACTAAACTGTGTGAATGTCTGTATCCGTCTGTTGGTGTGTAAGTGGATGCATGGATTTGCGAATAGCTACATGAGTGTCTATATGGGTTATTGATTGGTTCTATGAGTATCTGTATGGGTGCCTGAGTGTTTGTGTGGATGGGGTGTGTGCGACTGTGCATAGATGTGTGAGTGGGTGATTCACTGGGTGGATGGTTTCAAGAGTGCATCTGTGATAGACTGTATGGGTGGGTAAGTGTGTGTAAGAGTGTGTTAGTGAGTGAATGTATGTCCCAGTGGTACATGTGTGAGTAACTACATATGTGAAAGGCAGTATATATGTGTATTGGAGTATATAAATAGCTATAAGCGAGAGTGAGTGATTGTGATAGTGGCTGTATGGATGAGTGTGTGCTTGTATCAGTGATTGTATAAGAGCGTAACAATGTGCTAGTATTTGTATGATTAAGTGAGCTGGTGTGTGTATAACTGTATAGGTGAGTAAATGGCAGTGTGTTTAATTATTTGCATGACTGACTAGGTGTGTGAGTACCTCTATGGATGAGTGGCGGTGTTTGAGTGTCTATATAGGAGTAAGAGTGCATATGATAGTCCTGTACTGAGTGACCATAAGTATGAGTGACTGTACAGGTGAGTGAGTGGATGTGTGTGTGTAGACCTAAGAATCAGTGAGTGGGTATGTAGTTATTGGTGTTGGAGTGTCTATGGTTTTGCGAATGGCACTCTGTAATTTAGATTGGGTGTATCAAAGGTTATATTAGGGTGTGAGGAGCTGCATCAGATTATCACGTGGATGATGTCATCAGTGATGTCATTTGAGATGTCATCAGTGATGTCATCAGTGATGTCACTGACCATGTCATGAGTGATGTAATATGTGACGTCATCAGCAGTGCATTGCGAGGCGCGAGTTATAGTTAGCTGAACTAACTATAACGGGGGAATTTCACGGGTTTTGTACGAGTGCAATGTCCAACTAACTATAACTGTCCCTAAAACCTATGGTTTTTTCAGTGAATTTCAAAGGTTTTTTAAATGCTAATTTCTAACTATAACGTGTCTGAAACCTATGGTTTTTTCAGTGAATTTCAAAGGTTTTTAAAATGCTAATTTGTAACTATAACGTGCCTGAAACCTTCGGTTTTTTCAGTGAATTTCAAAGGTTTTTTAAATGACAATTTTTAAATGTATTAATTTTTATATTAATTTTTTTCATACTGATTTACTACATTTTTAGAAACAATTTCTTTTACATATTTTATTTTTTAAATTACATTGTAATTACATTATACATTACATTACAAAAAATACTTTCTCAGAATGAATTACTTTAGTTTAAATACTTTGCACATAGGCAATAGACTTTTAAGTACAGTAGTTACAGTTGTTGCAATGGGCAACACATTTTCAAACACAATGCAACATTCAGCTCAATGTGAATTTCTAGTTAAATGCAATTAGTTAATTTATGGATTACTTTTCTAACCACAGGACTGGATCCTAGATTCAGTCCTGGTACATCTCCTGTAAACAGTTGAGTAAAAGCGTTTTGGTTACAGTCGTGATTTTTAAGGAATATTATTGTATTTTAAAAGTTGACACTTAGAAACTTTTTCTCATAGAATCACCAATGTTATCCTATGGAAGGAAATTCACTTAGCAGGTAAAAACTGTTATCGTTACTTTTTCTTACTCAGTGTTGGATCCTGGATCCAGCACTGGTGCATCTCCTGTAAACAGTTGAAAGAATGCGTTTAAGTCATACAAGCGATTTTTAAGGAATATTTGTAGTTTGTGAAAATCGACACTTTGAAACTTTTCTGCTGAAAACCAGACAATGGATTACTATGGAAGAAAATATAAGTTACTGGTAAGTACGGTTAAAATTACTTTTGAGGATCAGTACTGGGCTGAAAGATGCAGCACTGAGGTCTCTCCTGATAACAGATGAGTAAATCGGAATTCGTATTTCGGCTGATTTTAGATGAATATTTTAAAGTTCCAAAACTCCACACTTAGAAGAATTTCCAAGTGAAACCAGTCAATGTTAGCCTAAGAAGGAAATTCAAGTTACCGGTAAGTACGGTTAAAATTACTTTTGAGGATCAGTACTGGGCTGAAAGATGCAGCACTGAGGTCTCTCCTGATAACAGGTGAGTAAATCGGAATTCGTATTTCGGCTGATTTTAGAGGAATATTTTAAAGTTCCAAAACTCCACACTTAGAAGAATTTCCAAGTGAAACCAGTCAATGTTAGCCTATGAAGGAAATTCAAGTTACCGGTAAGTACGGTTAAAATTACTTTTGAGGATCAGTACTGGGCTGAAAGATGCAGCACTGAGGTCTCTCCTGATAACAGGTGAGTAAATCGGAATTCGTATTTCGGCTGATTTTAGAGGAATATTTTAAAGTTCCAAAACTCCACACTTAGAAGAATTTCCAAGTGAAACCAGTCAATGTTAGCCTATGGAAGGAAATTCAAGTTACTGGTAAGTACGGTTAAAATTACTTTTCAGGACCAGTACTGGGCTGAAAGATGCAGCACTGAGGTCTCTCCTGATAACAGGTGAGTAAATCGGAATTCGTATTTCGGCTGATTTTAGAGGAATATTTTAAAGTTCCAAAACTCCACACTTAGAAGAATTTCCAAGTGAAACCAGTCAATGTTAGCCTATGGAAGGAAATTCAAGTTACTGGTAAGTATGGTTAAAATTACTTTTCAGGACCAGTACTGGGCTGAAAGATGCAGCACTGAGGTCTCTCCTGATAACAGGTGAGTAAATCAGAATTCGGATTTCGGCTGATTTTAGAGGAATATTTGTATGTTTCAAAAATCAACACTTAGAAACTTTTTCAGCAAAAAGCAGGCAATGATATCCTATGGAAGGAAATTCAAGTTACTGGTAAGTACGGTTAAAATTACTTTTGAGGATCAGTACTGGGCTGAAAGATGCAGCACTGAGGTCTCTCCTGATAACAGGTGAGTAAATCGGAATTCGTAATTCGGCTGATTTTAGAGGAATATTTTAAAGTTCCAAAACTCCACACTTAGAAGAATTTCCAAGTGAAACCAGTCAATGTTAGCCTATGAAGGAAATTCAAGTTACCGGTAAGTACGGTTAAAATTACTTTTGAGGATCAGTACTGGGCTGAAAGATGCAGCACTGAGGTCTCTCCTGATAACAGGTGAGTAAATCGGAATTCGTATTTCGGCTGATTTTAGAGGAATATTTTAAAGTTCCAAAACTCCACACTTAGAAGAATTTCCAAGTGAAACCAGTCAATGTTAGCCTATGGAAGGAAATTCAAGTTACTGGTAAGTACGGTTAAAATTACTTTTCAGGACCAGTACTGGGCTGAAAGATGCAGCACTGAGGTCTCTCCTGATAACAGGTGAGTAAATCAGAATTCGGATTTTGGCTGATTTTAGAGGAATATTTGTATGTTTCAAAAATCAACACAGAAACTTTTTCAGCAAAAAGCAGGCAATGATATCCTATGGAAGGAAATTCAAGTTACTGGTAAGTACGGTTAAAATTACTTTTGAGGATCAGTACTGGGCTGAAAGATGCAGCACTGAGGTCTCTCCTGATAACAGGTGAGTAAATCGGAATTCGTATTTCGGCTGATTTTAGAGGAATATTTTAAAGTTCCAAAACTCCACACTTAGAAGAATTTCCAAGTGAAACCAGTCAATGTTAGCCTATGAAGGAAATTCAAGTTACCGGTAAGTACGGTTAAAATTACTTTTCAGGATCAGTACTGGGCTGAAAGATGCAGCACTGAGGTCTCTCCTGATAACAGATGAGTAAATCGGAATTCGTATTTCGGCTGATTTTAGATGAATATTTTAAAGTTCCAAAACTCCACACTTAGAAGAATTTCCAAGTGAAACCAGTCAATGTTAGCCTATGGAAGGAAATTCAAGTTAACGGTAAGTACGGTTAAAATTACTTTTCAGGACCAGTACTGGGCTGAAAGATACAGCACTGAGGTCTCTCCTGATAACAGGTGAGTAAATCGGATTCGTATTTCGGCTGATTTTAGAGGAATATTTTAAAGTTCCAAAACTCCACACTTAGAAGAATTTCCAAGTGAAACCAGTCAATGTTAGCCTATGGAAGGAAATTCAAGTTACTGGTAAGTACGGTTAAAATTACTTTTCAGGACCAGTACTGGGCTGAAAGATGCAGCACTGAGGTCTCTCCTGATAACAGGTGAGTAAATCGGAATTCGTATTTCGGCTGATTTTAGAGGAATATTTTAAAGTTCCAAAACTCCACACTTAGAAGAATTTCCAAGTGAAACCAGTCAATGTTAGCCTATGAAGGAAATTCAAGTTACCGGTAAGTACGGTTAAAATTACTTTTCAGGACCAGTACTGGGCTGAAAGATGCAGCACTGAGGTCTCTCCTGATAACAGGTGAGTAAATCAGAATTCGTATTTCGGCTGATTTTAGAGGAATATTTGCACAATGGTGAAGGGAGGGGCGGGGCCTGAGGTGACATCTGTGCAAACGCGCCCCGTGGCGCGTTTTAAGTTGGGGGATTAAGTCCCCTTGAATCATGAGGGTCCCTACGGGCCAACTAGCCCACCAGGAACCTCCAGTATGCGCCAGGGGCTGTGTTGCAGAGACATGTACAGAGGCCACACCCCTTTTACACCTCTCTGCAACGCAGCTCTGTGGCGCTTTCTGGACGTACCTGTTGGGCTAGTTGGCCCCAGGACCCTCAGGATTGAAGAGGATTTAATTCCCCATCTTAAAACGCGCCACGGGGCCTGTTTGCACACATGTCACCTGAAGCCCCGCCCCTCCCTTCACCACTGTGCAAACGCGCCCCGTGGCGCGTTTTAAGTCGGGGGATTAACTCCCTTGAATCCTGAGGGTCCCTGGGGTGCAACTAGCCCACCATATACCTCCAAAAGCGCCATAGAGCTGCGTTGCAGAGAGGTGTAAAAGGGGCGTGGCCTCTGTACACCTCTCTGCAAGGCAGCCCCCTGGTGCATACTGGAGGTTCCTGGTGGGCTAGTTGGCCCCAGGGACCCCCAGTATTCAAGGGGAATTTGTTCCCCCTCTGCAAACGTGCCAGGGGGCGCGTTTGCAGAGTGGTGAAGGAAGGGGGCGGGGCCTACGGGCCCGATCGTTTTTTTTTTGTTTGTTTTTATCCCCCTGAAGGGGGCTGTGTGGTCCCCCTTCCTTTTTCCTATTTTTAGGCCCTGGGGACCCCATCCCCCAGGGCCTTACCCCTTTTTTTAAAAATTAAAATAAAAATAAAAAAAACGGGAAGGGGGCCGCGTGGCCCCCCTTCCGTGGGCCTGTATTGGCCCCGGGGACCCCATCCCCGGGGCATGGCCTCGTTTTTTTTTATTTGGAGGGGGGCTGCGTGGCCCCCCTCCTCAGGCCATTTAAGGCCCCGGGGACCCCATCCCCCGGGCCGGCCTTGCACTTTTTAAAAAAAAAAATCCCCTTTTTTTACTTTGGGGAGGGGGCTGCGTGGCCCCCTCCGTGGCCACTTATGGCCCCGGGGACCCCATCCCCCGGGGCCTGGCCTCTCGTTGGGGACTGTGGGGGTCCCCAAGCCCCCACAGTCCCGCCGGCTCCCCGTGTCCTACGGGAGCCGGCATTGCTCACACATGGGGAGCTGCTAAGATGCAGCTCCCCATGTGGAAAGCTATCGGCTTTGGATATTGGAAGAGAGAGCAGGTTTCCCTGCTCTCTCTTCCAATATCCAAAGCAAGTTTGCAATGACAGGACGGGAGCCGCGAGGCTCCCGTCCTGTCATTGCAAACAGCAGTGTCCCGGGGGTAGGCACCCCGGGACACTGCAGGAGCCGGCCCTGGGGGTGGCGGTCCCCAGGGCCACCACAGGCTCCAGGAGGGGCCGCGCGGCCCCCTCCCTACATTTTGAAAGCCCCGGAGAGGTGGTGGTCCCCGGGGCTTGGGGGTCCAAAACGGACCCCCATTTTAATTTTTCTTAGTGCCCCGGGAGGTGGTGGTCCCGGTGCGTGTGGGGGCTGGAGCCCCCCACACAGGTTTTTAATTTAAAAAGAAGCCCCGGGGAGGTGGTGGTCCCCGGGGCTGCGGGAGGGCTCAGAGCCCTCCCGCACCATTATACATAAAGCCCCGAGGGGTGGTGGTCCCCGGGGCTTGGGGGCCCTTAGAGGCCCCCACACATAAAATTAACCCCCCCAGCATGCCCCGGGACTTGGCCCACCCGGGGCCAATTAACATCGAAGCGCGGAGACCGCGCTTCGATTTCTCGGCAGGATTCGCGCTCCCTGAGCGCATCCTGCCGATTTATAAAAAAAAAAAATTTTTGCCCAGGGGGTCCTTGTGGGACCCCTGAGCAGACCTAGGGGTCAGGGTGTTTCTACCCTGCCCCCTTTGTGCGCTTTGCACACTTGTTTCTGTCCCTCGGTTCTACCGAGGGACAAAATGGCTGCCAACACTTCCTGATTTGGAGTGTTGACAGCCAATTAACATAAAGCTCGTGCTCGGGAGGATCCGCGGCCCTAGATATATCTATCTTTTTACTTTTGATTTTCTCAGCAACTACTGAACGGATTTACACCATTTAACAAAAAGGGTTCTTTCTGAACCAAGAACTACCTCTTTGCCAAATTTGGTGTAATTCCGTTCAGCAGTTCGGCTGTAGCCTTGTCTAAAGTTTCCTATGGAAAATTGCATGGGGAAAACGCGTTTTGGGACCCCCCTTTTTTCTCGGCCCCCGCTTGACGAATCCCCCCGAGACTTTCAGGGTAGGAGCGGACCGGAGCGCCCCACAAAGTTTGAAAATTTTGCGAAGATACGTCAACCGGCAAGAGAGTTATTTCAAATAGAATGTCGCGGATTTCCTATGGATAATAGGTTGTAACTATAACTAACTACTGGTGACCGCCAGTAGATAATATATATATATATATATATATATATATATATATATATATATATATATATATATATATATATGTATACGTACATATTGAGGCGGAGGCTTGTCCGCCGAGACTGCACCACCCCAGGAGTCCAAGGGGGCCAGGTGGAAGGGATTCACCGTCCGCATTGTGGGGCTGAAACGTAGGATTGAGGACACTCAAGTATGTGGGGGCCCACTCCGGGCTTTAACTGGCAGTGATTAGTGCACTTTAATTTCATGGAATAATCAGGAACTACAACTCCCATAAGTCTTCATGTTGCCATTAGGCGGGACTCTATAACTAAGGGGAGTTGCCTACCACCGCACGAACTTTCCGATAGCCCCAGAAGAAGAGGAAACTCGAAACGCGTCGGCGTTTTGGAAAGCTGCTGATCTTACCTGCTAACTGTGCATGTCCATACCTACTGCAAATAAAGGCTGGTAACCTTGTGGAAGCTCGAGTGCGTCTCATGCGAGTTACCATGTGTTGTCCATATTGAGGCGGAGGCTCGTCCGCCGAGACTGCACCACCCCAGGATTCCAAGGGGGCCACGTGGAAGGGATTCACCGTCCGCATTGTGGGGCTGAAACGTAGGACTGAGGACACTCAAGTTTGTGGGGGCCCACTCCGGGCTTTAACTGGCAGTGATTAGTGCACTTTAATTTTATGGAATAATCAGGCACTACAACTCCCATAAGTCTTCATGTTGCCATTAGGCGGGTCTCTATAACTAAGGGGAGTTGCCTACCACCGCACAAACTTTCCGATAGCCCCAGAAGAAGAGGAAACTCAAAACGCGTCGGCGTTTTGGAAAGCTGGTGATCTTACCTGCTAACTGTGCATGTCCATACCTACTGCAAATAAAGGCTGGTAACCTTGTGGAAGCTCGAGTGCTTCTCATGCGAGTTACCATGTGTTGTCCATATATATATATATATATATATATATATATATATATATATATATATATATATATATATATATATATATATATATATATATATATATATATTTTCTGAGATATTTCATTTAACAGAGGGGGAGATATATAGGGGCATATTCACAAGGAGCTATCGCCGAATTAACGGCACTTTATCGCAGCCAAAGTCGTGATAAATTCACCTCTCCATTCACAAGCCGGTGTTAACAGCCCACAGCACCAGTTTACCCGCGATAGCAGCCGCAAAAAACATCGCCACAGAGGACCCCCGCAAATATCGCTAATGTGATGCAGAGTAGGCGTTCCCGTGCCAAAAGCCGAGACAACATCACACCTCAACATTCACAACGACCAGCCACATCGGCGATAAGAACACAAAACAGGCGATAAGGCGCGTTAGCACCAGGAAATTTACACCTGCTCTGACCTGGTGTAAAGTCGGACGGCAGCCAGCACCACAAAAGGGAGCACAGCCCAGGGCCACATCCGAAGGGCAACAGATGCCATGGAGCCACTCATCATGTGGCTCAGACACCCAAGAGGGCCACAACACCCACCACCACCACCACCACCCCAGGACCCCAACCCACACCCGGAACACCCCCGGACCACCACAGACGCAGCGCAGACAAAGACAGCCAACCCCGAGGAAACATACCAGCCGCACAGACCCAACATCTGACAATGTCACCGTCCACTACAGGCTGAAAGGGACAACCATCCTACGCATCCTGACCATCATCGCCTAACAGGCCTACGGCACCAACACAGCGGACAACCAACATCCCACCCCACACAAAGCTGCAGGCTTGGCTGCACCTGTTGGCCCCTGGTACCCCCCAAAGAACACTCGCCAGAGTCGGAGGAGTCACACAGCCAGCCACATCCAAGTCCCCCACACCTGTCCTGGACATCACCATCACCCTGGTACCCCAGTCCCCATACGTCCAACACAATGCGCAGGATCCGCTGGAGACCAAGCAAGGA
>CAWUFW010008941.1:600000-834012 GCA_963921515.1 Calotriton arnoldi
GGGGGGCTCCAGCCCCCACACGCCCCGGGGACCACCACCTCCCGGGGCACTAAACATTTTAATATGGGGGTCCGTTACGGACCCCCAGAGCCCGGGGACCACCACCTCCCCGGGGCTGTGTACTGAATGGGAGGGGGCCGCGCGGCCCCCTCCTGGAGCCCTTGATGGCCCTGGGGACCACCACCCCCCAGGGCCGGCTCCTGCAGTGTCCCGGGGTGCCTACCCCGGGACACTGTAGTTGCTATGGCAGGGACGGGAGCCTCGCGGCTCCCGTCCTGCCATAGCAAACTGCTTTGGATATTGGAAGAGAGAGCAGGAAACCTGCTCTCTCTTCCAATATCCAAAGCGATTGCTTTTCCACATGGGGAGCAGCATGTCAGCTGCTCCCCATGTGGAATAGCAATGCCGGCTCCCAAGGGACGTGGGGAGCCGGCGGGACTGTGGGGGATTGGGGACCCCCCACAGTCCCCAACGGAGAGGGCCAGCCCCGAGGGATGGGGTCCCCGGGGCAAGTAGTGGCCCGGGAGGGGGCCACTCGGCCCCCTCCCCAAAAAAGAGAAAAAAATTTAAAAAAAAAAATGGAAAGGCCGGCCCTGTGAGATGGGGTCCCCGGGGCCTTAAAATGGCCAGAGGAGGGGGGCCACGCTGCCCCCCTCCAAAAATTAAATATAGAGGCCATGCCCCGGGGATGGGGTCCCCGGGGCCAATACAGGCCCAGGGAAGGGGGCCACGCGGCCCCCTTCCCGTTTTTTTAAGGTAATTTAAAAGGGGTAAGGCCCTGGGGGATGGGGTCCCCAGGGCCCAAAAAAGAAAAAGGAAGGGGGCCACACAGCCCCCCTTCAGGGGAGAAGAAAAAAAAAACGATCGGGCCCGCAGGCCCCGCCCCTTCCTTCACCACTCTGCAAACGCGCCCCTGGCGCGTTTGCAGAGGGGGAACGATCCCCTTGAATACTGGGGGTCCCTGGGGCCAACTAGCCCACCAGGTACCTCCAGTATGCGCCAGGGGCTGCCTTGCAGAGAGGTGTACAGAGGCCACGCCCCTTTTACACCTCTCTGCAACGCAGCTCTGTGGCGCTTTTGGAGGTATATGGTGGGCTAGTTGGACTCCGGGGACCCTCAGGATTCAAGGGGACTTAATCCCCCAACTTAAAACGCGCCACGGGTGCGTTTGCACAGTGGTGAAGGGAGGGCGGGGCTTCAGGTGACATGTGTGCAAACAGGCCCGTGGCGCGTTTTAAGATGGGAATTAAATCCCCTTCAATCCTGAGGGTCCCTGGGGGCCAACTAGCCCAACAGGTACATCCAGAATGCGCCACAGAGCTGCGTTGCAGAGAGGTGTAAAAGGGGTGTGGCCTCTCTACACGTCTCTGCAAAGCAGCCCCTGGCGCATATTGGAGGTTCCTGGTGGTCTAGTTGGCCCCTAGGGACCCTCAGGATTCAAGGGGACTTAATCCCCCAACTTAAAACGCGCCACGGGGTGCGTTTGCAAAGATGTCACCTCAGGCCCCGCCCCCTCCCTTCACCATTGTGCAAATATTCCTCTAAAATCAGCCGAAATACGAATTCCGATTTACTCACCTGTTATCAGGAGAGACCTCAGTGCTGCATCTTTCAGCCCAGTACTGGTCCTGAAAAGTAGTTTTAACCCTACTTACCGGTACCTTGAATTTCCTTCATAGGCTAACATTGACTGGTTTCACTTGGAAATTCTTCTAAGTGTGGAGTTTTGGAACTTTAAAATATTCCTCTAAAATCAGCCGAAATACGAATTCCGATTTACTCACCTGTTATCAGGAGAGACCTCAGTGCTGCATCTTTCAGCCCAGTACTGGTCCTGAAAAGTAATTTTAACCGTACTTACCGGTAACTTGAATTTCCTTCATAGGCTAACATTGACTGGTTTCACTTGGAAATTCTTCTAAGTGTGGAGTTTTGGAACTTTAAAATATTCCTCTAAAATCAGCCGAAATACGAATTCCGATTTACTCACCTGTTATCAGGAGAGACCTCAGTGCTGCATCTTTCAGCCCAGTACTGATCCTGAAAAGTAATTTTAACCGTACTTACCGGTAACTTGAATTTCCTTCATAGGCTAACATTGACTGTTTTCACTTGGAAATTCTTCTAAGTGTGGAGTTTTGAAACATACAAATATTCCTCTAAAATCAGCCGAAATCCGAATTCTGATTTACTCACCTGTTATCAGGAGAGACCTCAGTGCTGCATCTTTCAGCCCAGTACTGGTCCTGAAAAGTAATTTTAACCGTACTTACCAGTAACTTGAATTTCCTTCCATAGGCTAACATTGACTGGTTTCACTTGGAAATTCTTCTAAGTGTGGAGTTTTGGAACTTTAAAATATTCCTCTAAAATCAGCCGAAATACGAATTCCGATTTACTCACCTGTTATCAGGAGAGACCTCAGTGCTGCATGTTTCAGCCCAGTACTGATCCTCAAAAGTAATTTTAACCGTACTTACCGGTAACTTGAATTTCCTTCATAGGCTAACATTGACTGGTTTTCAGCAAAAAAGTTTCAAAGTGTTGATTTTCACAAACTACAAATATTCCTTAAAAATCGACAGTATGACTTAAACGCATTCTTTCAACTGTTTACAGGAGATGCACCAGTGCTGGATCCAGGATCCAACACTGAGTAAGAAAAAGTAACGATAACAGTTTTTACCTGCTAAGTGAATTTCCTTCCATAGGATAACATTGGTGATTCTATGAGAAAAAGTTTCAAAGTGTCAACTTTTAAAATACAATAATATTCCTTAAAAATCACGACTGTAACCAAAACGCTTTTACTCAACTGTTTACAGGAGATGTCCCAGGACTGAATCTAGGATCCAGTCCTGTGGTTAGAAAAGTAATCCATAAAGTAACTAATTGCATTTAACTAGAAATTCACATTGAGCTGAATGTTGCATTGTGTTTGAAAATGTGTTGCCCATTGCAACAACTGTAACTACTGTACTTAAAAGTCTATTGCCTATCTGCAAAGTATTTAAACTAAAGTAATTCATTAAGAGAAAGTATTTTTTGTAATGTAATGTATAATGTAATTACAATGTAATTTAAATAATAAAATATGTAAAAAAAATTGTTTCTAAAAATGTAGTAAATCAGTATTTTAAAAATTTATATAACAATTAATACATTTAAAAATTGTCATTTACAAAACCTTTGAAATTCACTGAAAAAACCGTAGGTTTCAGACATGTTATAGTTACAAATTAGCATTTAAAAAATCTTTGAAATTCACTGAAAAAACCATAGGTTTCAGGGACGTTATAGTTACAAATTAGCATTTAAAAAACCTTTGAAATTCACTGAAAAAACCATAGGTTTTAGGGACAGTTGTAGTTAGTTGGACATTGCACTCGTACAAAACCCGTGAAATTCCCCCGTTATAGTAGGTCCAGCTAACTATAACTCGCGCCCCCGCAATGCACTGCTGATGACGTCACATATTACATCACTCATGACATCTCAAATGACATCACTGATGACATCACTGATGACATCATCCATGTGATAATTTCATGCATCTTCTCACACCCTAATATAACCTTTGATACACCCACTCTAAAGTACAGACTGCCATTCGCAAAACCATAGACACTCCAACACCAATAACTACATACCCACTCACTGATTCTTAGGTCTACACACACATCCACTCACTCACCCGTACAGTCACTCATACTTAGTCACTCAGTACAGGACTATCATATGCACTCATACACCTATATAAACACTCACACACCGCCACTCATCCATAGAGGTACTCACACACGTAGTCAGTCATGCAAAAAATTAATCACACACCCATTTACTCACCTATACAGTTATACACACACCAGCTCACTTACTCATACAAATACTAGCACATTCTTACGCTCTTATACAATCACTGATACAAGCACACACTCATCCATACAGCCACTATCACAATCAGTCACTCTTGCTTATAGCTATTTATATACTCCAACACACATATATACTGCCTTTCACATATGTAGTTACTCACACATGTACCACTGGGACATACATTCACTCACTAACACACTCTTACACACACTTACCCACCCATACAGTCTATCACAGATGCACTCTTGAAACCATCCACCCAGTGAATCACCCACTCACACATCTATGCACAGTCGCACACACCCCTCCCACACAAACACTCAGGCACCCATACAGATACTCACACAAGCATTCAATAACTCATATAGACACTCATGTAGCTATTCTCAAACACATGCAGCCACTTACACAGCAACAGACAGACGGATACAGACATTCACCCAGTTTAGTCACTAACCCATGCATTCAGTAAGATACGTTAAATCACTCACTTATACAGTCAGTCACGCACCTACTAAATCATCCATACAGACACTTACACACCCACTCATTCTTCAATACGTCTCTTTCCTATATATATTAAAAATATTTAAACTTGACATCATCCAGTGACTGTGTTTCTGTAATCAGTGATGTCACTGACCATGTCATGAGTGATGTAATATGTGACGTCATCAGCAGTGCATTGCGGGGGCGCGAGTTATAGTTAGCTGGACTAACTATAACGGGGGAATTTCACGGGTTTTGTACAAGTGCAATGTCCAACTAACTATAACTGTCCCTAAAACCTATGGTTTTTTCAGTGAATATATATATATCTACTGGCGGTCGCCAGTAGATAGTTATAGGTAGGACCTATTTTCCATAGGAAATCCGCGACATTCTATTTGAAATAACTCTTGCGTCGGTTGACGAATCTTCGCGAAATTTTCTAACTTTATGGCCCGCTCCGGTCCGCTCCTACCCTGAAAGTCTCAGGGTGATTCGTCAAGCGGGGGCTGAGAAAAAAGGGGGGTCCCAAAACGTGTTTTCCCCCTAGGAAACTTTAGACACGGCTACAGCCCGAACTGCTGAACGGAATTACACCAAATTTGGCAAAGAGGTAGTTCTTGGTTCAAAAAGAACCCTTTTTGTTAAATGGTGTAAATCCGTTCAGTAGTTGCTGAGAAAATCAAAAGTAAAAACACATATATATCTGGGCGGAGCCTAACCACACATGTCATCGTGAGATCTGATTGGCTGTCAGCACTTCATCCTGGAATTGCTGGCAGCCATCTTGGGACCAATATAAATGATAGTACCCCTTTGAAATGCATTGTAGTGAATCGAAGATTTTGAGGGTTACCAAAAGGAGAACTATAAAGGGTGATAACAGACTTTAGTTACATTAGAATTCATTTGTTGATGGTACCATACTAATTTCAGGAATTGTGGTGTGTTCTAAGGTGATTTTACCCTGTGAAAAACCTTCTGCTGGGATATCATGAATCATGTTTGAGAGAACTATTTTCACATGCTTGTCCCATACAGTTTTGGAAGGTGCCCCAGAAGCTAAAATGAGAGCATATTTTCTGTAAATTCACATTATCTTTCTCAGTCATGTGAGAATGAAGTCTGACATTCTCAGTAAAACATGTACATCCAACAAGGGCAGAGACTGTCAGTTGATTCCTTTGTGTTCTACTGCAGTTTCCCAGAGTGTTCTAAAGAACAACTAGAGTGCTAACAGCCTTACTTATGACAAAAGTATGGCACACCTGAAGCCATCTTGATTGGAATAAACTGGTAACACTTAAAACATTTAATTTAAAAAGGAACAAAATGATGGGGTTCATCTTGTCATAGAAATTATGGTTAGTGCTCTGGAAAGAAAAATTAGGACATGTTTCAAGTGTGATCTCAAATATCTTCCTGTTATATTTCAACAGGAGCAGCCTGTCAGTTGATGCCTTTGTGTTCTACTGCAGCTTCCCAGAGTGTTCTAAAGAACAACTAGAGCGCTAACAGTCTTACTTATGACAAAAGTATGGCACACCTGAAGCCATCTTGATTGGAATAAACTGGTAACACTTAAAACATTTAATTTAAAAAGGAACAAAATAAGGGGTTCATTTTTGCCATAGAAATTATGGTTAGTGCTGCAAAAAGAAAATTTAGTGCATGTTTTAAGTGAGATCTCAAATCCTCTTCTATTTCATTAGAAAATTCTGACATGCAGACTGAAACAATCACTTTCAATACCAGCAGTAGACTTCCAGTTAACTCCTTGGTGAGCAGTAGCTTTACTACAGTGATCTAATGAACAACTAGAGTAATAACATTCTGAATTTATGGCAAATGTGTGACACATCTGAATGCCTTCTTGATGGAATCAAAGTAAAAAACTGAAAGCATTTCCTACTGAGGAGACTGCAGTAAATGAGGAAATTAGGAAACTTCATAACAAAGAAGTCTTCCAAGATGGCCACCAGTGAAAAAAGAGCCCAAATGTAGCACAAATATTACCGAGATGTAGCCCACATATAGCCCAATGACAAAAGTGTGCAAAACACTTTTTATTTTTAGTTTTTTGCAGTTTTATGTAGTGCAGACTGGTCAGGTATTGGAGCGTTGCATCTTAAAACATGACCCCCTACACTACAAAAACGCCACTGCACTACCCTAAACTCTAAAACACTACCCCAGCACGACCCCCTACACTACACAAGCACCACTGCACTATCCTAAACCCTAAAACACTACCCCCAGCATGACCCCCAACACCACTGCACTAACCTAAATCCTAAAACACTACCCCCAGCACGACCCCCTACACTACCCAAACACCACTGCACTACCCTAAAACATGACCCCTACACTACACAAACACCACTGCACTACCCTAAACCCTAAAACACTACCCCCAGCACGACCCCTATACTACACAAGCACCACTGCACTACCCCAAACCCTAAAACACTACCCCCAGCACGACCCCCTACACTACACAAACACCACTGCACTACCTTAAACCCTAAAACACTACCCCCAGCACGACCCCCTACACTACCCAAACACCACTGCTCTGCCCTAAACCCTGAAACACCAGCCCCAGCAAGACCCCGAACACCACTGCACTGCCCTAAACCCTGAAACACCACCCCCAGCAAGACCCCCTACACTGCCCGAACACCACTGCACTAAAGCCTGAAACACCACCCCCAGCAAGACCACCTACACTGGCCGAACACCATTGCACTGCCCTAAACCCTGAAACACCACCCCCTGCACGACCCCTACACTGCCCAAACACCACTGCACTGCCCTAAACCCTGAAACACCACCCCCTGCACGACCCCCTACACTGCCCGAACACCACTGCACTGCCCTAAACCCTGAAACACCACCCCTCAGCACGACACCCTACACTGCCCGAACACCACTGCACTGCCCTAAACCCTGAAACACCACCCCCAGCATGACCCCCTACACTGCCCGAACACAACTGCACTGCCCTAAACCCTGAAACACCACCCCCTGCACGACCTCCTACACTGCCGGAACACCACTGCACTGCCCTAAACCCTGAAACACCACCCCCAGCACGACCCCCTACACTGCCCGAACACCACTGCACTGCCCTAAACCCTGAAACACCAGCCCCAGCACGACCCCCTACACTGCCCGAACACCACTATACTGCCCTAAACCCTGAAACACCAGCCCCACCACGACCCCCTACACTGCCCGAACACCACTGCCCTAAACCCTGAAACACCACCCCCTGCACGACCCCCTACACTGCCCGAACACCACTGCACTGCCCTAAACCCTGAAACACCACCCCCTACACTGCCCGAACACCACTGCACTACACCCTGAAACACCACCCCCTGCAGCACCCCCTACACTGCCCGAACACCACTGCACTGCCCTAAACCCTGAAACACCACCCCCTGCACCGCCCCCTACACTGCCCGAATACCACTGCACTGCCCTATACCCTGAAACACCACCCCCAGCACGACCCCCTTTACTGCTCGAACACCACTGCCCTAAACCCTGAAACGCCACCCCCTGCACGACCCCCTACACTGCCCGAACACCACTGCACTGCCCTAAACCCTGAAACACCACCCCCAGCACGACCCCCTACACTGCCCGAACACCACTGCCCTAAACCCTGAAACGCCACCCCCTGCACGACCCCCTACACTGCCCGAACACCACTGCACTGCCCTAAACCCCGAAACACCACCCCCAGCACGACCCCCTACACTGCCCTAACACCACTGCACTAAACCCTAAAACACCACCCCCAGCATTACCCCCTACACTGCCCAAACACCATTGCACTGCCCTAAACCCTAAAATACCCCCAGCACGACCCCCTACACTGCCCGAACACCACTGCACTGCCCTAAACCATGAAACACCAGCCCCAGCACGACCCCCTACACTGCCCGAACACCACTGCACTGCCCTAAACCCTGAAATACCAGCCCCAGCATACCCCGTACACTGCCCGAACACCACTGCACTGCCCTAAACCCTGAAACACCAGCCCCAGCACGACCCCCTACACTGCCCGAAAACCACTGCACTGCCCTAAACCCTGAAACACCAGCCCCAGCACGACCCCCTACACTGCCCGAACACCACTGCACTGCCCTAAACCCTGAAACACCAGCCCCAGGAAGACCCCCTACACTGCCCGAACACCACTGCACTGCCCTAAACCCTGAAACACCACCCCCAGCAAGACCCCCTACACTGCCCGAACACCACTGCACTAAAGCCTGAAACACCACCCCCAGCAAGACCACCTACACTGCCCGAACACCACTGCACTACCCTAAACCCTGAAACACCACCCCCAGCAAGACCCCCTACACTGCCTGAACACCACTGCCCTAAACCCTGAAACACCACCACCTACACTGCCCGAACACCACTGCACTGCCCTAAACCCTGAAACACCAGCCCCAGCATGACCCCCTACACTGCCCGAACACCACTATACTGCCCTAAACCCTGAAACACCAGCCCCAGCACGACCCCTACACTGCCCGAACACCACTGCACTGCCCTAAACCCTGAAACACCACCCCCTGCATGACCCCCTACACTGCCCGAACACCACTGCACTGCCCTAAACCCTGAAACACCACCCCCTGCAGCACCCCTACACTGCCCGAACACCACTGCACTGCCCTAAACCCTGAAACACCACCCCCTGCAGCACCCCTACACTGCCCGAACACCACTGCACTGCACTAAACCCTGAAACACCACCCCCAGCACGACCCCCTTTACTGCTCGAACACCACTGCACTGCCCCAAACCCTGAAACACCACCCCCAGCACGACCCCCTACACTGCCCGAACACCACTGCCCTAAACCCTGAAACACCACCCCCTGCACGACCCCCTACACTGCCCGAACACCACTGCACTGCCCTAAACCCTGAAACACCACCCCCTACACTGCCCGAACACCACTGCACTGCCCTAAACCCTGAAACACCACCCCCTTCAGCACCCCTACACTGCCCGAACACCACTGCACTGCCCTAAACCCTGAAACACCACCCCCTGCACCGCCCCCTACACTGCCCGAACTGCACTGCCCTAAACCCTGAAACACCACCCCCAGCACGACCCCCTTTACTGCTCGAACACCACTGCACTGCCCTAAACCCTAAAACACCACCCACAGCATTACCCCCTACACTGCCCAAACACCACTGCACTGCCCTAAACCCTAAAATACTACCCCCAGCACAACCCCCTACACTACCCAAACACGACTGCACTGCCCTAAACCCTAAAACACTCCCCCCAGCACGACCCCCTACACTACCCAAACACCACTGCACTGCCCTAAACCCTAAAACACTACCCCCGCATGACCCCCTACACTACCCAAACACCAATGCTCTACCCTAATCCCTAAAACACTACCCCCCGCATGACCCACTACACTACCCTAAACCCTAAAACACTACCCCGCACGACTCCCTACACTACCCAAAGACCACTGCACTACCCTAAACCCTAAAACATGACCTCCTACACTACACAAACACCACTGCACTACCCTAAACCCTAAAACACTACCCCAGCAGTACCCCTACACTACCCAAACACCACTGCACTAACCTAAACCCTAAAACACTACCCCCAGCAGTACCCCCTACACTACCCAAACACCACTGCACTACCCTAAATCACTACCCCCAGCACGACCCCCTACACTACCCAAACACCACTGCACTACCCTAAACCCTAAAACACTACCCCCAGCACGACCCTCTTCACTACCTAAACACAACTGCACAATTTGTTACAGGCGTTGCAACGCAGGCCTGTGGTGCTTACTGGAAGTACCTAGTGGGCTAGTTGGGCCCCAGGGACCCTCAGGATTCAAGGTGACCTAATCCCCCAACTTAAAACGCACCACGGGGCGCGTTTGCACAGTGGTGAAGGGCGGGGCCTCAGGTGACATGTACGCAAACACGCCCTGTGGTGCGTTTTAAGTTGGGGAATTAATTCCCTTTGAATCCTGAGGGACCCTGGGGCCAACTAGCCCACCAGGTACCTTCAGTAAGCACAACAGAGTTGCGTTGCAGAGAGGTGAAAAAAGGTGCGTGGCCTCGGAACGCCTCTCTGCAACTCAGCTCTGTGGTCCTAACTGTAGGTACCTGGGGGCTAGTTGGGCCCCAGGGACCCTCAGAATTCAAGGGGACTTAATCCGTAACTTAAAACGCGCCACGGGGTGCGTTTGCACACGTCACCTCAGGCCCCCTTCCCTTCACCACTGTGCAAACGCGCCCTGTAGCGCGTTTTAAGAGGTCGTTTTAATCCCCTGCCCTATTATGTACTAGGGACTTGCAGAGGAGGTCATGCTAATCACAGGGGTACCCCAACGCATAGTGTTCCCTAGTGTATGTAGGTGTTTTCACTGTATTCTAAGTGTCTTTTAGCATAGCACTGGCTCTGGTTAGTCAGTCAGTTACCACCAGTACCCGTCTGAAAAAGTTGTGGGCACAGGATGATTTTGCAACAAGGCCTCTTTCTGCTCCTCTGTTGGTTCTTTCTGCACATCTTTTGCTTCTTTCTGTGCGTTTTTTCTTCTTTCTTCACATGTCCTACCTCTGTAGGCATAGTTAGAAACTAGCATTTAAAAAACCTTTGAAATTCACTGAAAAACCATAGGTTTCAGACACGTTATAGTTAGAAATTAGCATTTAAAAAACCTTTGAAATTCACTGAAAAAACCATAGGTTTCAGACACGTTATAGTTAGAAATTAGCATTTAAAAAACCTTTGAAATTCACTGAAAAAACCATAGGTTTTAGGGACAGTTATAGTTAGTTGGACATTTCACTCGTACAAAACCATAGAAATTCCCCGTTATACTTAGTTCAGCTAACTATAACTCGCTCCCCCGCAATGCACTGCTGATGACGTCACATATTACATCACTCATGACATGGTCAGTGACATCACTGATGACATCTCAAATGACATCACTGATGACATCATCCATGTGATAATTTCATGCATCTTCTCACACCCTAATATAACTTTTGATACACCCACTCTAAATTACAGACTGCCATTCTCAAAACCATAAACACTCCAACACCAAAAACTACATACCCACTCACTGATTCTTAGGTCTACACACACATCCACTCACTCACCCGTACAGTCACTCATACTTAGTCACTCAGTACAGGACTATCATATGCACTCATACACCTATATAAACACTCACACACCGCCACTCATCCATAGAGGTACTCACACATCTAGTCAGTCATGCAAAAAATTAATCACACACCCATTTACTCACCTATACAGTTATACACACACCAGCTCACTTACTCATACAAATACTAGCACATTCTTACGCTCTTATACAATAACTGATACAAGCACACACGCATCCATACAGCCACTCTCACAATAACACACTCACTTATAGCCATTTATATACTCCAACACACATATATACTGCCTTTCACATATGTAGTTACTCACACATGTACCACTGAGATATACATTCAATCACTAACACACCCATACAGTCCATCACAGATGCACTCTTGAAACCATGCACCCAGTGAATCACCAACTCACATCTATGCACAGTCACACACACCCCACCCACCCACACAAACACTCAGGCACCCATACAGATACTCAGACAATCAATCAATAACCCATGTAGACACTCATGTAGCTATTCAGAAAGCCATGCAGCCGCATACAAACCAACAGACAGACGGATACAGACATTCACACAGTTTAGTCACTAACCCATGCATTCAGTAAGATACATTTAATCACTCACTTGTAGAGTCAGTCACTCACGTACTAAATCATCCATTCAGACACTTATACACCCACTCATTCTTCAATACACCTTTCCCTATATATATTAAACATATTTAAACTTTACAGAAACACAGTCACTGGATGATGTCATCAGTGATGTCATCAGTGATGTCATTTGAGATGTCATCAGTGATGTCATCAGTGATGTCACTGATCATGTCATGAGTGATGTAATATGTGACGTCATCAGCAGTGCATTATGGGGGCGCGAGTTATAGTTAGCTGAACTATCTATAACGGGGAATTTCTATGGTTTTGTACGAGTGAAATGTCCAACTAACTAGAACGCCCCTAAAACCTATGGTTTTTTCAGTGAACATATATATATATATATATTTGTGTTGTGTTGTGTTATCCCATCCCACTCTGCCTGTTGCCGCTCCCTGTACCAAAACGTAGTTCCCAATTGGTGCATCGACCACTGCTTTCACCGCAGACCCCAACACGCTTGCAGAAGCAGCAAGCAACTGGTCAGCACAAAGCAACAGGCAGAGTGGTAGTCCCTCCTACAGCATCCAGCTCTTCTTCCTGACCGAATGTCCTTCAGTCCAGAAGTGTTCTGATTTTGGGGTGTCAGAGGTCCAATACTTATACCCGTTCCTGCCTTTGAAGTAGGCAAACTTCAAAGGAAAGTCTTTGTAGTGCCCAAGACTCTACTCTTCCCTGGTCTGGCTCCAGATACACTACAAGGTGATTGAAACAGCTTTGTCTGAGGACAGGCACAGCCCTGTTCAGGTGTCAGTGACAAGCTCCCTTTGTGTGGCTATCTAGAGTGAATGCACAAGAGACCAGCTGGTAGCCAACCCAGGCGTGTATTCTACAGACATGAGGAGGCACAGAATGGTTGTGCATGAAAATACCTACTTTCTGAAAGTGGCATTTTCAAACTCTCAATTTAAAAACAAACTTCACCAAAAGATGTTGTTTTAAATTGTGAGTTTAGAGATCCCACCCCCAAATTTCTATCTGCTCACAATGCCTAAATTACACTTAAAATATATTTTAAGGCAATCCCCATGTTACACTATGGGAGAGATAAGCCTTGCAATAGTGAAAACTAAATTAACAGTATTTCATTATTAGGACATGTAAAAAACACCAGTACATTTCCTACCTTTCAAATACACTGCACCCTGCCCATGGGTCTGTTTTGGGCCTACCTTAGGGGTGACTTGCATGTAATAAAAGGGAAGGTTTGGGCCTGGCAAGGAGGTGCGCTTGTCAGGTCAAAATGTCAGTTTAAAACTGCACACAGACACTGCAGTGGCAGGTCTAAGACCTGTTCACAGGACTACTCGTGTGGGTGGTACAATCAGTGCTGCAGGCCCACTAGTAGCATTTGATTTGCAGGCCCTGTGCAACCCTGGTGCACTTTACTATGGACTTACTAGTAAAAACAAATGTCAATCATGTATAGATTAATCAACAATACAATTTACACAAGGAGCACTTGCATTTTATCACTGGTCAGCAGTGGTAAAGTGCCCAGAGTTCCAAACCCAGAAAAAACAAAGTTAAAAAAATATAGGAGGAAGGCAAAGTTTTGGGATAACCCTGCAAAAAGGGCCAGGTCGAACCAGGGATCTAAGAGGCTGGACTCCTTGGGGAAGGGCATTTTTTTGTTCTTTCGCCAGGCTAGCATTGCCGTCTGAAAACTTCATGCCTTTTGGGCTATTATTCCCACACTTTGTTAGACACGGTTGCGCATGGTTTCCCACAGGTCCCAGGGGAGGCCCGGACTATACTCCGGCTGTTGCCGATGGGAGAGACACAGCAAAGTTTACTATCCGCTGTGGACTTAACACGACCGACTCACTGGGCAGATCGGTTTAATTGACGGTAGCCCTGAGGCGCCACACCTGGTTGATGACGATTGGCTTTTCACTGGGATGTCCAGGCATCCCTTGTAGACCTGCCCTTCGATGGCACCTTTCTCTGCCGAGACCAGGCGGATTCGGCGCTGGAGCACTTCAAGGACAGCCAGGCTACAGCCAAGTCCTTGCGCCCTTCTATAGCCCCACTTCACCCCCAATCTGCCTTTCATGGCTTCAGAAGGGGCTTCCAACTGTGCCAATTCCATCCCAGCCACCGAGATGCACGTGTTCCCCAGCCTCTGTGTGGCAGAAGGCACGGTACCCACTGACCTCTGGGGTCGGGTAGCAATCAGTCCGGTCAATCCCTCACCACTCCAATTCCCCCCCCCCCCCCAGCAGCTGCAGCCACCAAACCCACCTAATCTGCCCCTCTACCACCATGGGCATCCAGTTGGCAGCAGGATTTGCCATCACCTGCCCCACTGGCAGCCCATTGCATAGAACATTTGTAATTAATTGGTGACTTGGGGAAGTGGCGCACACACCAGTATGGTCTTCAGTTGTCCAGAATAGGAAAACACATTCACATTGGGTGCTTAAGGAGGAAGTAGAGCCACCAAGTCTACCTCATCAGGAAAATAGACAAGTCTTTTCCTAACAGTATAAATTGAAAATCCAAGCACTCCAAAGTCAAAATCAAGTCCGTATCATATGTAGAGTTCCAATGTCTTTTATTCAGACAATATTTTCCTTGTTCTTAATTTCAAATCCTTGATACACAATTCTCAAGAGAGTAATAGCTTCTTGTCACAACTTCATGCTTCCATGCCAACACGTGTTTTGTCCGTTGATATATAATAGGACTTCATCAGGGCTTTATCAATTCAAATTAACCAGAAGTAATAGGGTAAAACAAACCCATTCAGGACTATTCATATGTCACACCACGGTATAAAGTATGTTCCACTTATAATCGAAGTGGATAAGATGTAACACATCGATCGGTTGAGTGTAACAACCATGTGTATCTCCTGGCGTTCAGAACAGCATAGAACAGTTGGGTTTTGCAAATCGTTCGAAGGGACTGCTCCCTCCTTTGTCATCCCCTCCCACCATGCCACCATCTAACAACCGGTTGACTGATTATCTGTTCCTTCTCCATGAGGAAGTCATGGCTCTTTTGGCCAAGGGAACCGTAGAGAGTGTTTCGGTGCCAGAAGTAGGCTGTGGTTGCTTGGCCTGCTACTTTCTGGTTCCCAAAAAGGACAAAGGCCTTCGTCCTATTCTAGATCTGCATGCCCTCAACTTCTTTCTCAAGAAGGAGAAATTCAAAATGTGCACGTTGGCTCATGTCTTGTTTGCCCTGGACCCAGGAGATTGGTTGGTAGCGTTGGACTTTCAAGACGCCTACTTTCACATCCCTGTTTCTGCCCACTGGCGATATGTACGGTTTGCAGTACGCTATAAGCATTTTCAGTTCACCGTGCTCCCTTTTGGCCTTTCCAGCACCCGTTGGGTGTTCACCAAGGTGGTGGCAGTGGTTGTAGCTCATCTGTGGAAATCAGGGGTGCCAGTCTTATCCCACCTCATTGACTGGCTGTTGAAGGTGGACTTGCCCCAGGCTGTCGTCTCTCACCTCTATACTATGGCAAACCTGCGCTCGCTGGAGTTCACTGTCAACAGGCCGAAGTGTCACCTATTTCCCCCTCGGACGCTTCCTTTAATTGGAGCTGTTCTGGACACAGTGCAGCTTCGGGGTTATCCTCCCAAGTGGTGAGTCCAGGATATTCGGGCTGTTGAGCCTTATGGCCTCTGGCATCCTGCTTGTGCACATGCCTATTGGCATACGTGGGCTCTGCAGTGGGACCTGAAGTTCCAGTGGGCGCAGCATTAAGGAAATCGCTCCTACATGTCCCAGATATTGGAGGGAACTGTGAAAGACCTGCAGTGGTGGCTAACGAACCGCAATTGTCGGAGGCAGACCCCTCTCCTTTCCCCAACCAGAACTCAGTATTGATAGATGTCACTCCTGGGATGGGCTGGCCATCTGGGAGAGGTGGAGGTCGGAGGACTCTGGTCTCTGGCGGAATCCGGACTCCACATCAACCTTCTAGAGCTCCGTACGTTCCGACTGGCATGGAAGGCCTTTCTACCCTCCATCAAGGGAAGACTGGTACAAGTTTTAATGGACAGCACCACCATCATGTGGCACTGCAACAAACAGGGCGGGGTTGTTGACCCTTAGTCAAGAGGCCCTGCGCCTCTGGACATTGCTGGAACAGCAGGGCATATCCCTGATAATTCAACTCCTGGTGGGCTCTGAACACCACAGCAGACTAACTTAACAGTCGATGCCTAGTGGATGACAAATGGCGTCTCCATCTGGAGGTGGCACATGGTCTCTTTCAGTAGTGGGGAGAGCCTAGGTTAGATCTGTTAGCCTCTGTCAAGCGTGCAGTGTCAGCAGTTTTGTGCGCTGGAGTTTCCCAGGCGACACTCGCTCTGGGACTTTCTCAAATGAAGCTCAGACCTACTGTACACCTTTCTGCTCATACCACTTGTGCCCAGAGTTCTCAAGAAGATGAGGAACGACTGGGCCCAAGTCATCCTTGTGACTCCCGACTGGGCACTAATAGTGTATTCCCAAGCTGTTGAACATGGCCATCGATCCTCCAATCAGGCTACCCCTTCTGGAGGATCTTCTGTCGCTGCAGCAGGGGAGGGTTCTCCACCCGACCCTGTCCACTCTCCGCGGCCTTGCATGGAGATTGAGCAGTGACAATTGACAGCCTTCGACCTTGCTCCCGAAGTCTGTAATGTCCTTTTGGCTGCTAGGCGTCCGCCCACCAAGACTGTATACGCCTGACGTTGGAAAAAAAATGTCATGGTTTGCAGGAAAAGACATTGATTCCCCTTTCTTGCCCCCCTTTCTGAAGTATTACTCTTCATATTTTCCCTTGCCCGGCTGGGCTCTTGGAACTCTTAAGGGCTGTCTATCTGCTCTTTCTGCCTGTTTGCAGCTGCCGGACCAATGCTCGTTCAAGTCCCCTATTGTACATAGGTTCTTATTAGGTCTTGTCCATCTCTTTCCTCCTTCACCATTTATTATGCGTCAGTGGGACTGTAATCTGGTTTTGACTTTTTTAATGTGTGCTCCTTTAGAGCCTCTCCATACTTGTCCCCTCAGGCTAATGACCATCAAAACAGCCTTTTTTGTAGCGATCACATCTGCATGTAGAGTGAGTTGTAGGCGTTGTCATCCAAGCCTCCTTACCTTTGTCTATCGTGAAACTGGTGCTTCGCGCAAGGGCCTCCTTTCTACCAAAAATGGTCACCCTATTGCCTGTAGGCAAATCAATCACCCTGCCTACCTTTTACGCTCCCCGCAACTCTCTAGAGACAAGGAGCGACTTCACGGTCTGGACCCAAAAAGATTGTTGTCATTCTACTTTAAACGCACACAACAGTTCCGGGTGGATGGTCAACTCTTGGTGGGGTATGTTGATGTGAAGAAGCTTCTGGTTGTGCATTTCTAGATGGGTCGTACTCTGCTTCAAACTCTGCTACATGTGGCCAAGAAGCAATCTCCTGAAGGTTTGCAAGCTCATTCCACCAGAGTTAAAACTTCAAGCACTGCATGAGCACGCAGAGTTCGATCCTGGATATCTGCCAGGCAGCAACGTGGGCTTCCCTGCACATGTTGACCAAACATTACTGTCTGGATAGTCAGTTCTGTGGAGATGGGCACTTAGCCCACTCCGTCCTGCAGGACTTCCTTGTGTGAAATTGATCTGCAGACCCAGCTCCGGGTAGAAATTGTTTGGGTATCTATTCAAAGGGAAGGAATCTGTAGCTAGAAGTCTCTATCAGATAAACAAGTTACTTACCTTTGGTAACTTATCTGGTACAGACTATATCTAGCCGCAAATTTTATTTTTTTATTTTATTTATTTGCAGAGTTTTATATAGCGCTGGCTAGACCCGGAGGTATCGGAGCGCTTTACATGAGGATCAGCGAGTTACAAGTTACAAAATTACATCAGTTACAGGAGCCAAGTATAACATAGGAGAAAAACAGTGAATACACAACATGGGTTATTAGCGCATAGCATAGCCAAGACACATGTCAAATGGGGCATGGAAGGTAGGAGGGGAATGGTAAGGGGTAAGGAATGCATAATCGGGTCAGGCAGAGCAGCAAGAGGGAAAGTACTTACAAAACAGTCGCAGTAAAAGACATACACCCCGGCTGGGGACCAACAATCATAATTATCCCGTGAATCGGTGATAGTATAAGATGGGAGGGGAGTAGGAGACCAAAGGGGGGGGGGGACTTTAGGAAAAGGACAGGCGAACAAGGAGCCGTCCAGCAACAATGAGGATAGGTCGAAACCGCCAAGATGGAGGACCCAGGCCATGGGAACCGACAGCATCAACCCAAAATGGCGGAACACACAAAAATCCAACATGAAAACCACAAGGCAGCAGACTCGAAGGCTTCACGCAGGGTTGGATGGGGAGGCAGCCACATGACCATGGAGGGAGGAGGGCAGGACAACGCCGATCACAAAGCGGGTCGTCGACGTACACACACCCGGGGCTCCAGGGGCAGCAGCATCGCCATTCAGAATGCCGCAAAGACCGGGGAAAGTCAGATTCGGGCGCCAGGCAACAGCCCCGGAGAGGTGGAGGCAGCAGCGGGGACGAGGAGGGCGCGCCTGACAAAAACTCAAGAAGCAAAACAAGCTCGGGGGCACCGGTAAGATTCCTTACCGAACCATTTTCCCCGCTCAGCGAATGGCTTTCTAGGGACATGGTTATTTCGTTTCACGGCCCTAGGTTTCCACACCAGTGGTCAGTGTTCTTCTTTGTTCTGTGCTTCTGGCGTGGAAAGTCGCGAAAAGAAACTGACAGCGTGCCTGGGTGTCCCCTATAAAAGTGCAGCAGACGTTACTTCCAGCGCGAATGAAGCACGCTGACCCACATGACACAACCTACCGGTGAGCATGGGTACTGCTCAAGAAAATTCTTCCATATCAAATCTGATGCCTGGGAAATTCAAAGGTAAGGAATCTGCGGCTAGATATAGTCTCTAACAGATAAGGCATTGCCGAAAGTAAGTAACTTGTTCATTAACTGGCACAAGCAGTTGGAAACAACCAAAATGCAGGCTAAATGTGCTTATTCATAAAACAGCGGCACACATTGACAATAGCGCGTGTCGGGGGAAACGGGGAGGTTGGGAAATAAAATAATACTGTCTTCTGGCGAAGAGTGGGTAGATTTCCCCATAACTACCTAGTCATTTTTTAATCCTGACCCAGACAGACAACAATGAAGCATAGTTTGTCTTGCAGTCAGTTTAAATCACGCATTTATGTATTTTTGTACCACTGCACTTACTACACTCTGCGACTCTCTACACAACTGACTCCATAGGGATATATCATCTAGTAAACATCTGAAGTGCTCCTCCAAATTAGTGTGGGAGTTGTAGCCCACACTGTGACTTGCAGTTGCAGTGTGAGGAGAAACCCTGTGATGAAGCATGCCACCTCTGGTGGGTGAAGATTTTTATCCTATTTAAGGAATACTTTTTGAAATCTTGTGTTTCAAGTAATCTTTATTTTTTCTTAGCCCTGGATATTTTGTTCTTCTTAGACTCAATTGTATCACTTCTTCAGTTCTCAGCTCTTCTGTCTTTGGAGGCTGGCCTCAATACCAGCTCTGTCGTGAGAGCTGTTGGGGTCAGCGAGTGCTTCTGAACCTCCTGTGAAGCAATCATCTCCCCTCTCATTGTCTTAGGGGGCTTAGTTCGAGTCTTCGTCCACCAGGGCACCAATTGGAAAAATGAAATGTTCTGCAGGATTACCTCCTCTGGTGGCGGTAACCATAGCCCCCTGTAGCTTGTTACCCCCCACCCCTCTTCCCCCATAGCTCTGGTTGAAATAGCCAGAACTTGCTCCCCCTGGGCCTGTCTTTGACTCGCATGGTGCCCCCCACCCTGATGGTCAATGATTCGGCACGTCGTACAGTTCGTTTCACGCTGACATTCTAATGCCTGCTGGTTGTCACTACTTTACAGGATCCAACATGGATGGTGGGTGATGATATCCTGGGTCCCCCCACCCCTGCAGACATGACCACGTGTAGCGTGTGAGGTTGCACACAGTGGTAGCGTTTTGGGTTTGCTGGTAGTCACACAGGAACATATAAATGGCCCCTTCAAGCAGGTGTCGATCATACTGAGCAATGCAGATGATTTTGTTGGTCTAAAGAAATTGCTCGATCTCCCATTGGCATGCAGCCACATAGGTTTCCATTTTTTGAGCCTGCAGGTGTAGTATGCCAAGTACCCTGCAATTTGTCCATCAAAATCAGTCTTATTAGCCCACAGGTGGGTATCGCTTTAGCTTGGGCGACATTATTTGAGCGTAAGTGCTCCCCAATATTCCGAACTCTGGGTATGTCGAATAGTAGTCTATGATGACTACCATGTTCCGCCCATCTGAGAGACTGCCAAATTCCATGCTGGCACATACCCACGATTGTGTGGGTCCTTCTGTGGTTACAGCAGCAGGTGGATCCCCTTGCCCGACAGCTTACCACATCAGTTTCTTATGATGTTTTGTTAGAGCTCATTCATAGAAGAAAATGACACCTTACTTCGTAGGCAATTCTTGGTCTTTATGATCCCCTGGTGTCCCGCTTGGGGCAGCTGCAGGGTCTGAGATTCTAGGCAGCTGGGTATCACCAGACAGTGGTTCCTCAAGAGACCACCTTTGGGGCTTTTTATCAGATCATGACACGATATGCAAGCCCTCTAAGATTTTCTGGGACACTTTCGTCCGCTGCCCACTTGTTCCTTTAACATCTCTCTCTCCAGTCGCTACTGCTTTTAGGGCCACCTGGATGCAGTCATCCTGGTTGCTTGCTGCAATTGTCTTCTAGATGAGTAGCTCACACATTTTTCAGTCTCTTATGCTTGTGTGAGTCCTTCCTCCATGATTACCGGAGCAGGTGGATTCACTCGTGCAGCAGCTGGATATGAGGCATGCTGCACAGGTCTTTTCCCGGGCTGGGCATTCCATGGAGCTGTACCGCTGTAATATCTGCAGGGGCCTTTCACACTAGTTTGTGGTTTGGGTGTGCACTTTGATCCTACCACATTGACAGGTTCCACTTTGATGGGTTTGTGTAGAACGGCATCTATTTGGGAGGCCCTGGCTCTGGATAGTTCTTTTGCCCTGCCCCGTGTCAATGTCATTGAGGGGCATGCAAGGTACCTAGAGGATATGTTCTTGCAATTTGGACAAAGCACAGCCTTGTATTTGTACCCTTATTTCCTCAGCTTTATCGGTGATTGCACACATGCTTGCTAGCTCATTGAGCTGTGCGGGGAATGCATTGAGACTCCTGCCTCTTGCCTGAACATAAACCTTTCATAGTTGGGGTTTGCCATCGGTTCAAAGTAGGCTATGATCGCTGCAACAATGGTGTTGTATCTGTAGGATGGTCCTGTTTTGTGGAGAGTGCAGTAGAGTTTGTAGATGCCTGCTCCCGCCAGGTGGAGGAACCGGGCTCTTTTGCGGCCCTCCTCTATGCCTGTGGCTTTGAAATGGAGGTTATCTTTCGACCCAGGTCTTCCATATGAGTGCATGTGGTGCTGTGGGTCCAATGATAAAGGGTTCGAGTGCTCTTATGCCATTTATACCCTATGCTTAGTCTTACTCTGTTTGAAGCGTGACTTTGCATCTGGTAATGGACTGACTGTATGCCGCCTTTGGCGTGTATTTCTGGTTCTGGTCGTGCAGGCTGTTGGTGTCAGGTGTGCAGGGTGTCTTTCCGCGTCCTGCGGCTCCTCTGGTGGGTGAGCTGTGCTTGACTGTTATCCTCCTGTGCGCTTGTCTCGGGCTGGGGCTTCTCTCAGGGTCCTGCTGGGTGCTTCTAGGCTGTGACATCAATTCCCCTATTGGCTGCTTGCCCTTTCGATGCTGGGGCCCCTCTGTAGGACTTAGTTGGGCTCTTTCTCCATATTTTCTTTGTTTTTTCTGATCTTGACTCTGTGTTGATTCAGGACGCAGCGCTATCTTGCACTCTTCTGCTGGCTAAATTGCCCTGACAGGCCGAGTGAGCGAAGCAGGGCGTGTCTTCTGGTGGCCGGCAAGTGCTGGTACCCTTACCACATGGCGCTAGGGAGGCCTTGCACCAGCGGTGGCCTGCTGTCTCTGCTACAACACTAGCTTTTCTTTCTGCGCACAGAGTGCGGGCGATAAGGTCTGCTGACATCCTGCACTGTGGCATCACGGCTCCACAGCATTGATATAGTCTGGTAGCAGACCTTTGGGCCTTGTAGTGCGGGTCTGCCAACACAGCTGTCTGGCTCCTTGTCGCCAGTGTAGGGCAAGAAAACACACACAAACCGTTTGTGTTGGGGTGGGTGGATTACTGCTGTTGTGCCCGGTGGCCTTTTATTCATCCCCTGCATGTCACATCTGGGTGCAAACAAGCTTGCCCCTCTAGATAGGGGAATAATACCAATATCCCCTTCCCAGTGGACAACTCTTCGCTCCAGGAGTGACTTGCACCACACTACATCGGCAACCAAAAGGCAAAATGTAGGTGGCGTCTTATACCTGCAGTCCTATCCTGTGCTGGGATCATTCAATATTTTTGTTGGTGTTGACATTCTTAACGCCTGAATAAGCAGGGGATTATGCGGTTGGGAAGTGTTCTTAATGCTTGAGTTGAGTGTGAGATGAGGATTACAGACTACTGGCATTTTAGCTTTGTGAATATTGAGTTCTATTTAGTTGTTGAATGAGTAGATGTCCTCACACTTACTTTCTCCCGTTTAGTATGTACAGCATTGTTGCAAGACCATTCATAAAAACTAGCTGGAAGATCCTTGCTCTCTTGTGACCTAGACTGACCGTCCTCTTGGTGAGGTATATTGCATTGTGTGGGATAGTCATCTGCTTATTGTGACCATATACAGAAGTGCAGATTACACAACTGAAATACCGTTGTTGAGGACGATTGTGTTCTTTAAGCCAAATTGTGGTTGATATTAACTAATTTCCTTTTTGTTTTTCACAGCCGCATCTGTTGCACTAAAATCTTCTCACAATGGCTCGTACCAAGCAGACTGCTCGAAAATCCACCGGTGGCAAAGCACCAAGGAAACAGCTTGCCACAAAAGCAGCAAGGAAGAGTGCTCCCTCTACTGGTGGGGTGAAGAAACCCCATCGTTACAGGTCGAGAGTTCAAACAAAATAATTTTTCTTAGTCTGAGCATGCTAAAGGCATTACCCATCTCAATATAGCTACAGCTAGATTTCAAACAGTGTTGAGCGTGGGGTTGAACATATTGTACTAAGGTTGTTTGTAACACACTGATGAATCCCAAACATGTCATACATTTATTTTGTCCTCCATCCTCTCCCTTCCTATGAGACACTCCTTAGTGTTTAGTGGGTATTACTTCTATTGGGCCTCTTGGTTTTTCCTCCCTTCATCGTTCGCATCAGTTATTAGACCCGGAAATAAATAACTGTTGATTTATTTGTCCCACAAGAAGTCGTAGGGTGAGGTCTGGGGACTGACAGAAGTAGTGAACATAAACAATAAAAATAAAAAAAACTTCCATTTGAGAAGACTTATTGCTATTTGGAAAGACTACGAGTCTGCTTGTAACTCGAGAGTGTTTTCCTGCCTCACATCGTGCTTTTGTAGTGTATGCATTTTAGCAAGTAGCAGACTGACCTTTCTCTTTCATCCCAGGCCTGGAACTGTGGCTCTGCGAGAAATTCGAAGGTACCAGAAGTCGACTGAGCTGCTGATACGCAAGCTTCCTTTTCAGCGTCTTGTCCGTGAAATTGCTCAGGATTTCAAGACAGATTTGCGGTTCCAGAGTGCTGCCATTGGGGCCTTGCAGGTGCTCCTCTCTTTCCTAACCCTTGGCTTGCGTATGTTTCTCTTATTGAGGGATTTCCATCATGTCCAGTCATGATGATCTAAATGGCTTACTGCAAAAAATATTGAGAAATAGTATGTGTGGGGATTTGGAATCTTTCCCAAATATTTTAGGGCTGGAGTCGGGAATAGTTAACTATTTCTGTCGTCAGTTTGGAGGAAACAGACTGTAAGCCTCGTTTTCCATATACAAGTTATTTAAAGGGTAGTTGCCATGAGCACCTCCTAACAGAGGTGCTGTATGCATGAGTGGCCCAATTTAATTTAAATACTTTTTTTGGTGTTGAACCAGAGTTTACGTGGGATACCTGTGCCAATAAATGCAGCTGTAATGGGTCATTTGGGAGTCTGCCTTGTCCTGTACCTTCAATAAAATGTCTGGATGCTGCGAGAAAATGCAAATGTTAACTGACATCTTCCTAACTCGCTGGATGATGCAGAGCCTGAATCTTCTTGAGACCAGTCTAGTACTTTTAAACACAAAAGATATACTGGAAATAAAAAAAAAAAAACCTCTTTGGCTCTAAGCAGTAGATAAGATGTTTACCTGAACAAAATTGAGATGATTGTTGATGGTAATGGTTTTTTTGTACTTTTTTTTTTTTTTACACTTTTTACAGATGTTGGTAGTACACCATCTAATATCATAATATAGTTCTAGTGAAAAGCTGTACTAAAACCACGAGCAGTTGCATCTTAATGCAGAAATCTTGTGCTGTATTAGAAACATTGGAAGGCAAATGTTAATTTGCTGTTGAGGGAAATGCTTTTCAGGTAATCTGTTTTAACATGAATTGTATAGGCAAATATTGCTCACTTGCAAGGAATGCAGTTTAGTTTGAGTTTCAGCTAACATGGTATGTCTGTGTTGGATCTATTCAGTGCTATGCTGTATTGTGTGGTTTAGTAGGTGGCATTTTCCCAAAAGTGATATTTTTTCCCAACCATTTTTTGGGTTTATAATCAGTATTCAAAAGTAAGTTATTTGCTGATAATCCACATGGTTGCTCACAGTTTGACTTTTAGGAGTCCATTTCAACATCCAAGACCCTGCATGTTAAGAGAAATTAGGGGGAAAAACATACAAATTATGCCTCACTGAATTGAATTACCAGAGCAAAGCAACAAGAAAATACCCTCTAATAGTTTATTTTGTATTTATTTTTTAATACAGGAGGCCAGCGAAGCATATCTGGTGGGCCTATTTGAGGACACCAACCTGTGTGCTATTCATGCCAAGCGTGTCACCATCATGCCCAAGGATATCCAGCTGGCACGTCGGATCCGTGGAGAGCGCGCCTAAGCTGCAGTGCAGTATGTCTGCCTTAACCTAATAATGTAGACGTCAGCTTTTTAATACTTTCTTGCTGTAGTAATTTAGGAGAAGCGTGTAGTCCAATGTAGTGGTGCTGAGGAGAACGGACATATCCCCAAATCACAAACCTACATTTTAAAATCCTATCTTTTTGACGCTAACAAGCTTTTTTTTTTTTTTTTACATTTTCCCCATAATAATCAAAATGCAAAAAGATTAAATCTTTTTTTTTTTTTTTTTTTGTATAGATTACGACCATGGTGATGGACTGCTAATTTGTTTTCCCCTTGGTGTGTAAATGCTTTGTAGTGGATGCCATTGGGTTATGTGTTCCTCCGTTTTCAGATTCTTGTACATCAGACATGTTGCGTTCTTGTTTTATAATATTTCAGTTGTGTTCTCTAAATGAATCAGAGGATTGCAATTTTAAAAGTTTTCTCGTATCAAAGTGTTATTAAATACTTGTTCAAAAAAGCAAACTGTCTAGCTCATCTTATTTGTGTTGTGAGTCTTCAGTTAATCTTTTGTCATTGGCATGCTTGGGGCTTTTCTGAGGATGCTTCTGGAAAAATCTACTCCTCGATCTGTTTTTCAGAACTTTTTTGGTCTGTGCCGCATTGTTGAATACCGGCTTGGGGGGGGAAGAGTGGCAGTAAGACATTGTTAGCTGGAGAAGTGAACGTGGACTGGTATTAAAGAGTTGTGGGTGAGGTGGTTGACAAGACATTGAGAGATGCATAGAGAACTCCAGGAAGAGTAGCCCAATCTGAACTGCTAAATTAGCGTGGTCCTGCACTGCTGCTTTTGATGCATAGTCAGATAGTTTTAGAGAGTCCTCTTTAGAAACGCATGGTTGAGTGCAAACCAACTCCCCAAAAGCATGTACTACAGCTTGGAGCAAATGCCATTTTAGCTCTCATTGTAGTTTGACTTTATTGGTAATCTTTGAATTTAATGTGGAACAATTATTTAAGGTGTATATCTTCTGAAGTGGAAAAACTGTGACCATATTATTAGCAAGTCTTTGCAATTTTCCCAGTTGATCTTAGTCAAAATTCAAATTCAATAAACATTATTCGGTATGTGTAAAACAACCATAAAAGTGTACATAAATGAATGCATTACACATGAATGGTATCAAATTGTAAAAGATAATACAAGGAGACACTTGATATACAACATGGAGCCAAAGTTAATCATGTTTAAAAACACTTTATTTTAAAAGGGGTGCAGTCTCCATTTAAAATCCTTGTAGGGTCATCACTATTTCGTTACAACAATACTTTTGCGTATATTAATTGCATTTGTAATAAAAAGTGCTACATTAAGACAAACTCCAGCATAGTTCGGACAAGTATTTTAAGGCAGCAATATGCGATCCATTGCCATACGCAAGCAAAAGTGGTTTTAAGTAGTAACTTCTAAAACAAGAATAAAAACCACAGAACAGCATAAAGTGCACAGTGCTTTGCTTACTCTGACCATCACATGGGCAAGGGGTCGAATCCAGAGGACAAATTTTCATGTTGGGGAAGGCAACTAGATGGGCAATTCGAGTCTAAATCTAACTAGTACAAAACAGTGCGTAAGATTAGGAATATTAGTTAAATAATCTTGACAGCCCTCTGTTAAAGTAAGTGTTAAGTAAACTTAACAGTTGATTTCCTTCTCTCACAATTCAGCCGGACTTACCTCTTATGATTCAGAAAGGTTTCTCTGATAGGCAGCTTGCTAAGTGATATTGCTGATAGAGGGTTAGTCCGGACTGACATCTTGAATAATTTACAGTACAAAGAATTAATATAGCTTAACCAGGGAATCGCCAGTACATTGTCCAGAGTAAAACAGCCTAAAATTATTGACTTTGTAAAACTGGTTTTGTCCTTGGACCATATGGAACGCCAGAGCAGCAAGGGACGAAATGCGGCAATGTCTGTGGTACTGGATCCTTACTTCTGTGAATAATCTCGGAAGAAGTCGGGGTGGGCAGACTAAGTAGGCGTTTGAGGAAACCATTTTCCTCTGTCTGAAGCGCTTTACTATTGTGGTAGCCCAACACTCTTGCCCCGTATGTTGCGATGGATAAAACTCTTGCCCTATAAATTGCTGTCCTCTCCTTAACCGGTCTAGAACCCAGCTTGGCTGAAAATCTAAATTCCATGGGTGCTTCTGTTCATTTTGCTCCTAACATTGATGATTTCACGGGACCATGAGCCGTTAACTGAAAAAGTGATGCCCAGGTAGCAGAAGGTATCTCCAGAGGCCACCGGCGACTTATCCATAAAAAAAAATTCTACGTTTTGTCCCTTGACCCACAAACAATTGTATGTTTTGCTTTTGTTGATCACCTTTCTAGCAGCAATAAAATCCTCAAAGGTATTCATTAAACGTTGCAGTCCTACTGGAGTCCTGGCCAGCAGGACATCATCATCTGCGTACAAGAGCATTGGTGTGGGGCGCCCAGCCACTTGTGAGGCATCGGCATGCACAGTTTGTAAGGTCTGGTCCACCCCGTTTATAAACAAAACATAGCAAAGGGGCAGGTACACAGCCTTGCCGAATGCCGCTTTGGCTACAAAGTTATTGGTACATTCGCCTCTGACTGTAGCGTACTTTATACGCCAGATTCTCATATCTTGCCGAAAAGCAGATAATTGGCCTAGGCGCCCCCATAGTGAGCAAAGTGGTTCAAAGGATTATGTGGTCTACTAGGTCGAAAGCGCTGCTCAAGTCAGCAAAACACAGGTATAGTCTTCCGCCTTTGGCACATGTGTACTTGCCTATAAGTACATCCAGGTTCACACATTGCTCAAGGGTCCCCACACCTTTCCTGAAACCAAACTGTGCCGGTGAAAGTATTGAGCAGTCCCAGGCCCATTCTTCTAGTCTTGAGCAGGATTTTGCTCATCACTTTTGCCGATGAGTCTAGCAATGAAATTGGCCGGTAACTTTTGGGATCTGATTTATTACCCTTCTTAAAGATGAGGACTATAATAGACGTACCCCATGTAGGCAGAATCGTTATCGTTGCAGCCATGTTAAAAACTCTAGTTAGGAATTGGGGCCCATAAATCAACGGCGTTCTTGAAAACATCTACTGGGACCCCATCTGGACCTGGGGCCTTGGCCCCTTCACTTTCCTTCAAGGCTCATGACACTTCTTGTATCATAATGTCCAGAGGTAAGGGGGGCCAAATCAACTGTTCCTTGTTTTGAATGGTCACCATTTTTGCCATTGGAGAGCTAAAAATGCCAGTAAAATGACAACCCAGGCATTGCAGGTGACGTGTGACAATAATTCAGGGAAGGAATCATCCTTTAGGAAAAGGGAATTAACAGTATCCCAAAATAATTTGCTATTTCCTGTATCTGCGGTTCGTGACCATTTGGACCATGCTACATCTTGGAGTTCTTTTTTCCTAGCTGAGAGTACCTCTGTGTAGGAGAGTAGGATCTGCTTCACATGGGTACCCCCACTTTTTGCTGATGCTTCACTGTTTTTCGACATTAGTCTGGCTGGGGCCCTGCTAATCAGAACCCCAGCCTAGCTGCTTCCTCTCTAAAATGGTTTCCATGTGCCTTAGGCACATCACTGATTGGGATCTGGAGTGCCCTTATAAGTCCCTAGTATATGGTATACTATGTACCCAGGGCATAGGTACCTCAGAGGCCTGCCAGGGGCTGCAGCATGTATTATGCCACCCCTGGAAGGCCATCCAAACTGATACCACAGGTCTGCTACTGCAGCCTGGGTAAGGTGGTGCATGCACTCCTTACTGTGATATAGGTTACCTATATCACTAAATACATACACACATATAAACCTATAAGTCACTCCTAAGGCAGGCCTTATCAATCCTAAAGGCAGAGTGCACGGTTCCTATGTGAGAGGGTGCCCCTGCATGAGCAGGGCCCCTCTGCAGCGTTCGGAGACCATCTCTGATGCTGTTTGTAGTGCAGCCTGACCATATACTCTTAAGCGCATTATATCCTCGCAGTAAAATGCTAACTTTGGAATGGCTGCACCTAAACATGTCGTGTTTGGTGTCAAACATCTTGGAATACTACCCCCCGCCAATCCTGGTGGCGGGGGTAGCATTCCACCCTTCTAGAGGGAAAGACATGTTAACTCTGACTAGTCCGGTAACTTCTTTCCAGAGCCCTGGCATCACAAAATGGATGCTGCTGCCACAGACACGAGTCTGGCCTCCTGCTGCTGGACGAAACTCCGGCAGGGGAGGCCTGGACAATAGGTTTCCTGTCCCAGGGAGGTGTGACCACCTCCCCGACAGGATAATGTGTATTGGGGCTGGGCGGGAGCACTTTCGGGTGCTTTGAAGTCCTGCACTGGGGGCACATTTGGTGTCCTCAGTGCATACCCCAGTTCAAACCGGATCAGGGCTTGCAGCCCCTGCTTTGGCGCGAACTGGACAAAGGGAAAGGGGTGTAGCCACCCCTCTGCCCTGACCCACCCATAGGTGGGGCCACAGAGTAGTCCAACCCCTATCTTTAGTATAAAGATAGGAACCCAGTCCTTAGGACTTTAGATTATCCCTGGACGAAACTCTGAAATTGAATCCTGGACTTTCGACGCTCTACTCACGATTAGAGGACAGAAGAATCTCCCTTGGGGTCAAGGAGTGACTCCCCTGCTTGGCAGGCACCAAAGAAGCATCTGTCCGGTTCGCATTTCTGAAGCTCCCGTCGGACGCCGAAGTCATCGCATCACCAGAGGTGGATTCCCAGACTTCCCCGAGGCTACCCTGAGTCCCCAGCAAAGCTGAGGCCCGTGGCTATCGTGGGTGACTTGAGACCGTGACCCCTGGACACCGAGCACATTTGCAAGTGCATCCTCTTCTGGGTCTCCTAAGAAGTCGTGCTTTGGGCTCAGAGTAGCCCTAGCCTCCAGCACCACCTGCACCGAAGATCACTGGCCCCCCACTCCACGAGTGTCCTGTAAGCTAGATCCACGTGGGGCGTCACGAGGCTCCTTCGCGGTCGCTAGCCCGTTGGCTAGTAGCCCTTAACAAAGGCCAATCCTTTTCTAACTTGGCATCCTGGTTGCTCCAGGCCTGCCCTCACTTACCCTCGCTGGGTGAGTTCCACAGACCTTGCTGGACTGCACCATCGATCTACATCTTCACCGAGACTTGCCGTTGCCAAGGCTTGTTGGGTCCAATCCGGTCGCTGACACCTCAGCACTCGACAGACATCGTGTACCAGCCCGAATCCTGCTCCTGGTTGCCGACAACGCCTCCTGGACCTCCTGGCTGAAGAGTCAAGACGACCGTCAACGCACCTGAAGCACTCGACATCGGTGGGCATCTGTCCATCGCCTTCCTGGTCACTGGCTAGTGACCCAGACTCTGTCCCCTCTGCTTTCAGGTTCTTCAGAACTCCGATCCACTCTTGGATCCACCCGGACACTTTTCTCTTGGCCGCCAGCAGCACTTTGCAGCAGATCGCCATTCGAATCGACGACGAAACCCGACCCCAAAAGGCACCTATGCACCCGGCTTCCCTGGGTGAGGTAACACGAGTACTCCAATGCTCCCGTGGGTAGAGACTCTTCAAAGTCCTAGATCTCAAAGGGTTTGGTCCAAGTCCTCTTTAAGTGTCCCTTTTCTCTAATTTCCCGATCACGACTTTCTCCATAGAAGTCAACGGCGTATCGCGGTTGTGTATTTACACTGCACGCGTCTCCCGTGGGTCCCATGTGTCACTACCTTGGGTGGTTCCTTGTGGTCCAAGCACTTCTAGAGGCTCTAGGCCTAGTGTCTAGTTCAGTCGTGGTTCTTATAGCACTTTATTGGTATATGGTTTGGTACGCCCCTAGGGCCCAAACGTGTATTTGTGCTATTACTGTGTTTAAATAACTTCTAACTTATGTATTTCGAACTCTAGCCTCATAAAGAGACTAGAGGGGTGTGTTTAGCAATAAATACATATATTTTGAATATGTACCTGGTGTGGTGCTCTTTCATTTGATCACTCAAGAGATTATAGACTGGTAAAACAAGCTGCTTTACATTCCTTCAAGACTTAGCCTGAAGGCTGCTCTCCATAGCTACCACTAGGATAGCTTTCAATAAGGTTGTCTTTAACCTATCTCCAATAAGGGGTTGTTTGGACTGGTGCAAGGTGCCCACTATAATTAGTGGACAGCATATACCAGGCCAACTTCTCACACTCTTTATATTTGAATCTGAGGGATTTAATCAACAAATTATCTCTAGGTCGTTTGCAAAGAGCCAATTTCAAATCCCTGGAGGCAATGGTACATGAGTAGTTCGAACCAACCTCTGCGTTGAACAGGGCCTGTTTTATTCGGGAGAGCATCTGTTGTAGTGGTGATGCCAATAAAACTATAAAGTATTTGTTTGGGGGTAACCACATCTTCTAAACAGCAGATAATATCGTTATAGCTCTTAGAGCAAATATCGTGCAAAAATTGGGTCAGGTCCACTCCATTCCACTTTATGCGGGCCCCATTGTATCTTGTTGGGGCAATGTCAGTAATACGACTAGGAGTTGTAACACTGTTCCTGCCCCAGAAAAAAACTGTCAATATAATAGTTATGGTCACTCCGGCCCAGACAGGCACACCTGGTTATGGTGCACCACGTGCATGCATTAGCAGATATTAGGATATGGTCAATAACAGAAGCAGAATTCCTCCCTATGAAAGTTGGAATGGGGTCCCCATAGCGATTTCATGCACATTTTAGAAGGCTTAAGTACGAATTACCACATACCCAAAAAACACGAGACTAGTGTCAGCACCTAAGGGGTTAAATGGTAAGTGTTAGCGGTTAATATTAGAATAGCTTTACCATGTTAATATGGGGAATTTACATTAACCATGTCCAGCAAGTAGGTTGCTTTATAGCCTTGTCAATACAGGTAAGGGTGGTAGAGCTTTTTTTTTTTTTTTATTCGGATGACAGTTCGAAATAGTCTTGGAGAGAGGCGTGACATGTGCAAGTTGGATCAGGTAGTTGTGCGAGTATTATGTTGCTATCATTGCTGCATTAGAAGGTGGTATTTTGGAGTTTATCGTGTTTTGATGTTAATATGGCAGCCATAAGAGTTCATGCATGGGAGTATGGATTGTGGAAGAAGGTGCATAGGGCTTGTTAAGTCTTACTTCTCTTAACCTGGGGGAATGTTTTAACATGTACAGAGCGTGATCTTTCTAGCCCGCCAGACACCTGGTGTTTCTGTGTGCACTAATTAACTGTTCTCTCTCTCACTTTCAATTTGACAGCGGGAACGTCCTAGCTTCCTACGCGTTCGCTTTAGGCTGCCAGGCACTGGTGGGCGGTGCGGTCAGCCAACCGTTAGGGGGCCCGTGCACGACTTCCTTTCGCTCTTAGCACGTCTCCACCTACCAGCAGCCAGCGGGCGTCCGCTTCACTTAGCGAGTGCAGGCGCGTCCGGACGCATTTTCTTGTATTGGGAAGTCAGTAGGCAGTCATAGCCTCCATTTTTGGGAAGCTTTGTTCTTGTTAACTTGCATTACTGAGAGACAGTGACTGGAGAGAGACACCTGCACAGCGGGTAAGACCAACCTCGGTGAGGCATATTTTTGGGACATTCCCAGGTGGCTCGTAACTTCTAAGACTGGGTGAAAGTCCCACACTTCCCTGGTCTCATTAAATACCCCGTTCCCAGTAGAACAACAGTTCACTTAGCAGGACTTACTCTGCCTGTAATTTCTCCCTAGAATAAGGAATCCTCGTACATGGAGTTTGATGGCACAGAGGAATATATGGAGGAGGAAGTTGCGTACCTCCCCATAGATAATTTCTATCAGATGATGGATGTCTCCATTTTTAGGGCTGTCTCACTAGTAGCCCCCATGGAGAAGAAAATTATACTACTGCAGACGCAATGCCTGTGACCCCTTGAACAGAGGGAGGATGCTTCTGGGTCCGAGTCCCATACCTCCAGGGCAAACTGTTACACCAGATTCTGACAAACGCAAGTATGCAGACAACCCAGGAGTCGATCTTGACACTGTTGCGCCTTAAAAAGGCGTTTATAGATTCTCAACCCCTGCAGAGTGCGCTGCAAGTGCCTAGGACCAGTGCCTTTCCCTCCCCCGCCCCCCTACTGAACCAGGGGATGGTGATGATTCTCCCAATACCTTGGATGGGGGGGGACCCCTAGTCGGCCATTGTGCCCGTCCACCAATCCCTTCTCAATTACCCCATATTTGATACAACAAAGCCTCCTGTGGCGGACTTGCTGGACCCAGATCTTTTGCATCTCCGCGGTCAGTAGAATGGTGCCCAGCGCCTAAAGTGGCTGCCTACATGGCAGGGAGGTTAAGGAAACCCCTTGACAAGGAGTTAAGGAGCTGCCTGTGGGCAAAGTGCCCTAGACCATCTGTGGAGGGTAAAGAGACCCTCACACCTGATAGACACTAAAATTGGCACTTTTCTTCCAAATTTGTCAGATCCCAAGACTGGCATAGAAGGGTTATGGCGTTCCTGCCAGGATAAACTCCTGGATGTGGCATGGCCCCTGGCCAAAATAATGGACACGGCAGCGGAGGATGCTAGAGCATCTGGCTCTCTGGTATCTCCTGACACCCTATCCAGTTGGGCCCACCAGGCCTTCATCTTCCTTGGAAACATCAATTGTGTGATTTCCACTGAGCGACAGAGATCGCTTTTGATTAAAATTAATCCCAAGTTGGGGGAACTTTCCACCTCGGAAGCCGGCACAGTGACCCAGGGTAATCTTCTTGGGGGATCCATTAATTCGAGAACTGGGCAAGTTTGTCAATACTTTTAACTCACTAGACAAGACCCAAACATCAATAAAACGTATATTCAACCCTGTGTTTGTCGGAGCCCGTCATGGTAGGGGGCGCTCGACTGGCCGCGCTTTCCAGCAAGCCTCTGCCAGAGGCAACAACAGTTTGTCTTTCAAATAGAGTTTTATGACCTTCCAGTTCAACCTCACAAACCCAGACCTTTAATTTTCTCCCAGGACTAGTACAGGCTAGTGGAGCTCGAAATAACACCACTTCTGGAGGAAAAAGGCTATAGTACAAACAACTTTACACCCCAACAGTTTTATCAGCAACCTTTTCCTGGTGGAAAAAGGGGGAAGGTGGACATAGTTCTGGCATCAGCTTAAGGGAGTTCAACAAGTGGCTTGTTTATTGTCACCTGAAGATGGGGGACGTACATCTCCTCGGGGACCTCCTGCAAGTGGCTGACTGGATGTCCGCTTGGACCTGAAAGATGCCCATTTGACAATAGCATCTTTCCACCTTACAGGTGTTTCTTACAGTTCCGATGGAACTCTCAGATATTCAAATTCACCTCCCTCCTGCTCCATCCTTCGCCCTATGGTGCTTCACCAAACCAATGAGGCCAGTGGTCGAACATTTATGAGCTTGTGAGAATGCGAACGATCGCCTACCTCTACGATATCCTGATCGTGAACCAATGCCTGCACCGTCTGTCTGTGCACCTACAGATGACCATCTATCTCCTGGAATCTCTGGGTTTCGTAGTCAGCATGGCGAAGAAGGCATTTGTCCTGTCTCAGTCTCTACAATTTCTGGTATTCCGCATAGATTCTGTCAAAGCCACCCTCCGTCTCCATGCTCACAAGCTGGCAAAGATCAAACGCAAACTATGACAGCTAGTAAGTATAGTGAGACTTCGCTCGTCCTCCATTCAGGCCTTCTTCCAATATCTTCTTCACGATCTGGCATTCGGGCACCTGAAAATATCAGATGAGATGCAATGGTGGATCTCCCATATGGTGGCTTGGAATGGTCGAGCGATCTTTGGCTCCCAGCCTGATATGGTGATAGTCAGATGCCAGTGGCTCAGGCTGGGGAGTTCGTTGCGGAGAATTTGCCACTGGAGAAAAATGGTCCTCCACAGAAGAATCCCTGCACATAAACTGCCTGGAGTTGATGGCAGGCTCATTCGCTCTCAAATGTTTGACCAAAGACAAAGTGCCATGTTTGGTTCTTTTGAAAATGGACAATGTGGCATTGGTCCGTTACGTCAACCATCTGGGGGGACTAAGTTAAAGACACTGTCAGACCTGGCCCGCACATTATGGGATTGTCTAGCCAATCCCATTTCTTTGTCAGCATGTCTCCAGTACCAGGTGGATCACGTGGGGGCAGTTCATATATTTAATTTCCTGGTGAGTCTGGCCTCAGCAGGTTTGGCTTGCAGGTCAATAAACACATTCCGATCAGCGATCTCAGCAGGTCACTTGCTGGTGGATGGTCAGCCAGTTGGGGAACACCCTTTGGTTTCATACTTTTAAGGGTTATTAGATTGTTGATACCCCCAAACTCGGGTATTCTATTTTGTGGGATGTGAATACGGTCCTTAACCTCCTTAAATCTTGGCCTTCTAACAAGTACCTGTCTAGGAAACCATTATCGGTGAAATTAGCAATGTTGTGCTTAAATTCATGCCGCAGAGTATCAGATGTTTGTACTTTAGACATAACAGGTAAAGTATTTCACTTTGCTTGTCGCATGAAGTGTAATTCAAAAATCGTATCATATCCATCATTCCCAGATGTACCTAAATTGTGTGTGGTTAGAGCACTCAAAACGTATGAAGCTGTGACTGTGGACCCATGGTACAAGACAACTGTTGATTGCGCTCACTAAACCTCATAAGGCGGTTTCTTCCCCTACGATTGCCAGATGGGTGAACCAAGAGGCAGGTATTGATGCTTCCTGCTTTGGAGCTCACTCAGTGAGGTGCCATGGCATCTAAAGCTTTTTTTTGGGAGCTAGACTGGAGGATATCCTCAGCGTAACTGATTGGTCTTCAGATTCAACTTATCCACAGGTTTTATTTTAAACCAGTTTTCAATCTGGCAACCCTAGTGGTGGAAACGCTTTAAACTAGCCTAATCCTCTCTGGATCCTGACATAGAATCAAAAATGTCCTAGCTTTTGTAACGGATTAGTTTCATTTCTATTAATGACACGGAGGCGAAGATTAGCCCACCCAATATCTACAGGGTACTTATTGGACCCACCTGGTGAATTATGGAGTTCAAGATGATCATGGTATGAAATAGTTTGTAAATATACATCTGATGACCTCTTGTTTGGTGATCTGTACATGTTGAAGGTTAGTCTTCTCTCCTAGTGACAAGTAGAGTTTGAACTGGATTGCGGATACCTTGTATTATGATTCCTTTCAGGAGCAGACCCCAATAAACAGAAATGAAATTTGGAAGAACAGGCTGTGTTCACATGAAGGAAGATGAGGGTAGAGTGTCTGCGGTAATAGTTGTATGGAGCTGCAGCCCTCTGATTGGATGAACTGTTTTTCCCAGGGACGCATGCGAAATGTAGTTTGTTTAAATAAAAAAAAAGATAAATGTAAAAGGCTGCAGGTTAATTAAAGTGAAGAAAGTAAAGCCTATTCCTTTCCTCTGTCCTTAATAGAATTGAAACTTTCTGTTACGGAAGCTAGGAAATCTTTCATTAGTTTCTCTGGGGTCCCATTTAAGGTTGGTGACAAACATCCCTGATTCAGTGAAGGTAAATATTTTTGGTGTAGAACATGCAAAATTGAGAAACAGTGTAAACGTGTGTGGAGGCAGTCTAGAGTGGCGGAACTGGGGGCATGCCACTGCAGGTGGCTTGTAAAAGGTTGGAGGGTGGCTGCTAGAGCCCTGTATACAGAATGTGTTGCTGAGGCTTCTTGGTGTCTCCACGAGATTCTCAAAGTTTGGTCACCCTCCATCACGGGGGTGGGTGTGTAGTCATCAGCAAAATATTGGTGCACTGCCATGGTGAAGGAGGCAAGTGAGGCTGGTAATGCTGGTCACAATGTGAGTGATACTCTTAGTGCTGGCAAAAGCAGCTGTGGGTGGTGTGACAGTCTGCCATATGTAAATCTGAATGAGGCAAATCTGAGTGACACTGAGCCCCTCGGGCGAAGCCTGTAATCCACATCTGCATAGGCGAAGCGTCGGAGCCCTCCGGCAATTGGCAGCTCACGGAGGTACAGGTGCTCAACTTGCAAGGCTGTGTGGCTCGCTCTACCCAGTATGCCAGGGCTTCCCGCAGTGTGAGTAATGTGCGAGCTAGAAATGGGACAGTCGCAAGTGTCCGCAGTGGTGAAGTCTTGTTTTTGGATTTTGCGCATGTTAAGGAAGTTTCTTCATCTACTTCCTCACGAGGCTCAAACCACAGTGGTTAGAGCTTTGATTTTATCCCGATTGGATTATGCGAACGTCCTGTACCTGGGACTTCCGGAATATTTGATCCAGAGGCTCAGGTCATGCAGAACATGGCAGTCCGCTTAATGTATAAAATACTGAAATTTACCTCAGTGTCAAGTTTCCGGAATAAGCTTCATTGGCTTCCAGTCCATCAGCGGATTAAGCATAATGCTCTGTCCCTAACGCACCAAGCCCTTTACAATCGGGGACCCAAGGATCTTAATGACTGTGTCAAAGCCTCCTTCCCTGGGAGACTGATGCGCTCCAGCTCAGCGGGGCTCATTGAAACCCCCCCCCGTTTAAAAAAAAAAAAAAAAAAAAAAAACACACAAACAGTGGAGGGGTAGCTCTTCCTTCTCCGTCAAGGTGGCGAACGTGTGGAATAACCTACCAGACTATCTCAGGCAGATTCTTGATGAAGGAAAATTCAAAAAGGAGCTGAAAACATTCCTATTTAAACCCTAACTGAGAATAGGAGTCCAGACTCTGTGGCCATTATCCTGCAGCATACCTAAAATTGCTGGGACACTCCATGAGTAGCCGTGCGCTATAGAAATGCTCCATCCATTCATAGAAAAAATAAAAAAAACATGAATTATCACTAGCCGGGGTCTCAATGCTCCTCACAAACAAACTAGATTCTCAATTAGCACCTTAAGTTCACAACCACATTGAAGCTTGCAGGAGTTTTGGACTATCTGAGAAGACATGAGCCATTCCACAGTCGGCCATTTCCTAACATTACAACAAAACCTTTAATGTTCACCCTTTGCAAAGGTTCAATGAACTTATTACCCCATACTTTGTTGTTGGATACTTACAAAATCTCACATTGACTTTCCCACTTATCACAGCCTTCCATTTCTTGTAATGAAATGTCATACTCTTCTGCTGTGGCCTGACATGGTTTTGCACTATTTCATTTGACTTATGCGCATGACGACCTCTATCCCACCTTTCTCCTAAACCAGTAGAGTTGTTGTTTGATGACAGCTTTTCAGCCCTGTAGGAATTCGAAACTATCGCACTATGGGGTGTGGGTTGCCCACAGTTGAGACCTCAGGACAGCAGTTACCAACTAGTCCCTTTTGAGTGCTAACTGTATGGTCTCCCTTATCAAATGGTTTGCACGCTCAATTTGCCCATTACTTTGAGGATAGTACAAGGATGTCTTTCCATGAGTGATTCCATTGGTAGCTCGAAATATGGCCCCAGGACAGGGGAAAAGTGAGAAACGCAGCAGGGGACAGAGAGACACAAGACATTGTTGGCAAAAAGACAACAATGGGATGGGAAAACAAATATTAGAAGAGGAAAAAAGACAGGGAAACAAGACAAAAGTAGGAAGTTAGACAAAAATAAGTAAATGGGTATGTTCTTTGTGAAACGGGTATGATTTGGCACAGTATAATGGTCATGGAAGTTGCCATTTGCTAAAGTAATTAATGTATTCAGCTGTATAAAATATATTACAGTATACAAAATGTGATGGATGGAATGCTTGAACTAATCTCAGCCACATAATAATTACTTTCGGCTGCATCCCAGTCCATCCTTATTTTGCGCACCATGCCACCTCCGTTCAGACCCAGCCATATGCATATCAGTCTTGATTATGCTCCAAAGGGGACAGTCCAGCCCATACTGCCAGGCCCTCCCAGAATCCGTTTCACCCTTGTTAGGGCTCATCAGCCAGGCATAGCTTGGTTCCAGGAGCACAGTGATCATCGGACCCACTTCTAGGCATACCTGTCACACGTAGGGCATCAAAAACAAAGTGATGGATGAAATCCTTGAATTAATCTCAGCTGCTAGCAATTGCTTAGGCCACATCCCAATCCATCAATTTTCACCCACCATAGTTTGGACCCAGCCATATGCAAATCAGTCTTGCCCTGCTCCAATGGGAACAGTCCAGTCCAAATTCCCAGGACAGGTCCTCCCTGAACCGCAACCCATGACCGGTTTTGCCCCTATTAGAGCTCATCCGCCAGGTTTAACTTGGTTCCAATGGCACAGGGAGCACGTGACCCATGTCTGGGCATACCTGTCAAACTTAGGGCATCAAAAACAAAGTGATGGATGAATCTTAGCAACAGGCAATCGCTAGAGTCTCATCCCAATCCATTGTTTGGACTGTTTCTATTGGAGCAGGGTCAAGATTGATTTGCATATGGCTGCGTGCAAACTGTGGTGGCAGGGTGTACAAACTAACGATGGACTGAGATGTTGCCCCGAGTAACTACCAGTGGCAGAGATTCATTCAGCCATTCTATTCTTCAGTTTTTTGTAAACTTTAGTGTGTTGCTCTAAGTGGGAAGGGTATTCCCAGTCATGTGTTCCGTGCACACTGTCACTGGAACCAAGCTATACCTGGGTAATACCACCTAAATAGGTGGAAAATGCTCCTAGGTTGCTTGTGTTCCGATTCAGGGAGGATCTGGCTAGCAGTTCGGACTGGACTGTTTGATTTGGAGCAGAGTCAAGACTGATTTGCAATGGCATGATCCAAACTGATGTGCAAAATAATGATGGACTGGGATGCAACCTGAGTTATTACCCAGGGCTCGAAAAATCTGATCGCAATAGACCTCATTCTTTGATCTAGGTGCTGTTAAAGCAGTCGTACAACAGTAGCAGTTTAACCTGGGAGGATAGCTCTGCTGTCTAAGGCATCAGCTGTCAAATCTGTGTAGCTTAACAGATCGCTTTAGTATGTGAGGTCTGAGCCTGGAACGTAAGTCTCGCCTGATGGATAGCTCTATAGCCAAAATGCAGAGCCTGTGCAACGTGTGATATCTTAGCTCTGCAAGACCTCAAAGTTGGAAGGTGCAGTACACTGATGAGGTAGGGTGGTGGTGGTTGAGGAGTCACTATTCCTTGCAAGGGCCCCCCCTTCTCCCCCCCAGGTTTTGTTATGCCACTGAATGGTGAGAAGTCATTTTTCATCTTGGCCGCAGCATGGTCAAGGTTGGTGAGTGGATTTCAACCCTTTCTTTTCAGTACCTAAGAATGTTGAAAAGACAGGCTGCTAAAGAAACCTTCTCTGTTTCAGTACTCGTAATCAGGTTTTTATTTCCTGTGTTTTTGGCAGCAAAGTCATGGAAGTGGAATCACAGACAGAAAAAGTGAACCTGGGCCATGTGCATTACCAGTGCTATTTCTCAAACCACCACAGTTCGATGTCCTACACTTACTTTCTACTGGTGTACATGCTGAATGTAGGAAGGTGGAATCTGACTACATGGTTGCCCCCACTTTTTTTCTGGTGTTTTGATGGTTTTTGACTTAGTTTGGCTGGGAACCTGCTATTCAGGTCCCCAGCCTATCTGCTTTCTCTTATAAATGGATTCCATGTACTTTAGGTACATCCCAGATTGGATTCTGGGGTGCCCTTATAAGTCCCTAGTATATGGTATACTATGTACCAAGGGCATAGATACCCCAGAGGCCTACCAGGGGCTGAAGCATGTATTGTGCCACCCCTGGAAGGCCCTCCAAAATGACACCACAGGTCTGCTACTGCAGCCTGGGTAAGGTGGTGCATGCACCCCTTACTGTGGTATAGGCTACCTATATCACTACCATTGCACACACATATAAACCTTTAAGTCACTCCTATGGCAGGCCTTAACAATCCTAAAGGCAGAGTGCTTGGTTTTTATGTGAGAGGGTGCCCCTGCATGAGCAGAGCCCCTCTGCAGCGTTCGGAGTCAATCCTCTGGTGCTGTTTGTGGTGCAGCCTGACCATATACTCTTAAGTGCATTATAACCTCGCGTTAAATGCCAACTTTGGGATGGCTGCACGGAAACATGTCGTGTTGGGTGTCAAACATCTTGGAATACTACCCCCCCTCGAGTTCTGGCGGCGGGGGTAGCATTCCACCCTTCTAGAGGGAGAGACATGTACACACCGGCCTACCCGGTATTAACTTTACAGAGCCCTGGCATCACAAAATGGATGCTGCTGCCACAGACACGGGTCTGGCCTCCTGCTGCTGACCGAAACTCCGGCAGGGGAGGCCTGGACAATAGGTTTCCTGTCGAAGGGAGGTGTAACCACCTCCCCAGACAGGATAGTGTGTATTGGGGCTGGGCGAAAGCACTCTGGTGCTTTGAAGTCCTGCACTGGGGGCACATTTGGTGTCCCTGTGCATAGTCCAGTTCAAACCGGTTGCAGGGGCTACCTGCCCCTGCTCTGGCGCGAAACTGGACAAAGGGAATGGGTGTAACCACCCCTCTTCCCTGACCCTCCCATAGGTGGGTCCCCAGAGTATGTCCAACCCCCTAACTTGGTATAAGTATGGGACCCCAGACCTTAGGACTTTAGATTACCCTGGACGAAACTCTGATGCCGAATCCTGGACCTTCGACGCTCTACTTCAAGATTAGAGGACTGAAGAATCTCCCTTGGGGTCAAGGAGTGACTCCCCTGCTTGGCAGGCACCTAAGAAGCAATTGTCCGGTCTGCATCACTGAAGCTCCCGCCGGATGCCGAAATCTTTGCAACACCAGAGGTGGATTTCCAGACTTCCCCGAGGCTGCCCTGAGACCCCAGCGAAGCTGAGGCACGTAGCTGTCGTGGGTAACGTGGAACCGTGACCCCTGGACACCGAGAACTTTTGTAAGTGCATCCTCTTCCTGGTCTCCCACGAAGTTGTGCTTTGGGCTCCGAGTAGCCCCCGCCTCCAGCACCGACTGCACCGAAGATCACTGGCCTCCACTCCACGAGTGTCCCGTGAGCCAGCTCCAAGTGCGTCCACTCGAGGCTCCTTCGCGGTCGCTAGTCCGTTGGCTAGTGGGCCCTCCCGAAGGCAACTCTTCTTCTGCATGGGCTTTCCTGGTTGCTCCAGACGTGCCCTGACTTACCCTCGCTGGGTGAGTCCCCCAGACCTTGCTGGTCTGCATCAACGTCCTTTCTTTGTTTCCTCGTGATTTGCCGTTGCCAAGGCTTGTTTGGTCCAATCCGGTCGCCGACACCGCAGCAATCGACAGACATCGTGGGACAGCTCGAATCCAGCTCCTGGTCGTCGTCGACGCCTCCTGGACCTCGTGGCTGAAGAGTCAAGACGACCGTCAACCTACCTGAAGCACCCGACATCGGTGGGCATCTGCTCATCGCCTTCCTGGTCACTGCCTAGTGACCCAGACTCTGTCCCCTCTGCTTTCAGGTCCTTCAGATCTTTGATCCACTCTTGGATCCACCTGGACACTTTCGACTTGGTCGCCAGCAGCCTGCTGCAGCAGATCGCTATTGAAAACGACGACGAAACCCGATGCCAAAAAACACCTATGCACCCGGCTTCCCTGGGTGAGGTAACTCGAGTACTCCGGTGCTCCCGTGGGTATTGACTCTAGAACTGCCTAGTTCTAAAGGGGTTTGCTCCAAGTCCTCCTCTAAGTGTCCTTTCCTTTTAAAAATCCAACCGCGACTTTCCCCATAGAAGTCAACGGTGGCTCTCGGCTGTGTTCTCACACTGCACGCGTCTCCCGTGGGTCCCCTGTGTCACTACCTTGGGTGGTTCCTTGGGGTCCAAGCACTTCTACAGGCTCTAGGCCTTGTGTCTAGCTCAGTCGTGGTTCTTATACCACTTTATTGGTATATGGTTTGGTACGCCCCTAGGGCTCAAACGTGTATTTGTGCTATTACTGTTGATAATTGACTTGTAAACTATGTACTTCGAACTCTAGCCTCATAAAGAGACTAGAGGGGTGTGTTTAAGACTAAATACATATTATATATATATATATATATATATATCTGGTGTGGTCCTCTTTCATTTGATCACTCAAGAGATTATAGACTGGTAAAACAAGCTGCTTTACATTCCTTCAAGACTTAGCCTGAAGGCTGCTCTCCATAGCTACCACTAGGATAGCTTTCAATAAAGGTTGTCTTTAACCTATCTCCATAAGGGGTTGTTTGGACTGGTGCAAGGTGCCCACTAGAACTAGTGGACAGCATATGCCAGGCCAACTTCTCACACTGAATAGCATTTTATTTTCTAATATATGTAGAATTCCCCATTTATAATTGATTGTTTGTTGCTCAGTAAGACTGTTCGTTATATTGCCCAGCTCATTCATTCTGTAACACATTGAATGTTTCTGTATAAAGTGCTTTAACTAGTCCAAGTAATGATTGCACTATATAAAACAGCACAAACAAATATACAAGAAGTTCTCAGAGTTCCCTTCATTGTTTTGCCTCTCTACCTGCTCAGCTGTAGGTCACAGTCAAAATCTTTAGTTGTCAATGTGAGAATTTTATTGGGAGCAAGGGTATCAAAAAGGGAATTCAGGGGAGTGTGGCCAAGCCTGTGAAGATGGCGGTCGCTCCCCCCCCTTGGCCTTCCATTCCAGCAGGATACCCCGTAGTTCGGGGAGCCCTCATCACCAGTGGTCCCTGCACCCCAAGCACACACCATACTTGGTGCCTTTGCAAAAAAACTTGCATTACGACCATAGCAGACCTATCCTTTGCGTGCTGGGCCTGCCTCCGACACTCCTGGCAGCCCTTTGTGCAGTGGTTTGGAGGCAAGCAGGAGACTTGCTTTTCCCCCGATACTGCTACACAGCAGTCAGTCCAGGACCGGTCATCCACCTGTGGACCCCAGACCAGAAGAGTGATTCGACCCATGACCGTTCTGGATCACTGCCGCATGGGAAACATGTCACGCCCAGCCTCCGGATGTTCTGGCTGCTGCATGGAGATAGCTGCTTTGAATCACCTGCCTTTTTTGCCCACCAACTCCGGTGAGTTGCCTTTACTTTGTGTACCCAGGGTCTCATAGTTTGGTGGACCCGACACCTGATTGGCCTCCAGGGAGCATCCACTGCCTCCAGCATGGGCGGGTCCCAGAAACGCACAGTAGAGACCGGGAGCTATCACCTCCCTCCGGACACAGGATCTTCCAAGCCCTGACATCTGTTGACCGCCCCCAGGATCCTATGGGCAATGGTGTGTGCCGACATCGATCGTCTGAGATTACTGCTCCTCTGCTGCCCCCGCCCTTGAACGGAGTGTGTCTTGGCATAACCCCCGGACCTCCTGGGGGGACATCGGCCACTTGGCTCGAGGGAAGCTCGCTACACCATCGGAGCTCTAGAAACTATGTCCTTTTAACCCTGATCACCTCCCCGGAGTATTGGGCCCGATTGAACACACCACCACAGGCAGGGTGCGGTCAGCATCTACATCCCCCTGCTCCACATCTTGGGGGTCACTCTGGAGGAGCCCAGTACCAAGACCACCCCTTGACTTGAACTTGTGGGGCCTCAGTCCAGTGGTGGACTGGACGATGGGTTGCACCCTAGACCCTGGGATCTTGCTCGTCCAGACCCACCGCTCTAGTCTACGGCAGCTCTGCCAGCTACTTCAGCGACGACCTCCTCAAGTGGCTTGGCCCCAGACTCTGCCATCATGGTGGGGAGGGAGGGTGCATCACCAAAAAAGAATCCTCCATCAACGTGTCCAAGAAATCAAGGACAACATGACCTCCATGCCCCCTAGAGGGACCTCGATGACCTTGGGACCATGTAGTACAGACTGAACAATCCCTGGACAAGCAAACAGAGGAATGTGAAGCTCTACAACAACAGATTCTTCGACTAGAGGACCAACAAAAAAACAGGAAAAGTGTGAGGACTTAGAAAACAGGTCACGTCGCAACAATATACGCCCTTTGAGGAATCACGGCCACAGTTTCTGACCTTCCTCAGTATCTCGCTGATCTCTTTAATACTGTCCTAGAATGGAACACCAAGGCACCGATCCTTATGGACAGAGCACACATGGTGGTACCCCTTCATCTGGCTGAAAAGCGCCGTCCTGACGTCTTCTCCTGCATCCATCGTTTTACGGACAACGAGGAAATTATGTCTAAGGCCTGGCGTGGGGGGTCCAATCTCCTTCAATAACCCACATCTCCTCTTCGGGACCTCTCAGCTATGACTCTTGTAAAATGGCAAGCCTTCAACCCTATCACGGACTTTCTAATCTCTAAGGACCCGAAATATCGCTGGGCTCACCGGTTCCATTTTGGATTCTCTTGGGAAGGCCGTACACACCTTACAGCCTCTCACTAAGAAGCCTTACCAGTGAAGGACTGTAACAATGCTTCCCCTAGCTCTCAGCCTTCCTGTTCCACCAGCTGGCAGGTGGCACCGGGGCGCGGGAGATGCCATGGGCCCAGTGTGAGCATAGTAAGGCCTGACTCATAGAGCACCTATGGAAAACCAACAGGGAGGATGCTCCCACACCAACTGAACCACAGGCTTAGGCCACTGACTCTCCATGAACTACTCTGACTTCTCTGGCTGCATTCAGCATTCCCTCATTGCCCTTTGCGACGCAGGGCCAGGTAGAACCAAGCCCCACACACAACGTCTCCACGACTTGAGCTCCCATCCACTTCATGAGGATACTTTGCTTGAGGGACCCCCCGAGAGTGCCTACACTCAACCCAAGGGAAGTCCCCTGGACTCAGACCCAGGCCTTTGGTCTTTTTGATTCCCTGGTTCAATGTTTTTGGTTGTTGTGGTTCTTTGTTGGGAGAGGGACGGGCCCACGCCTCACTACAGCATGCACCATCATATTCACTAACACTGCCACCCTAGGAGGGCCTTACACCTGCATAGTTCCTACCCTACCAACCTCATCATGCAGACCTCTCCTCCATTGCTAACAGCCACCACCTATAATGTCAGGAGACTAAATAACCCCAACAAATGCATAGATATCCTTAACAAACTCTTTTCTCTGAAAGCTCAAGGATGCTGCCTTTAGGAAACCCGACTTTTGCACTCTGATAAAAGCAGACTCCGATCTCAGAGATTCCCTGTACAATACCATGTCACCTCATGTAGGAGAGTAGGATCTGCCTCTTATGTTGCCTCCACTTTTTTTCTGATGTTTACACTGGTTTCTGGCTATAGTCTGGCTGGGACCCTGCCAATCAGGGCCCCAGCCTCTCTGTTCTCTCAACGATTTGGAGTGCACTCTAGGTGCACTAGTGATTGGATACTGTGATACCTTATGAGTCCCTAGTATATGGTACCTTAGGTACCAAGGGCATAGGTACTTCACAGGCCTACCAGGGGCTGCAGCATGTATTATGCCACCCCTGGGAAGCAGACTAAATCTGACACCACAGGCCTGCTACTGCAGCCTGGGTGAGGAAGTGCTAGCACCCCTCACTGAGATATAGGTCCCCTATATCTCTCCTGCACACACATTGAGAATTATCAGTCACCCCTAAAGCAGGCCCTATCAATCCTGAGGGCAGGGTGCTTAGTTTCCATGTGAGGGGGTTCCTCTGCCTGAGCAGGGCCCCTCTGCAGCTCTCAGAGTCCATTCTCTGGGGCTGTTTGTGGATGCGGTTAAACCATATACCCGTAAGTGCATTATATCCTCGCGGTAGAATGCTAACTTTGGAATGGCTGCATCAAAACATGTCGTGTTTGGTGTCAAACATCTTGGAATACTACCCCCCTGCCAGTTCTGGCGGCGGGGGTAGCATTCCACCCTTCTAGAGGGATAGACATGTACCTACTGTGGAAACGCGGTAGAATCCTGCAGAGCCCTGGCATCACAAAATGGATGCCACCAGTCACAGACACTGGGCTGCCCTCCTGCTGATGACCAACACTCGCAGTGGAGGAAGCCCAACAATAGATATCCTGTCCCAAGGGGGTGTAACCACCTCCCAGACAGGGTTTAGTGTATTGGGGCTGGGTGGGTGCACTCTTGGAGTGCTTTGAAGTCCTGCACTGGGGGAGCAGAAGGCTCCTCTGTGCATACCCCAGTTCAAACCGGCTCAGGGGCTACCTGCCCCTGCTCTGGCGTGAAACTGGACAAAGGGAAGTAGGTGTAACCACCCACTCCCCTGACCCTCCCATAGGTGGGGTCGTAGAGCTAGTCCCTCCATTTTAGTATAAGAGGGGGAACCTGTGCATTGCAAACTAGATACCCCTGGACGACGCTCTGAAGAAGAATCCTGGACCTTCGACGTTCCACTACCTTTGGAAGACTGAAGAATCTCCCTTGGAGTCAAGAAGTGACTCCCCTATTTGGCAGGCACCAAAAACTACAAACGACGTTCGCAAACTACGCCGCTCCCGCCGGAGTCCGAAGTCCCTGCAGCCCAAGAAGTGGATTTCCTGACTTCTCAAAGGCCATCGTGAGTCCCCAGCGAAGCTGAGGCTAGTGGACCCCAAGAGCGACGAGGAACCGCAACCCCTGGGTACCGCGCACTATTGTCGAGTGCAACCCCTTCACAACGTTCTACGAACTTGTACTTTGGACCACATGTGGTCCTGGCCTCCAGCAGGAATCCCTCCGAAGATCAGAGGCCTACCACGTCCCGAGTGACCGTGGGCCCCTGTTGAGCGAATCCTCCCGAGGCGTCTTCGCGATCCCTTGCCAGCCGGCTTGTGGGTCCCCTGAAGGCTTTCCTACAGAACCAAAGGGCTCCCTTGGTTGCTCCAGGCCTGCCCTGACTTACCCTCGCTGGGTGAGTCCCTCAGACCTTGCTGGTCTGCGCCATTGACTTTTTACACTTTTCCCGAGACTTGCTGTTCCCAAGGCTTGTTGGCTCCAATCGAGTCGCCGACACCGCAGTAAGCGGCAGACATCGTGGGACACGCCGAATCCAGCTCCTGGTCGTCGTCGACGCCTCCTGGACCTCGTGGCTGAAGAGTCAAGGCACCTGTGAATGACCTGAATCTTGCGACGACGATGGGCATCCATCTTCCTTGCCCCGAGTCACTGCCAAGTGACTTTGAACACTGTCCCCTCTGCTTTCAGGTCTTCCATCTTCTGAATCCAGGCTTGGATTCCTCCGGACACTTCTCCTGTCGCCGCAAGCAGCAAGTCTTCACTGGCTCCCATTGAAAACGATGCCGCGACCCGACACCAAAGAACACCTATGCACCCGGCTCCCCTGGGTGAGGTAACTTCAGCACTACGGTGCTCCTGTGGGTGTGGGCCCTAGAACTACTTACCCTGTAAGTGACTTGCTTGTAGCTACCCTAGAAGTGCCCTAAAACTCTTACTTTCCAAGTGCGACTATCGCGCTGACTCGTACATGGTTCGCGTCTGTGTTAGACACACCGCGTCCAACTCCCTTGCAACTCTATCTGTAACCGCGTCCTTCGACTCGTACAAGGACCGATCGGTGTGTTCGCCTCGAACACGCAAGGGACCTGTAACATTGAAATCTCAATCGTGTCTGTTCGCATAGACTCGTACAAGACTCGCACCGGTGCCAGGGCACCGCGTCCGTCCCCTGTGGGTCTTCTACAACTACCTGGGGTGGTTCTTGGGGGTCCCTCGAGTCTAGATGCCCTAGACCTAGGTCTAGCCAAACTAAGATTGTGATATTTGATTGTGCTAAACTTATTTTGATAACATTTGATTTGTACATATGTTCCTGACTTCTAATCTCATAAAGAGATTAGTAGAGAGTTGTTTATTAATAAATACATATATATTTGATATATATACCTGTGTGGTGTCTTTTCATTTGGTGATTCAAGAGATTGTGTGGTAAAACAAGCTGCTTTACATTCCTTCAAGACTTAGCCTGAAGGCTGCTCTCCACAGCTACCACTAGGATAGCTTTCTTTAAAGGTTGTCTTAAACCTATCTACCATAAGAGTCGAATTGTTCTGGTGCAAGGTGTCCACTTTAATTAGTGAACAGCATATACCAGGCCAACTTCTCACTCCTCACGCACTAAGACTACAGGCACTGCAGTTCTAGTTACCCACGCAGCACCCTTTGACGAACGCAACCACCGGTTTGAGTGAGGGGCAGATGGGGTGCTGGTCAGGGCCTTTGGGATGGTGACCCCATAAGCTAGTATCCCTCTATTCCCTAAAACATGGGCCAAGATAGATTCCTTTGGGATACGCTTTGAACAGTGGTGGTTGCTGCAAACGGTTCCCTCATAATGGGGGGAGATTTCAACACAGTTCCCTGTGCCACCCAAGATAAACAACAGCAACACAGAAGACACCAGAGATGACTGTGGAGGCGCGAGCTTGACTCACGAATCTGGGGCTTCTAAATGCCTGGCGCACGCAACATCCTCTAACTACTGACTACTATCATTTCTCAGCGGCGCACCACCACATGCCTTCATGGATCTTATTCTTCTAGACAAACGCTTAGAGCACGTCCTGCTTGAAGCAGATCAACATCCCCCGATTCCTTTCTGACCTTAGTCCCATCACCTTGACCCTCCATTGGACTAGAGGTGGAACATAGCAGCGTGACAGCTGGTACCTCAACGATTCCCTCCTCCGCGACCTGGTCATGATAGTGGCAATGCAAAAAACGCTCTAACTGAATATTTGACACAAAACGACATGGCAGATATGGATTAACAGGTGGTCTGGGATGCACTCAAGGGAGTTACTGGAGGCTATTTCATCCAAGAAGCGGCCAGACTTAGACACACCGAGACCTTGCTAGATCCCAATTGACCACAGAGCTAACGACTCTTGAACAACAACACAAACACTCCTTATCTAACAAAATTTGATGCAAAGTTTTAGCTGTGCGAGCCAACTCCGCACCTTAGAGCTGGACAAAACTCGCTATATCCTCACCCGAACGGGAGCTCACTTTCATGAAGTGGCTAATCAGCTGCGAACTCTGCAGACATTGGCGAAATGATTGTGGGCGATGTCGCCCACACCATGCCGAAAGGCAAGCTTCAGGACTCTCGGTCTTTTTATCAATCCTTGTACTCGGCCGACCAGCCTAATGCCACTTGTAGGGAGATGTTCTTCAACTCGGTCACCCTCCCTAAGCTCTTGACATATGTGGGTGACGAACCATAACTGCAGCTGAAATTCTCACAGCTATAGGCCCTCTAAAGATCTCTAAAGCCCCTGGACCAGATGGTTTCACCCCATTATTCTCCAAATTTTTTGCCCCCCAACTCCTGATCCTCACTGCTCTTTTCAACTAATTTACCGCTGACAGACGGGCGTTTACCAGCATAACAGAGGCAACCATTGCACTCACAGCCAAACTGGGCAAAGTTCCCGCTCTCTGCCTCTCCTACTGCCCTATCCCGAATGTGGATCTCAAACTCTTTGAGAAGATCCTAGCTAATCGCCTCGAGGCACTGTTACTGGACTTGATCCATGCCGATCAAAAGGGATTCGTTGTATGCCGCTCGACTAGTGACAAACCAAGCTCGCCCTCCACCTTGTCGAAATAGCTAGGAGGAAGGGGATAGCGACAATTCTCCTGTCTTTAGACACAGAGAAAGTGTGTGACAGGAGCATGCTCTTCACAATGCTTGAACGCATTGGCTTCGGGGTGAGGGGCTGGATCACAGCACTCTACGGTGCACCTCAGGCAAAAGTGATAGTTAATAGCCAGTCATCAACTTCAATCCACAGTCGATGGGGCACCTGCCAGGGCTGTCCCCTTTCTTCCCTCCTATTTGATCTTTTTCTGAAACCCCTCCTCCGAGGCATCAGAGCCAATCCCCGAATACACAGAATCTCCTGTAGAGACACCTTTAAAGTTTCTGCATTCGCAAACATCATCTTACTAACTCTCACAGAACCCCCAACATTCCCTTCATGCGCTAATCCCCCTCCTGGAGGAATATCAGGAAATAGATAGCTTTCTGATCAATATGACAGGGTGGGAGGGCTTGGCCCTAGTTGGGGGCTGCACCTTGGTGGTGACCCTCATCATGGTGATGCAATTCGGGTGGACGACCACCCACATCAGATACTTGGGGATTCGCCTGATGCTGGCTCTCTCCACCTGTGCCTCCCTCAACTTTGAATCCCTCCTTCATGACACCAAGGAGGGACACCATACTCGCTTGGAGTAATCATTCTCTCTCCAGGGTAGGACGCAATGCAGCCCTCAAGATGACACTTCCCACTCCGCATACTATATCTGTTCAAGGGCATGCACTTGACAATTCCTAAACCCAAGATTGCCCGCCTCCAAACAACCTGCATGTCCTACATGCTGGATGGAACACACTCTAGATTAACCCTCCAGACCTGCACTTGGTATCCCAGAGAAGGGAGCCTAGGGATAGCCCACTTGCTCAACTACTATCAGGCATCCCTATGTTACATGATCGAATGGCTTAAAGGGGAACTGGTAAACATTGGTGTTTTAAAGACAAGAACCTTGCATCTAGACCATAGTGCGAGGTACCATGGGTCCCTAAGGCCTCAAGAGCCTGGCTCCTGTACCTTTACCCTTGTCACTAGAGCTACCCTGGCAGTCTGGGAATCGGTTGCCACTAAGCACCTCCTTCCTTTCCCCACTCACTCCCGTCCTGGGCAACTCAAAGTTCTCCCCAGGACAGCAGACTTGATCCTTCCATAAATGGCGGTAATAGGCAGCTTCTGTCTCCAAGATTTCTTTACAGAGGGCCAGGTGAGGCCCTTCGAGGATCTTAAGCTTGACCATGGGATACCGGAAACTGAACGCTTCCACTTTGTTCAGCTTTGCATTTGCATCTCCCACCCTAGTGTTAAAACCGGGGCCATAAGACCATTCACCCCCTTCGAAAATTTCCTTCAATGCCTTACCTCCCAAAAGCATTTGATCCCCAATATTTACAGCCTCCTTAATACCCGGACAACATCGCCTGAAACGCCATACCAACTACACTGGGAAAGAGACCTACGGTTTACTCTAGACACTAAACAATGGCAGGAAATACTCCACTGCACTACTGATTTTGTTAGACACGTGCAGGGCAGGGAAATCCTATACATAATTCTGTACCGCTGGCATCGAACACCCAACTGCCTCCATACCATTAATACGGCATACCCCGCTGGCATGGCTACGGCAACACAGGTGCCCTTCTACACATCCTATGGTCCTGCCACCTCCTGGGGACCTTCTGGAACGCTGTTTCAGGCAGTCTCAGATCCAGGGCTGCGACTTGATAAACTTCCTAAACACATATTCCTTTCTCTCTGGGGGAAGCCAATCGCTCTACGTACAAACACTGGCTCCACAAACTGTGGCCCTTGTAGAGCCACGAGAAGATCGCCCATGATATAGCGGACAAATCCCATCTCTGTCACAGACTCTGGGACCCCGTCCTTCTCTATCTGAACTCCGACTTTCAGGGCAGCACATGCCCCAGAGGCTCTGCATCTTAAGCTTACTCGACACAACGCAGCTACCTTGCTATGGTGTGGCCTTCCCGGCTGACTCTGAAGGATAGGCTGCAATACTCCAACATTCATGCTCTTGGTGTGGTGGTGGAGGGGGTTATTACTGACCACGTTGGTCAGTTCTTAATGCACACATTGTTTGCATACTCATATATGCAGCTGCAGCCTGTGCAGGAAAGAGCGGTGGGGCCGAGTTGGGGGGAGGGGCGGGATTCGACAGACGACCACGAGGAAAAATTAAATAAATAATTGATTTTCCCTTGTCGTCGTCTGTCAAAATCCACCCCGCCCGGCCCCACCGCTCTTACCTGCACGGGCCGCGGCAGCATATATGTAAAACTCCAATAAAAACTATTGTAACATAAAAGGGAATTGAACCAATACAGTCCCAAGATGGCCTCCTTTCACCCTCCCTGAAGTGTTTACTTTAAAAGCCTGCCACTGCTCACCTTATAACATCTATGGTGTGTGATCCATTATGGTGAACGTCCATATAACCTGTGGCAAATGTAATCTTTGGTCCCAAAAAAGATACCCAATGGAAAACAAGCAAGCCTGTTACTGCACCATTGGCTCCTTCAGCTTTTCATCTGCTTTCTCAGTACCATTCGCCCAGGAAGTTATGCCTTTCCTTGACAATAGGTGTCAATATGCACAATGCTCTTCCAGACATGGATACCAAGTTACATCATGCTGCATACCTCTTGCAAGTGGACGCTTTGATTTTTTCATCCATTCTAACCCCGAGATCCACATAGATGGAGCTGAAAATGGCCACGCTTTGTTCATTCATGACAGCCATCAGCTAACCAGTCCTTAAAAAAGCTTTGGAAAGTGTCTGGGTCATTGTCAAAATAAAGTACCTAAACCTGAATTTTAGAGTGTTGAAAAAATACATCTCTTTCATTGGAACGGTCTGTTATAGGAGTCGGCCGACCATAACATTTACTTGCTAATACCCAGAAAGTTGGCAGAAACTCACCTGTCAATGAAATAATTAGGTCTTTGAACTGAGTGAGAATTTATCTTTGTACCAAGGTGGGAAATTTCAGGTTGAAGTTGACAAGTAGGGAGATTTTTATTTGTGTTTTATCCAGGGTCTTGTTGCAACTGCTAAAAATAAAGCATACAACTTTAAACAGCATATTTCAATCCCGTTGGCGTTGCTACAGACACATATGGGAATTACTTCCCTCACAACAATTATATTTTTCACCAATGGGATAACATTTTTCTGTGAGAACCAAACTTACGTAACACTTCTTCATCCATAAATATCACTGCAGGATCCTAACACAGAAGCCAAATCTCTCAGATGGTAAATCATAAGGCGAGGATGACATAAAACTTACTAAGTCCTTCCACGTGTCCAGCTCCTCTTCAACTCTTCTATCAGTTTGACTTTTTATCAAGTGTAATTTCTCCGCCACTGACCACTTGAGGACAACCTTGTCCCAGGGACGGACCATCCAGTTGGAAACAACGTAAGGCAATCCTCCATCTGGCCAGCATCAAGCATAAATTTGCACATTTATATTTTGTACGTCCAATCTACATTCCACTATTTATCCCACAGCAGCACTCACTTTCAACATTACATTTCCCCAATAGCTAGCTGCATTACTCTATATGACCAAATCATATCTTCCAGGTCCCCTGTCATGGCCTTTAGGGATTTACTAGATTGCTGTTAAAGCCCATTGATCTGTGGATGGAACAAAGTAAAGAAACTTTAAGTCACTCCTCACTTATTCCACGTGCCCCTCATTTAATATGACTAAGGGCCTCATTACAATGTCGATCGGAAAGCATTCTGACCTACTCGGATTCGGGGAGTCCGACTGATTACGATGTTTCCGAACACTGTTCGGTCGGACTCCCATTGACTTCAATTGGAGCCTGTGTTCTGACCGACAACACAGGCTCCTGTTGCAAAACGGGGTGGTTGCGGAAAACCTTGCACCCTGTGGCGTGCATCCCATGATGCCTGCCACACCATACATGGTTGGAAAGAGGGGACTCATGGGTACCCCAACGGGCCCCAACTGGAGGCCTCCGGGTGAAGGGGGGCCTGCTATGGGCCCTCAAAGTAAGTTTCCAACATCCGATCCGTGTCGGACAAACCGAGTCGGAAAGGCTGTCCGAATCCGACATCGTAATGTGTCGGTCGGAAACGCAGTCTGTAGACCTGTACTAGTCGGCTCTGACCAACTCGGTTTCTCCAAATGTCGATTAGAACTGAGTCAGAAAGACCGAACGATTACCTACTATTGTAATCGGTCGGCCGGAAATGTTTCCGAGTTGGTTGGAAACATAGGTTCCAACACCGATTCGGACAAACCGAATGCCGTTCGGAGCGTTTCCGACCAACATTGTAATGAGGCCCTATGTTGTTTTCCCTGGCCCATTGCGGAATCCTTGTTAATTTATTTCCCCCACACTGGGAGGCAGAAACTACAGCATGAAGGACACCTGAGGAGTGCATAAACATTGGCAAAATCATAGTTGACCACTGAAAAATTGAGTGTACAAATTACAGGCAATTGCACCTTCAGAGGAGATTGCTAGACATCATAATATGATGGGCCTATTCAGCCAAAAAATATATATCCTATCATGTGGGATCCTCCTTTTATTAGTTTGTTTAAGGAACTGACATATGGGACTGACAAACATAGTATTAATTGTGTGGCACTTGAGTGATGGATATTGTGGTTTTAATTTAAATGAGCTCTGATGCCCATTCAATTTGCATACATAATGATAAAAGTATTAAGAAGTTATTTGAAAATACAAATTATATTAAAAGTCACAGTACTGATGCAAGAAGGACATCCGTGTGCCAGTGTTAGAAAAAGGCAGAATGATTAATGGCCAATTGATACATTTTTGTTTCTATTCTAAAAACAGAAGCTACCATCACTACCAAGCTCGTGAAAGCCAACAAGGAGACAGTAGTCCTTCTAGATGAAGTATGCTTGCATGGTGTTCCCATCCAGATTACAGAACCCCACTCTGGGTCTCAAATAGCAATTACCCTAAAAGGCCCTAAGCACACACTCGAGATCATGGGGGCAGAGGCCAGAATAACAAAAACTCCGTGGAAATTTGCATTAAGGTGAATCCTTCAGTCGTTCCACCAAGAACACATGCTCTAAGAATTGAGTCCCTTCTTCAAAAATTAAAACATATCTTTGTATAGTGTGTACTTTCTCACTTGAGTTCTGGAAGGGTTGTTTTTGTTGCTGATGATGTCCATGCCGAGAATGAAAGACTAAATTAAAATATTGCCACTTACATCCAGAACATTGGAGAGCCTCATCAGTACCTCTTGGATGGTGTTTTGAAAACCTTTTGCAGCAGACGATATTGTAAAGCCCAGTTGCCTATATCTCCAGAGATGCTAATGTTTTTCATGCCAGGGTGTAACACCAGTTAGTGGTACCACTCATTTAATTCCAGTTAGCAGCTTCATTGGTCTTTGTTAATGTCAATTACTATTTCTTTGACAGTAAAGTAGCTTTCCTATTTATTGGCGAATGTTGGAAAGGCCACTATATAGTCTATCCTGGCCTTGATTCTTGGCCTTGATGGTGACCAAGATAGGGGCTACACAAGTAGGGAGCCCTTTTGCTCTCCCAATGACACCTGCCATCATTCTGTGCCTCAGTGCTACGGGCTCAAATCTGTGGTTGATGGGCTCAAATATAATTGTTTACCGTTAAGGCATCCCAGGTGTGAGACCGTGAGCAGTATTCTCAAATGAGGCCATCAGTGTTGCACTGGGTCATGCTTCCTGTGCAATGAATTAGTTGAAGGTCTTCTGCTATCGTGCGGCTGAGGTGAGTTCTCGCACCAGTCTCAAACAAGAAGAACTTGGTGTTCAGCTGAGGATGCCATGCTGTAGAGGGTTCTGGAATCAACCTCTCATCATGAGTAGTTCCAGATCCCTCCTTGTGAATATGTGGGTCACATTTACAGTTAACTCTGACCTGGTTTTAATGTGCTGGTACTGTCCTATTCATGGTGGCCTCCCTGTCAATGTGGGTGGTGAGCTCCAGACCCGGGGTCACTATGCGACATTTGAAGTGTCGGACTTGGATCACCGCTTTCCTTTAGGGGACGCTGATTCTCATGGGGTAAAATGCTACCATGGGATCTGGAGGTATAGGCGCACTGAAGTAGCGGGTATTTCCAACATCTTGGGCTTTCCTGTCCTTTGCGATACTTTGTTGGGTTGTTTTGGAGTCTGTTCCTTGGTTGACATTTCCTTGAACAGTGGCCCAGGAAACAGTTTTGCCCCTTTGCTCAGGGCTAGTTTTGGTGCTACTGTTATCTTTTGTTCTTTCAGGAACTGTTGATGCTGCTGGGGTGACCTAAGTTATACCAGGATCTGTCATCTTACTTCTTCCGCTGCATCGTGCACAGTACACTTGCTTATCAGCTCCTACGGAGGATGTGAAAAGCATCCAGTTATTCACCTAGTGCCTATTGATTAGGAAGACTGCAATGTCTGGATTAACCAGTTGTGCGATTTAGATGTTCAAGGTGTTGCTGGTCACCTGGACGCTGCATTTTTTCATGAGTTCAACAGCATTAAAATATTTTTAGCATATCCTCGACTGCATAATATAGCAGAAGCAAGTGCTATATGTTTCTTTAGTGGTAGCTAGAATTATCTGCAATCTCGCGAGGCACAGATCCCACCTCTATAAATTTTTGAGGGGTTTACATGTCAATTAAATGGGACAGGCTCGGAGACTCAAGAGCTTTCTGCCTTCTCCTTTCTAGCCTGTGCCATATCTCTGTTGACCTTTGGATGTCGGTGCGTGAACTGGGCTACTCACTCTCCCACTGTCTCCCTACCCATTTAGTCCCATTTGGTGTAGATTTTATACTATAAACTTCGATGGGACAACTTTTTGTAAATGATATTTAGGACACCATAGTTTTTTTTCCAGACAATATTTTGATCACAATATTATAGCACCATACCCTCAGTATACCCGATATGGAGCCTAAGTTATCAGGAAGGCACAGAAGCAGCTAGGATCACGAGCCCAGTATGTTGTTTGTGAAATATATGATACTGATCAAAGGTGTATGTGCTTAGAATGTTGTTTAAATTTATGAGGTTTTTTTTATGATGTACAACTTTTAACCCTTTTAATAAAATACAAGTATTTCATCATCATTTGAGTAGTTGTCTTGTGGCATTGCAAATATAGACACATGGGTCTTTGCTATATTTGATATGAGTGTTTGTAGGTGTTTAGATATAAGCCTTTTAGTATTCAGCTACCGAAGGGAATTTTAATTTCTTTTGATTAGTGCCATTGTGCTGCGTGGCTGATTATGCATGCATATTCAGTTTCCAGTGACTATAATCATCCAAGGTGTTTTCTTTGTGATGTGTGAGTGAGTCAGAGTGCACATCCAAAGTAATCATTTGATGTATTTAGTTTATATATGTTTCTGATTTCTTGCAGGACATCCAGTATAGCTTGCATGTATTCTTGTGTTTTATTTCATATTATGTTTCATGCATTTAACAGTTGCATTTGCCAAGTGTGTTAATATTGCCTGCTTATATATATATATATATAAATATCTATATCTCTATCTCTGTATACATTTGAATGTAGTTCATTTGACATCTGGGAAAGCCTTTCTGTTAGAGAGCATTGCATAAATAAAACCCCAAGCCTTATTCTGAAAAGAGAGTCTTTGATTTGTTTCATTTTATAAAGTGAAAGCCCTTTCTAGGTGGTGTTGTGTTATATGTAATGCTTCGTCATGTTTGAGCCACCGTGTGGGAGTGGTATTTTGTATTATCTGGAGAGCGAAGCAAGACAGATCCTTCTGCATGGTTACCCCCACTTTTTGCCTGGTGCTGTGATGGTTTCTGACTAGTCTGACTAGGATCCTGCGAATCAGGACCCAATGCTCTGCCCTTCTCCCCTAAATTGGTTTGGTAGGTACTTAGGTACATTCCAGATTGGACACTGGTGTACACTTATCAGTCCCTAGTATATGGTACTAAGGTACCCAGGGCATGGGTACACCAGGGGTCTCCCATGGGCTGAAGCATGCATTATGCCACCCATGGGAGACCACTCAATTTACAACTACAGGCCTGCCATTGCAGCCTGTGTAAGCTGGTGCTAGCACCACTTATGAAAGATATAGGTTTCCCTATATCTAAGGTCACTGCACTTAAAACCTATCAGTCACCCCTAGAGCAGGCCTTTCAATCCTGAAGGCAGGGTGCTTGGCTCTAAGTGTGAGGGTGCCCCTGCATGAGCAGGACACCCCTACAGCCTACGAGGTCCATTCTCCCTGGTTGTAAGTGAGGCAGCCATATGACATAGAGGGGCACCTCGTCATTATGCAGTGATCATCTCGAAACTGGCTGCAACAAATCCTATCATATTTGGTATCAAACATGTTGGAATCATACCCCCACACCGTAAACAGTGTGGGAGGTATGATTCCATGCACCATAAAGCTCCTTTGGGAGGCCCTCGGTGCTCCCGGTACCAGTCTGCCAGACCCGGACAGTAAGCCAGGGCTGCCGCCGGCCAGAGACACGTTTCTGCCCTCCTGCTGCTGAGCCAAGCTCAGGCAGAGGAAGGCAGAACAATAGGTATCCTGTCACAGGGAGGTGTGACCAACTCCCAGACAGGATTTAGTGTATTGGGGCAGGGTGGGAGCACTTGTCAGTGCCACATAGTCTGCGTGCAGGGCACACTTGGTGCCCTCCATGCATAGTCCAGTTCAAACCAGTTTAGGGAGCCATTGGCTCCCACTTTGGTGCGAAACTGGACAAAGGACAGGGAAGTATCCTACCCATTGTCCAGCCCCTCCTTTGGGAGGGACCCCTGCATCGTACCAAGCCTTTCTTTAGAGTATTTAAGGGCCTACCTGTGGGTGGGTCCCTAGATTCATTTTGGGAAAAGATTCATTTCAGACACCACTTCTTCAACCGTGTGGGCACTCTGGATTTCGCTCTGGGCATCAAGGCTGCAACCGGGAAGGCTCCTGCTGCTCCTGATCTCCTCACCCTGCTCGTCTGCTGCAACGTCTGTGCCTGTGCACCATACAGAAACCTTCCATGGCCTAGTGGGCATCCAAGACACCTGAAGGAATCTCCCTTGAAGTGAAGGAGTCACTTCCCTGCATCTGCAGGCACCGCAACTAAGCTGACCGATCTGCTGATCCTGAGCTCCCACGGACTCCGAAAGGCTCAGCAACATAGGTGGTGGTTCTTCACATCCGTCGAGGCCTGACCTGTCCTCTCACCAAGTTTGAGGCCAGTATCCCTCGTCGGAGCAGCAGGAACTGGACCCCTGTGCACTGCTTTGACTTGCAGTTGCAAAGGCTTGTTGACTTTCTTCCACCAAGTACTTCAGGCTCCAAGTAGCCCCAACCTCAAGCATCTCCAGTGACCAAGATCTTTGTCCTCACTGCAACACTTGCATCGTGGGTCTGCTTCTTTGGTGAGCTGCTCGAGGTCCTCTCGCGACTCCAGTGCCTCCGGTCTGTGGGGCCTCTTGAGGATCAGCATTGTATTTTTTGGGCTCCCCTGATTGCTTTGGACCTGCCCTGACTCCCCTGCTTGTGGTGAGACACCTGGACCTTGCTGGTCCCGGCACTGCACCTTCTTTGCTTTCCACATTGGTTGCAGTTGCCAAAGCTTGTTGGTGCTCCCGACGGACTCCGACCCCTCAACTCTCAACATCCGACATGGGACAGCTCGTGAACAGCTCCCGGTCTTCCACAGCATCGCCTGGTCCTCACAGCTGCAGCTACAAGGTCACCGTCAACTCTCCTGCAGCACCCGACATTGGTGGGCATTCGTCTTCCATGCCTCCTGGTCACTTCCAAGTGGCATAGACTGTCCCCTCTGCTTTCAGGTACTTTTTGACTTGAATCCGCCTTTGGGTTCCACCAGACACTTTCTCCTTCTCCAGCAGCGGCATATTCCTGAAGTCCTCCATTGGTTTCGACTGCGGTTTCCGAAGCCACTTCACACCTATGCACCCGGCTCCCCTGGGCCAGGTATCCTGGTTCCTAAGGTATCCACGGGTGGGGTGGCTCTCCAACCTCCTGTCTTCTGCGGGGTTTCTTCAGGGTCCACTGGGAAGGGTCCTTCTTCTTTAAAACTGCAACCACGATTTACCCATTGCCTTGCATTGATCTCTTAGTCGTGTTCCCATTCTGCACACGGCCTCCGTGGGGCTCCTGGTTACTTACCTTGGGTGGTTCCTTGGGTCCCGGGCACTTCTACATCTTCTGGATATAGTCTTGACTCGAGTCGTGGTTCGCATTCCACTATTTTAGTATATGGTTTGGTCCCCCCCTGGTGACCACTGTGTATTACGTGCTACTTACCTGTTTCTATTGAAAAGTATTGTGTGTATCTCCGGCTAAGAGATACCTGTATGTGTTAGTGAGTGTTATATAATAAATACATATTTTTATAAATACGCTGTGTGGCTCTTTTTCACTTAATCTATATCTTTAAGATTATGTTCTGGTAAAACAAGCTGCTTTACACTCCTTCTGGACTAAGCCTGAAGACTGCTCTCCACAGCTAATACTCAGAGAGATTTCTAAGGTGGTCTAAGACCACTAAAATCACCATATGGGTTGTCTGGATTGGTGCAGGGTGCTCACTTACATAAGTGTACACCTTATATTAAGCCAGCTTCTCACACGCCATGATTGGCCTTAGCAGGCTGACTTGACGCTAGCTCAGGCCCAGGGAGCCTGGGGCTTTTCTCCAACCCGGCTGTTGCAACACAGCTGGGTTGGAGAAATACGAGTGCACATGTCTGTTTGGCCAGCCTGAGACGGCCAGCCAAACAGACATGCGCACTTACAAGTGCGCAACACTCCTCCTGTAGTGTGACGCTGGGCAGGATGGCCCCACCCCGCCCTAACCTTGGATGGGAGTAATGAAAAATAAAATGATAATAAATTGGTTTTATTATCATTTTATTTTTCAGTGGGGCGCCCCTAGACAATGAGAGCATTTGTTCAGTAGTCCCACTCATGTACAGAGAATCCTTTTTTATTCTGCTCATGTCCCATGCTGGGTGCAAGCATGCTTGTATGCTAGATTACCGACTGCCTCCAAGCCATGGATCCAGTGTATGTACAAAAACGCAAACTAGTTCCATACGTATCAGCATTGTGTTTTAAGCGTTTATTCTAATCTGCCTTTATGAGCTGTCTGTGATTTCTATGTGAAGTACTAGTACTCGCAAGGAGATGTTGTGATACTCAAAGTGTGGATACTGAGAGCTGGTGAGTACTAGCCATCTGGCCAATTGTAGGCAATGCTCAGAGTACATAGATCCTACCTGTCCGTCTGCTCCAGAGTGGGGAAAGCTTTGAAGGCACACAGGATGTCTTGTCTGCAGGCTACTGAGCATATGTGCCTCTGAGGCCCATCAGGGCTCCCTCCCTAGCCTGGCCTCTTATACTGCCATATAAAAGTGCACCATACAACATGTCTGTGACCCTTTTGGCGTTTTTTAGGTCATGCCTATCAGACAGGTTTAAGCTGTTTGTTGTCGAAAGACTTATTGTGGACTATACCAAAACCTACAATGGACTTTGGGCCAGCCCATGGCTTACCAATGGTTGTTTTTCTTGTCAATCTCACTTGCTTCTTATTCAATGGCTTTCTTTCACCTTCTTGCCTTCGTCCCTTCATTGAAGCATAGCTCCTTTATTATCCTTTTGGTTGGATTACTTGTATGAATTCCGCCGCTCATATTCAGGAAACTACTTTTTTGTCTTGCCTTTAACACTTCATGTCAGTGCATGTGTTTTTTCACTCTCTCATGTGCTGCTTTCCCTCTTACATTCATGAACCGCGCTCTCCATGTTGCCCTTCCCCATAGCCAGCCCCTGCCTCCCACCCTTTTCCTGTCTTGTCCTGCCTTTTTTACCCTTTTTTTTCATTTAAGCCCTTGGACCACCTCGGTTGCTCCCCCACCATGTTTCCTATTATTTCTGCCGCTCGCGCGGCATTCACTCTTTCCAAAACCCACTGCGCCTTTGATGCCTCGCCTTCTCCTTTTGAGTTTTTTTTGTTCTTATTGCTGTTATTGAGAGCTGCAACTGCTGTTTTAGGTCTCGCCTAGGCAGCGCGCATGCGCTGCTCTAGGAGAGGGCCTTTAGCAATCGGTCTTACCTTTTCAAGCACTGCACTCGTGCTTGTGGCGGCATCCACCTTGCGGGAGCGAGCAGCGGCGCGGCCACGTTAATTACAAACATATGGCTGCTGCTCGCTCCCGCAAGGTGGATGCCACCACAAGCACGAGTGCAGTGCTTGCTTGTTTTAGGTTTCTTTCTGTTTGCCTCTCAGCGCCGCTCGTTCATCCGCCCTCTCTTTTTTTTTCATCCTTTGCTTAGATGCTCCACTGTGCACGTCTTTCTAAGTCTGTGTCTCCGCCCGTCTCTCTCTTGTTTTCCCGCTCTTTCACTCTCCCTCCATCTCTCCGACTCTCTCTCTACCCCTGCAGCCCTCGCTTCCCTTTGTCGCTCTCCGTCATCCTCGCACTTTGTTCCTCTCTCTCTCTCTGTCGTTGGATGTCTCTGCAACTCTCTGTTTGTGACTTTCAGATGCTGCATCCGCGTGTTTGCTTGTCCTTTTATTGCCTTTCCTGACGTTATATATTTCAATGTAACCCCGTCTTTCTTGTTCTCGCTCTCTCTCTCTCCCTCTCTCTCTCTTTCTCTCTGTTTGACTGTCCCTGTCTCATCCAGTCTCTATCTCCCTCTCCCTCGCTCTCTCTCCCTCTTTCGTTGACTGTCTCTGTAGCTGTCTGACTATAGCTCTCCGCGTGCCTCTTGACTCTTCTGTTACTCCTTCTGACGGTCTCTTGACCTGTGAGTCTGTGTGTATGTTTTGTGTGTGTGTTCTTCTCTCGCAGTATTTCAAGGCGCCTGCCTCTCTGTCTTTCTTTAGATGTATTTCTATCTCTCTCTCTCTTACTCTTTTTCACTCTCTATCTTCCAAAATCTCTTTCTCCCTCTTTCTATGTCTCTGACTTCGTGACTTCCTGGCTGTTCTCGGACATATTTCGTCTTCAACTGTTGATTTGTTTGCATATTTCGGGTCAATAGAGCTTCGACTCTGTGATGGCCGCTATATAAATGACAGCACTCACCCCCTTACTCAAAGTTTCTTTATTTACATTCGCTCTGTCTCTTGTTAACTCTCATCGCGCACTCACTACCTACTTCTCTTTCGCAGTGTCTCTTTTTCCCTCTGCCATTTCTCACTTACACTCTTTCTTCTCTCTGTCATTGTTTCCTGGTCTTCCTCTATTGCTTTATTCCAAAGGATCTGTCTCTATGCCCTTCCCTTCGTCGCTCTCCGACTTTCCCTTTGTACAGGTCTGTGCCTACCTTCATTCCCTGTTTGTCTGTGTCTCTTCCTATCGTGACCCCTTCCCCAGCGTCACCCTTTCACCTCTATTTGTCATTCTTTAACTTTCCCGCCTCGTTTTGATCTTATCTTCTCACTCCATTCGTCTCTACTCCTTTTTTCTGTGTCGGATTCACCTGTTACCTCTATCTCAGTGGCACTCTCTTGGTCTCTTTTCTTTTTCTGTACCTCTGTCGCTGCACTTTCTTTGTCTCTCTCAGTTCTTCCCACCTTCTTTCACCTCACGGATGTATGGTGCTCTATCTCGGCGGCGCTTTCTTTTTCTCTTCCGTTCTACTTTCTCTGTCTCTTTCTTTCTCCCCCTCGCTTCTTCTTTACCTCCTGAGTATCTGTCTCTTTCTCACTCCACGTGACTCTGCGAGAATCTCCTTTCTCTAAATCTCCCGTTGCCTCTCTTTCTGTGTGGATGACTGTCACACTTGCTCTCTCACTGTCCCGTACCTGCCTTTCTGTGTCCCCCTCACTGTCTCTTCTCTGACCTGCTCTCCCTTCTTCGTCGGTTGATCTTTTTTGCTCCTCTAGGAATGTGGCCATTCTTGTTTATTATAACTTTTCAACATGCTGCACAGCAGCCACGCTGCTCTACTACATAGCTCGAAAACAAAGGCCAAGCCAAAACCTCTGGCTAAGCACTTATAAGATCCCAAAGGCGAGACCTATTGGCTATGCCAATGCTTGTTCAGTAAGGCTGCTGTTTTTCCAAACAACGCTTTTGTATACTTGTAACTATTTTTTTTTATTTACTGTTTCAAAATTGGTATTTGCCCTCTTGGAACATGAAATTTAAAAAATCCAAAATGGCAGCCACGTATGTCATGGCAAATGCGTACAAATGCATGGTGACGCACTACATGTATATCTCATGACGCTGGGCCACCATAGCATTATGATAGATAGGCACACATGCGTGATGAAGAGTGCACATATACACATCAACACACTTCTCTGTTTTTCGTTGTTTTGCTGATGCTGCGCAGCACCAGCAAAAAAAGCATTAGCAAAGCCAGTAGGTCTGCTTTGGTAGCTAAAAGGCAAGACCTGATGGCTTTACCAGTGCTACGTCTTCTCCATGACATGGAGAGTCTTTTCTTCACTCTTTTTATTGACATTTTTTTTTTCCAGGAAGAGCCAGCTTTTGTTTTTAACGTGGTTTCTCCAAACACCCCACATTCCTCTTTTAGAATTAAGGTTCTGCTAATTTTTTATTACACAAACGTGGTCTTGTGGAGTTCCTGATTATTGGTGTACCAGAAACTTGCAGAGTTTACTGATTTTCCGACACCTACACCACTGTGTAGATTTCACTTGTATTTGTTAGCACTTGTAACTGGCAAACATTTTGTAAGCAAGTGCATTCCCTACTTAACTTTTTTTTCTGGCAAGGTTACTGAAATCATATTGTGCCAGTAAATTGTGAGCATTTTGTATAGAAGTTCATACCTTGATTAGATTTTTATCATGGGCGCTCGGAAACCAGGTCAGGCTGTTAACTCAGGAGCAGTGGCGGCTGCACAGGATCCAAAACAGTGGGGCGGGGAGGGGGGGGGACAGACAAAAATTAGAACTTACCTGCTGCATTGCTCCTCTCCTGATGCTGATCCGGTCCCGGGCTGATCACATTGTGCAGGCCCCCAGATGCCAAATCTTGATGCATCTCTCATGCTGGGAATACTATTACAAGCACAAGCAATCTTGCACTCAGAAACAGTCATGCATTTCATGCTCTAAAACTCACATCTTTTGGTCGAGTTCTCCAACAGGGCCATCCTATGGCAATACAGACATGATGAGGCACACATAGAGGCGATATATCAGTTGGAAGCGAAATTCTATATGTCAGTTTGATTCATTCATATATTCAGTGCCACAGCAAACTAGTGTTCGGGTATACAGCAAATTACAACACTGCAAGCACAAACATGCATAGTAATATTTGAAAATGAAGTAAATTACCCTACTCTGTGCAGAAGTGTCTCACATACTTACTTTCTTACCCTCGTTGTATTTGAATACTGCCCCCCTGGAGGGCGGTTACCATCTAAACCCATGTAGTCACACACTTGTGTGTGGAGTAAAAATCAGAAGAAAATAGATGTTTCTAATTTGCATGCTCTATTTGATGTATTTAAGTTAAGGATGGGCTACAATCAAGTGCTCAAAGAATGCTGTGACGTAGTATGCGGAGTTCGTGAGGCCTGCTTACATGCACCTTCTGTCCATAAAAACCTGCACACTGCCCCCTATAGTCAACATCAGGAGATGGCATACTGAATAGAGTACAACGGAGCGGTGATCCCATTGATGACGTGAGTGTAGCTGTCGGAGCTATCTCTTAGATAATCTAGATGGTAGTCATAGCACCAATGAAGGCTGAGACGGTGTCCTCAAGAACAGATGAGGGAATATGTCCCGAAAGATAAGATTGATAATAGCATTTCAAATAACAGTCATTAAATAAGAATTGCCTCAGAAAGGGCTTGGGATCAGTAAATTAAAAAAAAAAAAACATAAAGGTATTTTAATATATTAAAGTGCAATAAAAAGGTAAAAATATATTCTTAATAAATCAGTCATAGGGCTTAGAAATCAATTGCCATAAAGGTTCTTAGCATCTAAAATAGATACAGCATTGGACAAATATTAAAAATAGACTAAGTTCAGTGTGCAGAAAAATCAATACAGAAATGGGCAGCATCCCTAGTAGAGACGCAAAAAAACCGGACTCACCCCCCAAATCAGGGCCTTTTACAAGTCATTTTACAATGGAAAGCAATGGAAATCACACAGTCAGCATAGAGTGAGCAAAATTATGAACTAATTGTCAAATCACAGTACAGTATTATTAAACATCATATAATACCACCATCCTGGCACTTTCCCCCAGATGAAAAATAGTAGGTTTCCTCTGACAGAAGGTCATCAGAAGTGCCAGAACAAATCTAGTTATATAAACAATGAAAAGTCTCATAAATGAATAGCCTACAGTAGGCAAGCAGGAAGGGCCTTCAAAAGTAACTAAAGTCGTCCTCCGGAGTTTTGTGAGAATAGCATGCCATTACAAAGTGTCAGTGCACTTTTTGCTGTGTGTGGTACAGTGAGAAATATAAACGCACAATGACTATTATGGCTGCTCCAAGAAACAAGATGGAGTCGAAGCCAAGTCGGGACCTAGTTTGGCCGATGCCAGGAAAACATAGTTCTGTACATCACAGCATTTTTGTTTGAATTGCAAAAGATTCATATTAACAAGAAGAAACGATTCTAAGAAGCAAATATATACAAAATAGCCAACCCTTAATTTACATTAAATAGAGTACACAACTTTTTTACACCACACTCTAATGTGCAACTTTATTTTAATTATACATAAAAAACACAGGTAATCTTTATTTTTGTTCTTGTACAGTGTATGTATTTGCTGTACTGCTATGTATAAGCTGTTAGACCCAAAGTTCTGTGTAGACCTGTGCCTTAAGTGTTCAAGTAGAGACTACTCTTTTATTCGAGTCACTTCCACACCTCATAGTTAGTTTGTGCTCAGTGAACTCTCTTGGTTCAGTTAGCAGCACTCCTATTTTGTTGTTATTTCCAGTGCTTAATTTGTAAAATATTAAGTACCGGTGCCCAAAGATTTTCTCAGAAGACCGTGACCTGTGTTATCAAATCAAAGATCGGTGTGCAGAATACCAAGGCTGCGTAATCTTGATTACACCTCATGCCTCTTGCTTCCACCACAATACATTCCCTGCCCCTTTATTTCACCCGTGCACTCTCTTTCACCCCTGTTTTCTCCCTTTGACACTGGTTTTCTGTCTTTCTCTCCGTACTCCTTTCCTCCTCTTGGTATTATTCACTCTCTTGCTCTGGTTCAAAGTCTGATGAAGAAAAGTTAAGTATCCGTCCCCCAAAATAGGTGCCGTAGCCCCATGGTAAAAAGACATAATATCGAAAAAAAATATCGAATGGACAAAATATCGAGTCCAAAATATAGAATGGACATAATATCGAATGGACACAATATAGTCGTTAAAAATATCGAAATTAAGGTAAGTAATATCGATTGTTAAAATATCGAAGTACATAATATAGGCATTAAAAAATATTGAATTTTTAATAATATCGAATTTTTCTAAGTGTATTGTATGTTAGTATATGTGTTAAAAGTGTATATTAGTTGTTGTAATGTATGTTTAATTTTTTAAAAGCAATGAATTTTATGTTATTTAATTTTTGCGTAATTTCATTCCGTAGCGGGTAGTGGGTTTATAGGGGAATAGGGTGGGAAGTAATTTAATTGAAATTAAGTACATATTAATAAATATTAATTGGTATTGATAATTAATTTATTGTTAATTAATTATTAATTGGTAATTAAATTTTATTAATTGGTAATTTTTTTTTATTGATTAATTGGTAATTATGTTAATTCTATTAATTAAATAGTTGTAGCGGGATGTGGGTTTATAGGGGAATAGGGTGGGAAGTAATTTAATTGAAATTAAGTACATATTAATTAATATTAATTGGTATTGATAATTAATTTATTGTTAATTAATTATTAATTGGTAAATACATTTTATTAATTGGTAATTATTTTTTTTAATTTATTTATTGGTAATTATGTTATTTCTATTAATTAAATAGTTGTAGCGGGATGTGGGTTTATAGGGGAATGTGGGGAAGTAATTTAATTGTAATTAGTTAATTATAGAAAATATTTTTTTGTATTGATACTTAATTTACTGGTAATTAAATATTAATTGGTATTTATTTAAATATTTATACAAATCTGGTAATGATTATTAATTGGTTGTTAATGATTTATTAATAGGTAATTAATTTTTAATAAATAATATGTATTGTATTTATAATAAATTAATTATTAAAGATTTTGTAATTGGTAATTAGTGTTATTAATCATATTTATTAGTATTGATAATTAATTATTTTTAAGTAAAATATTAAAATATTACTTTCCCTACTGTTGCACTCACTGGAGTGGGAATAGTAATTTTAACCCTCCCGCTATCCTACCCTGTCCCTACTGTTGCACTCTCTGGAGTGGGAATAGTAATTTTAACCCTCCCGCTATCCAACTATTTCCCTACTGTTGCACTCTCTGGAGTGGGAATAGTAATTTTTACTCCTACGCTATCCAACGCTTTCCCTACTGTTGCACTAACTGGAGTGGGAATAGTAATTTTTACCCTCCCGCTATCCAACACTTTCCCTACTGTTGCACTCTCTGGAGTGGGAATAGTAATTTTTACCCCTACGCTATCCAACGCTTTCCCTACTGTTGCACTCTCTGGAGTGGGAATAGTAATTTTTACCCCTACGCTATCCAACGCTTTCCCTAATGTTGCACTCACTGGAGTGGGAATAGTAATTTTTACCCCTACCCTATCCAACGCTTTCCCTACTGTTACACTCTCTGGAGTGGGAATAGTAATTTTTACCCCTACGCTATCCAACGGTTTCCCTACTGTTGCACTCACTGGAGTGGGAATAGTAAATTTTACCCCTATGCTATCCAACGCTTTCCCTACTGTTGCACTCACTGGAGTGGGAATAGTAATTTTTACCCTCCCGCTATCCAACGCTTTCCCTACTGTTACACTCTCTGGAGTGGGAATAGTAATTTTTACCCCTACGCTAGCCAACGGTTTCCCTACTGTTGCACTCACTGGAGTGGGAATAGTAAATTTTACCCCTATGCTATCCAACGCTTTCCCTACTGTTGCACTCACTGGAGTGGGAATAGTAATTTTTACCTCTACGCTATCCAAAGCTTTCCCTACTGTCGCACTCTTTGGAGTGGGAATAGTAAATTTTACCCTCCCGCTATCCTACGCTAAAAGTAGTGATTATTATTTTATATTATTATGTTAATATATGTATGTATTAAAAAATAAAAATGTATGTAGATTTTTTTTAACTTAAAATAATTATTTATTTATTTTAAAGTAATTTAACTAATTTTAAGTATGTTTTACTTTATTTTATTTATTATTTCATTAATTTTACATTACTTTTAACAGATTTATAAAATTCGATATTTTGACTAACTATATTTTTAACGACGATATTTTGGATTCGATATTTTTGTACTTACCTGTTTGGAGATAGGGAGTCGATATTTTGACAGTCGATATTTTGTCCACGATATTTTGTCTGCTCGATATTTGTGCGATCGATATTTTATCAGTGATCCAGCCCCATCTGCAACCAGTGACTCAAACTAAGCATTAGTTATTTCTCGCCCGGACACTTCATATTCCAGAATCGCCAAACCAGTTTTTTCTGTTTTTTTATTCATAGCGTTAACCTTGTAAGCATCACACAAAAGTAAGATGTATACTTCTTGTTTTTTGTGTTACTATTTATAACTTTGTTCCCATGACATTCTAGGGTGCTGAATGGGCCTGATTTTAAAAATGTTTGTAACCTTCGGAAATTGAGATAACAAATGGTTAACATTTGTGAGTGATTGTCACATTTAACATACCTCCTCCTCTCCAGTACTGTGCTTGAGTATAATTTTAGTTTAGAATCCCACCACTTTACAGATACACAAATGTAACGATAGATTCACAGATTAAAAAACTGATATGGTTTGGAAGATGTTTTTCTCTGCGCCCTGCTTAATTATGATTAAATGCACAAAAAAGCGAATACTGCATGGGAAAAGGTCTCATTATTGCCCACTATGCTTCTGTGGCACCTCTTTCTATGGGGTTCTGCAGCACCTGCTGCACCACTACTCCACACAGCTGCCAAGTTATCCAGGTCGATGAGCTGCCCAAGTCCACGTTGGTGCTTTGAATACTGGAACTTGTAGTCCCAGTTTCATAATGGCATAAACAAGACTACAAGTGCCTGAATCAAACGAAAAAAGCTGCCCTGGAGCAGCTAATAAATCAGTCATGGACCCGGGAAACTTAGCAGAGGCCCGGTGTACCTTGGGGGCATATTATCAAGGGCCGGCGATAAATATCGCAAAGCGCGCTTAGCGCTTGCATATTTATCGCCGGCTATCTCTGTAATTTATCGCCCGGTTAGCGCGTTATTAACAACGCGCATCGCAGAGGCGATAAAAATTTCAGAGATAGCGTGGATATCGCCGTTTTCCATGTGGAAAACGGCGATATCCTAGATGATAGGGCCTGTGGTCTTAGCCACAGAATCCACCCCCCATGTTAAGTATGCCTTAGTCAGGAATACTAACGTTAAATTCCTGCGTTAAGGCATACTTAACGCGATTAAAATAATCGCTTCCCCGCATTGTAAATATCGCGAAGCTGCCTTCGCGATATTTACCCATGTTGTTTCCACAGACACGCCTACTTTGCATCTCATTATCGATGCGAAGTCAGGCGTGCTGGAAACGGGAGCAAAAGCAGCAAAACACGCGATAGCGTGTCTTTGCTGATAAGGCAATATAATTATCGCCGCTTTTCGGCCGAAAACGGCCGCAAAAGCGGCGATAATTGTTTATCGCCGCCTTGTTAATATGCCCCTTGGTTTCTTAGCGAGTGACACAATCCAAATTATCTTGCGCACTAAGGGGCCCATTACGATACCCGGCGTAAAAAAATCCGCCAGGCATGGAAGCGGCAAAAATCCTCCCGCACACACCGTCTGAACACCGACCACGCCATTACGATGACACAAACCGAAAACCGCCATCGGCGGAAAAATCACACAAAATACCGCCCGCCATCGTCCGAGTCGGAGTCAAACCGCCCGCCACGGACGGAAACACGCACGACAACACAAAACCGCCCGCCCTCACGGCCGACACACCGCACGTGAGATTACGATCGCACCGCCATGAGCGCGTGAAAACTACAAATATACCGCCCGCCAGCGCAAACAACGCCGATGAGAATCGACACGGCAGAAGCCATGGCGACCACGTCCCTGCACAGAAACCATCCGCTGACAAAAACAATCGCACACAACATGGCCAACAAGTCCACACAGCAAGGCACGCACAAATACACAAGCACAGTACACATCCCGAAAACACCCCCCTGGACAAACAAAAACTACAAAGGCCAGAACCCCAGACACAACACACCTGAAAACAACAGACCATGAGGACACACCCACATAGGTAAGTACAAAAGCAGCACTCCCACAGACCACAACCCCTTGCAACATTGCAAACTAGAGAGGAGAGGAGAGGACACAGTGACACAGCAAGGACAGCAGCACACCACAGAAACGCACACATCACAACCACCACCACCACCACCACCACCACCACCACCACCACCACCACCACCACCACCACCACCAAACACCGGCACCACAAACCCCCTGCACAGTACACAACACACACCGCACCAGCACCACAAACACCATGGCACCACAAAGAATGCCCAAGTTCACGCCCATTGAGCTGACGGTCATGGTCGACGAGATCATCAAGGTGCACCCACAAATCTATGGGAACATGGTCCAGCACACACCACTAGCCACCAGAAACAGAATGTGGAACCGGATCGTAGACCAGGTCAATGCAGTCGGGACCCTGCCCAGGAACAGAGTCGAAATAAACAAACGGTGGAATGACGTCAAGAGCCTGGTCAAGAAGAAGGAGACCAAGAACAGAGAGCTGGCAGCTGTCACTGGTGGAGGGAATCCCGCGCTCTTCAAGACCTTCAAAGCGTGGGAGGAGAAGGTGCGAGTCATCATACATCCCGAGATCCTCGCCGGATTAGCAGGGGGAGTGGAGGCTGGTAAGTACAAACTAATGTATACCAGCACACCGCTATGTACTCACATGCACTACCACCATGCCACAGCTCCCAGGGACAAACACCCCCATGTCCAGCACACAATACACAACACATCACACACACATGCAACAGACACCACCACACACAGCCCAAACAGAACAACTGTAAGATGCGTGGGGACATGTGTACACTCAGCCAGCCACGTAACCACCAACAGGTCCCCAAATATGCCAGAAGCGCCACAACGAGCACCCACCACACCCATGTGTCCGCCACAGCTGCACTAACCGACAAGTAACAGGTAAGTGGCAGGAACACAAAGTGCAGTGGGTGGGAGGGTGGACAGCCCAAGTACAACACACACCAGGCCCCTAGTCCCACAGCACAGCAAGGAGGAGCATCCCCCACACCCCACAGCCACGTGTCAGCCACTGCAGTGCACAACGACAGCCGAAAGGTAGACATCACGGTCCACAGCAATCGGTGTCAGTGGGTGTCCAGCCACCACCACGACCCACAACACCCTTCCACCCCCACAGACCTGCAACATGGAGCACCCCCCGCTTAGAACCATGTGGCATCCAGTACAGTGCACGCCCGAACAACCTGCAGGTGGGAAACTGGACAGGGCTGGATTACTGGAGGCATGAGGACCGTAACACGACCAACACATGGGACATGTCACGTAGCAGATGAACATGCAGCACCGCCCACCGTCACGAACAAGTGAACAATGTGCACACAGACATGAACCACAGACTCACACCCCACATGACCCATCACAAACACAGCAACACCCAAGGAGCCACGTCTGCATGCACAAACCACACTGAATATAGTATCACACGGCAGCCACTGTGCAACCCATCACACACAACCGAAACACCATTGAAGTCCTGTCCATGTAGCCCCTACTGCCTGTCAACCACACACCCCACAACTACGCCTATGTAAGACAAACAACACTAGACGCAACAGAGCGGAACAACATAAATGCACACGAACACCACTGAACCCATCAAACACACAGACACACCATGCACATACAACATACCATCCATCCCATCCGTCAGCCCCAGTCTCATGAAAGGCATGTCATCCGCACAGCTGCCACACATACAGCAGTCACGCTAAGATACATGCCCATGACCAACCATGTGCCAGAAGTCAATGAAGCGCACGCCACACTGTGAGCAACAACACACAACATGGGCCACACCCCCCGAGCACTGCAGTGATGCACATGGCACAGGGCAGCATGCACACCAAGGAGATGGGACAACTGCAATACGTTGGCTGGCACACAACCAACACTCACTCATAACGATGCGTCCAATGCCATGTCCAGTAATCACAACAGACAGCAAATATGCAGGCCATGTCAGGCATGCACACACCTCAGACCATGCACTGTCATGCTGCCACAACACATGTCACGTTCGGCACCCATGGCGCACAGCATGTACCCCAAAGCATATTCCCTCCCAAATGCGAATCTGGGGCATGGCCCCCATGTTGCCATATGCGTTCCTAAGCGTTCCATTTGAACCCCAAAAGCATATTCCCTCCCAAATGCGAATCTGGGGCATGGCCCCCATGTTGCCATATGCGTTCCTAAGCGTTCCATTTGAACCCCAAAAGCATATTCCCTCCCAAATGCGAATCTGGGGCATGGCCCCCATGTTGCCATATGCGTTCCTAAGCGTTCCATTTGAACCCCAAAAGCATATTCCCTCCCAAATGCGAATCTGGGGCATGGCCCCCATGTTGCCATATGCGTTCCTAAGCGTTCCATTTGAACCCCAAAAGCATATTCCCTCCCAAATGCGAATCTGGGGCATGGCCCCCATGTTGCCATATGCGTTCCTAAGCGTTCCATTTGAACCCCAAAAGCAAAGTACAAACCAGACCCAGGATGGGCCAGGAGCCCGCATACACCAGAGTCACAATAAGTAGGGGCACAGCAACACACCCATCGGCATGGCCAATCCGTCCCATGCCACATGTGCACAGCACACAGTCCCATTGCCAAGCACACACAACTACAAATGGTACAGCCACACACACGCCTCCGGGAAACCCATGTACGAGATTGCACGAACTGTTAATGTCAGACAAATACATACTTCGCAAGGTGCAACACAATAACAAATCTCATTCTCTCCACAGGTGACGAACTGCTGGATGCTGGGGATGGAGCCAGCAGCCAGCACAGCCAGCCTACAAGCCCCCAACGAGGACACACGGATGTGGAGGATCTGTCCTCCTCTTCGGACACGGACCACCAAGCAGGCCCATCTGGTGTGGCAGGGCCCAGCCGCTCCCCAGGACTCCTCCTACCCACCAACCCATCATCCAGGGCTGCTGAACATTCCCAGCCCCCTGCTGCCACTGTCGTTGCGGCCACACCCACGGTCATTGCGGCCACACCCACGGTCATTGCGGCCACACCCACGGTCATTGCGGCCACTACCACTGCCGCAACCCCCACCATCGCCGCACCGACCACCACCGCCGCCACCACCACCACGTCTTTGCTGGCACCAGCCCCAGCGCAGGTGGTGGCCCGGCCGACTGGATCCACCCTGGGAGCCACAGCGAGGACCGTGGTGAGCAATGTGGCTAGTGGGCAGGCCGGTGGCAGCAGGACTGGTAGGAGGAGCAGGGTCAGGCAAACGCCAGCCTCCCCTGGGAGCCATGCCCTGCCTCAAATGGCCAGAGTCCTTGGGGCCTATGAAGAGGCCCAAGGACAATGGGCCAGGTCAGCTACAGACACGCGTGAGGTGCTGGGGGTGCTGAGGTCCATGGACGCCCGTATGGGCCAACTCGTGGACCTCATGGGCCAGCTGGTGGTGGCGGTGAGGTCACAGCCAGGGACAGCAGCTCCCCCTCCGCCACCACCTGCCGGGGCGCAGGGTCGAGCAGCAGTGTCCAGTTCCCCTGCGTCCACAGCCAGTGAGCACACCTCAACCACCAGCATGTCGCAAGCAGGCACCCCCCCTCGCAAACGGGGAAGGGGCCGTCCGAAGTGGAAACAGATCTCCCGGGAGGACTTCGCACGCTCCAGACGCAAGTGAGGCAGCCAGCCAGCCTTCCTTGACCACCCACTGCATTGACTTGGACTACGATCCCACTCCACACAGCCATCTGGATGGCATGTGTGTGTTGGACTATGGACATAGTACCAGTGGGTACACCCTGAGCATCACGCAGCCATGACCGACAGCTCATTGTCACTGCACGCACCACTTTTGTCATCACCTTACACACAATCACATGTCACAGTTTGAAATAAATGCACCTCTTACACAAACTGCTGTTTGTGCCCTGTGTTTTATTTGTACGGAATACAACGGCCACCTTGGGCGGAAAGGCACCTGATGCGTGGCATGGCAATGGAACCGGAGGGCCTGTAGGGACCTAGGGGTGGGAGACAGAACAGGAGCACATTCAATGAGTGTGTCACACACCCATCACACAGTACATGTCAACAACTACAAGCAATGTACACACATCGCACAGAGCAATAGGGCACAATGCCACAGCCACCAACAGTGGAATACTACCCTGGCCATGGAGCGTTGACACACAGCACGCAGTGAACAAACGGCCACCCTGACACAGCACACACACACCTGCACAGATACAGCCACATCAGCCGTCGTACATGGACACTCACCGTCAAGTGAAGTAGTGGGCGATGAGCTGCTGCCGCACATTCCCAGCTTCCTCCTCTCCGCTGTCCTCCTCACTCGAGCTGTCCTGGTCTGCGGGCTGGGGCCCTGGTTGATCTCCGTCATCCACGATGAGGGGGATCTGCTTCCGAATGGCCAGATTGTGCAGCATGCAGCACGCCACCACTATCTGGCACACCTTCTGTGGGGAGTACGCCAGCGCACCCCGGTGCGGTCCAGGCACCTGAACCTGGACTTGAGGAGGCCAAAGGTACGCTCGACCACACGTCTGGTCCTCCCATGTGCCTCATTGTAGCGATCGTCTGCTGGGGTGCGAGGATTCCTCAATGGACTGAGCAGCCATGCCCCATTCGGGTACGCAGAGTCACCTGGGTGTGAGGGACACAGAGAACCGTTGCTATTCCAACTGGACAGGGGACAGCATCGCACAACCAGCACGCTACACCACTCCACATACTCACCGACAATACAGCCACGATCCTGTTGCAGATTGGACATCAGTCGTGGCAAGATGCTGTTGCGCATTATGTGTGCGTCATGGGCCGAGCCTGGGAACTTTGCACACACGTGGGTGATCACCATGTCCGCAAGGCACACCACTTGCACATTCAGGGAGTGCGTGTGCTTCCTGTTGCGGTACAGGTGCTCAGTGGCCTGTGGTGGAACAAGGCCAACATGTGTGCAGTCAATGGCTCCAACGACGTGTGGGATTCTGCCAAGGGCATAGAATGCACCCTTCACTGCCGCCAATTCACGAGCCCTGGGGAAGCGGATGTACCTGTTTCGGTACAGCATCATGGCTGCCAGTACATCCCTCAGCACCTTGCTGAACATGGGCTGGGACATCCCTCCTCCACTGCCCACTGTGTGCTGGAATGACCCAGTGGCGAAGAAATGCATGGCGGCCATCACCTTAGCCGTGGGGGTGACAGCTGTCGGATACACCCTGCGGGGACGGAGATGGGGTTCTAACATGGCACACAGTCGATGCAGGGTTGGCCTGTCCAGCCGAAACTTCCTAATGACCTCTGTATCGTCCATGTCCGCCAGCAATTGGTATGGGCGGTCAATGTTCGGTCTCCGCCTATGGAAAATGGCAGTGGACACATGTCAAAGCAACACGACACATAGCAATTTCGCATACACATCACTGACATGACTGAGCAAGCACATGAGCCACAGCCCAGCTGTCAAGCTGGGACGGCACGGCCACAATACACTTACACAGGTCTCCCAACAATGGCAATGGCTAGTGATACAGACCACTGCCATGTGCATGCACATGGGGATCTAGGCCCCAATGACTTGCGGGGCGTGCTGATGGCGACTGACTGCATATTCGTCAAGCGGCAACGCCACGGCAACATGAATGTCTGCTGAGCATGGAACTGCTTCCGAGGCTGGATGAGTATGGCACACGACGACGACGATGTGGGCACAGGCTGAGCGGCCAAAACAAGTGGGACCTGTGGCACGAGGGGATATGAGACAGTAGTAGGTGTCAGCACTGCACCCTATGTACAGCACTGTACGGATCACACCTCCCGAAACATTGACAGGTGTCCACATTGACAGCCCCATGCCAAGACGGCTGTGTGCTTGCAGTCACACGTCACAGGTGAGAGGTTACATTGCACGTGCCAGGTGGCAGACGTACATAGTGGGAGCTGGCATGTGTGTGCATGTGTCTCCTGTTCAGGATCCACCAGATGGGCGCTGACTCTGTACTGACCATTGGACACAGCATGTTCCGTGGAAGGCTTGTGTGGGATGGTGGCACTGGATGTGCCTCCGTTGGGTGGGGGGCCATGCACAGGGCGGGTACGTCGATGATTGCGCATTGTTGGTCACGGTGGGTGCACCCACTAAGATGTGTTGCCCTGTGTTCAATTCCTATGTCCGCATGATGATGGACTGTAGATGTGGGCAGACTACACATTGGTCGATGTGCTGTCTATATGCATGTGCCTTCACACCAGGCACAGCTGCCCCTGCACATGTGACCCCTGCTGGACTCGCTGCTGGGTCTGTGGAGCTGATGCACCTTCTGTGCGTGGGGCGGTCAGCTCTCCTCACTTCCCTCATTGCGCATGTCATGACTTTGCCGCAGGTGACATGGATCATGGAGGGCCCACATGTACGCGTGGGTAGGCTACACATGATTGTTCACTGGTCGCCACCCCCAGTCAGTGTTTCGAATGGGAAGGTTGTCGTGCTGGTGGTATGTTCGATGTGGCGGATGGGCGGGCCTAGGTGCGGGCTTACATTCCGGACATGGGGGGGTAGTTGGATTGGCGACTAGTTGCAGTACACACGGGACACGTCTCTTCCTTTCCACATCTGGGTCATCCCTTGTACTCACTGACAGTGATACAGTCATCTTCGCCCCAGCCCTCATGTCCTCCCCTCGCTCCCCCAATATGCATGTGCACCTGCGAGGCTAGCGCTTGCACAGGCAGCCCCAAGCTCGCACCAGAGAGGGCAAGGAGTGTATGTGTGGGTCCAGTTGCACGAGTGGGCTGTCTCAGGGTATGATGTGTTGCGGGACGCCGTCCACCTGCGTGGTGCCCCAAATGGAGACCCGGCCTGCATGGACTATGCATCACAGTCTTCGCCTTCCGGATCCGCCACCTGCGACACCCAGTGGCTGTGGCTGCCCTTGCGGCCATGCCGCGTCCGTCTGTGACTGATGGCCCACACATTCACTCTTTGGCCTCTCTGGGGAGGGCTCGGGGGTGGTGGCGCACGCGCTTGCACTTAGTCGCAATGGCATGTGGCGTGGTTGGTATAATGGGCAATGGATGGGATGGTGCGAGCCACCTCCCGTGATGTCAGTGCTGCTCGTGCTGTGGTGCGTCCCCCTACACTTCCATTTGACTTGTGCCATGCTAGACGTTGAGGTTCTATTGCCTGCGTGATATGACCAAGAGGAGCGCGAGGAGACCTCTCACACACCATGCTCCACTGCCATCCCGTGCCCTGTATCGCCTGTGCGGATTGACTATGTTGGGGTTACACCTGGTCGACTGGGGCTGTGTGTGCCTTGTCAAGGGGCATGGTGGGCGCACAACAGGATCCAGCTTGTCCACAGAGGGTGGGCTGAGGTGCGCCTGGTACCGCTTTGTACGTGTGCCCGGCTGCTGTGCACACACGTGTTCACTCCCCCCGACAGGTGTCCTCTCACAATGCCCAGGGAAGCGGTGGTGTACTGTTCATGACCCCTCCCAACACGGCGTGCTCCAACTTGGCATGTGCGCATCTACCCGTCGCACCCACCCACCTGAGCACTGCGTCCATACGACTTCACACGACACATGTGTGTCTTCCACAGTTGTGCTACTCATTAGCGTTGACATCCAATACCAGTGGACTACATGGTCATGTCACGACTGTCGTGTACTTCACATACTCTCATCCTCTCTCATTCGTACTTGTGAAATGAGTCAGCGGAGACAGGTTTGGTTTCAAACATTATATTGAGTCTTCTGTCCTCTGTGATGCAGTATAGTGGACACTACTGGCAGCGGAATACATGTTGAGGATATACTGAGCATGATTGCAAATGGGATAGGGTGTGGGGTTACATGTGATTGGCTGTTGCATGTGGGATGTGGGCTTCAGAGTGACATCTGCTTGGCTAAGGCTGTGCTAATGTACATTTACGTATAGCTGCGGAGCTGCGGACTTTGACACAGACGGTATACATGTAGCCTACCAGACCGCTTGGCATCATGGGCACAGTCCATCTCAGTTCCATGTGACAGGTTTGCTGCGGTTGTTCCTCATGCACGCGTGCATGTGAGATGACATCAGGGCATGTGCTTGCGTGCATGCAGCGGCGTGCCACTTGTTGTTGCACTGTGGTGGTTACTGGACATGTCACAGTCACTGGGGTCGTGTTGTTGTTGTATGCACTTGTCGTCCATGCAAAGGTCCTGGTATGGGATTCCCGGGGTGGGGGTGGGAGGGTGCAGCACCCACAGACTCCAGGCGACCTATTCATGTCCACTGAGCGGTGTGTGTGTCCATGGGCGCTGGATCCATGTCGTGTCCTGGTTGTTCGTGCAGTTCCGTCCATGTGGGTGCGATACACAGACCCCATGCCACTGCCTCCCACGATGCATGCGGTGTTCCTGGATGTGATGGGGAACAGTGTGCATGTCCCGGTCATATCCGATGTCATGGCGATGTCGTTGATGGTGTGGTTACAGTTGCCGGTCGTTTGGTATGGCTGTTGTGGTGGTGACTGGCCAGTCCGTGCGGAAGCTAAGCATGGGTGCGGGGTTGGACATCATAGGTCAATCGGGGAACCTGCGTTGTGGTCCGACGAATTTACAGGTTGTCAGGTATGCGATGCCGTCCAGCAGGGCTTCCATGTCATTGGTGGTGTACATGTTTGCCAGCCAATGTAGCGGATGGTGGCTGTCAAGGTGTTGTTCGTAAGTTGTCCCTTGGAGGACCATGATGGGGCATGCTGGGTGACATTCGATGTAGCTGTTCTCGATGATCCGTCGTGTGGAGGCACAGTGGTCCCATTTCAGTGCGGGTGCGATGTTGGCCACATACGCCATGCCCCCATAGGCAGAGCAGGCCCTGTCGTGTGCGTCCAGAGGGAGGAGTAGTGGTAGCAGGTCCGCCTTCAGACATGCCGGGTTGGAGAGGCATATCTCCACGGGATGCTGGTAGGGACACCTCCGACAGTAGAAGACGGGTATGACGCAGCTGAACAATGTGATGCGGTAAGTCAGTCGGTAACTTACGTTCAGCAGGGACAGGAGATCGCATCCCAATATATGTAACAGGTTGGTTTTGTACAGCTTGAGCTGTTCGGCGTAGTTGGGTAGGTGTGTTGCGGTTGCCATTTCGCAGCGGTGCGTTGTGGTGGCGTGCTCCGGCTGTGTGTGCAGTCTGCAATGTGCACGTTCCGAGGTTGCTGTGAGCTCTGTGTAGTCGTAGGGAGACAGGACTTGTGTTCTGTTGGCTTGTTTGGAGGACACGGGCCCTCATCCCACATGCTTCTCAGACAGTTCAAGGTCAGTGATGTGTGACTCCTTCCAATTAACTTGCATGTGGCCGACATGGGGGAGTGTTTTCTTCTTTCTTCCCCGTCCGTTGTGTGCTTCTGTGATATGCGCTATCTGCCCTGTGGTCGGTCTCCTCGGCATGCCTGTGTTGGTCTATTCTTGGACAATGGCTGTATTCACCGGCTTCTGTCGTAGGGCTGTGGTTTCGGAGTTGGAATGGAAGGTCATTCAGTGCTGTCTGCTCTCCCTTGTGTGGGCGGCAGGCTGCCTTTCCGCTCTGCGTTGGGCCTTGTGTGTGAATGTTATTCTTGGGCCACCTGTTGTCGGTCCCCGGGCTCTTTGGTGTTCCGTTTTATATGTCTTGTTCATATGTGCAGGGTGGAATGGGTGTTTCAGTGTGGTACTGGCGTTCCTCTTCCCGAAGGGGCCCTGCTTCTCCTAGTTGGTGTTGCCGCCCCTGTGTGCTACGCCATGTTTGTTACACTGGGGTGTGTCCTGCTGTTGCGTGACTTCACTGACATGTGTGCGTCGGTTGTGTGGCGTTGGGTGTTGTCCGTGAATTGGGCGTTGGGGACATGTCTGTGGCAGGCCTGTCACGTGTCATGTGCGTTTGGGGTGGGGCTGATGTGTGTGCTGCTTGGTTGTGTCCCTGTGTCTGTGTGCGACGCATGCATGGCGCTGCGGTTGGCCTCTGCGTTGTGCGCATGTGTGGCGGCGTCATCGCCGCTTTGGGGCCATGACGGGGTGGTTGGTTCCTAGTCCCAGGTGGTGTGTACACATGTGTTACGCGATGTTACGATTTGGCCTGTGTGTCATATGTGGATGCAATGGTGGATGTGTAGTGTACACGCGCTGGTGGGGGCTTGTCCGCTTTTTCCGCCCTTGCACTGTGTGCGCTGTTTGCGTGCACTTGTTGTGTGTGTGCCTACCTGCGTCTCCGCGGTACGTTGCGTCCTTGGTGGTGCATCAGCAGGAGCATGGGGAGGGCCTGCAGTGCTGGATTCATGCTCGGGGGAGCCGCTTCTTCGTTGTCCGTGCTCGGCGTCCGTGTTACCGCTTCGGTTTGTCGTACGGTGTCTCTTGGCCGTGGGAGCCGTTTGTTTGCGGCATCGTAATTTATACGCCGGGCGGGACGTGTTTCGTCGGACGGTGTGTGTCAATTGGGCTGCGCCGCTACGTGTGCGGACGCACTTTGATGGCGGACGGTGTTGCTGGCTTGCCGGCGGTGTTTGGCCTACTTTTCGCATCGTAATTGGGCGGGCGTCTGGACTGCTGCGTGCCGGCGGTAACTGGTGGTTTTTGCATCCGCCAGCACGGCGGTTGTGCTTCCGCCCGCCATCGTAATGAGCCCCTAAATGCGTTTGAAAGTCCTTATTTTCCAACAAAGCCTTCCCTTTTGCGAAACTATAGGTATTTAACCTGCTTTTCACTTATTTTTCAAAAATTGTATGTATTTCGTGGTAACTATGCATAGTTGTGATGTATCCCGCAGTTACGCTGAAGTACTTCTATGCGGCAATTCCACTTACAACCTGTAGAGGGCAGTTGAAGCCCAGCAATGAGAAAAGGCTGAACAAAACATATTTTAAAGGCCATACTAAGGCAGGCTTTGCCATGTTACTTTATGCCCTAGATCTTTACCGAAGGAGAGGCCACATATCATTTATGATTAGTTTGCTATAAGGATGATACGGCCCAGTTGCTGTTTAGAAATGGAGAGTTTAACATGAAATATACCTGCCTGTACTGTGAATGCAAGAGTCGCTAGGCTTTTTCCACGTTTGCTGCTCGTTGGGTTTGAGGACGTGCTCCCATGCCACATACATGCGGTAATGGTAGGAACTAATTTGCAAAGTGTCGGGGGATATAGAGCGTACCATTACAGGGGAAAAGCAAGTAAAGCAAGCAGTGCTTAATTTGTAAAAAAATAAGTGCCAGGGCCCTCGTCAGGAGGCCACTGCAGCTTGCACCACCCATTGCCGATGCTAGCACTGCCAATGACAGTACCAACACAACTACTAAGCATCACATTCCTCTAAGTGTTACAATTCAGATTATCCCAGGCCCCAAAAGCCATACCAATGTCTTAGAAGGCAGGTATTAGTCATTTTTGAGGTATAGACAACTGTTGTCTAAGTTAGACAAACATCGCCACCATGTGGCAGACTGTCATAGTGCCGGTGTTGACAATTAAGTGCTGATGCCGAGCATCGGAAACCACCTGCTCAACTTAGGCACTCAAGCAAGGCAGCAGCTGTCACCATCAAGGGACAGCAAAGCACGCTGTATTGCAACGAGAGTTGCACACTCCTCCATCTTGCTATGGGGCAGAGTATAAGAGGCACAAATAAAGCCATAAATTCATTTTTTGGGGGTATAACACCGATACTCTGCTAGGGAATGGATTATCTCCACAGGAGAAATTTCATGGAGGCGCAACAATGGCAAACATTGTTTTGGCAATGCACATATATCCTCTTCTGAGTGATACTTTGCGAAATGCACCTCCTCTCGCTTTACTACTGAAACAAAGATTGGCTAAGCCAATAGGTCTGACATTAACGTGCCAAAAAATGTAAACAAATTATGAATGTAGTTTAGATGTGTTGCATGCACAAATGCTGTATATCACATTAAAAAATCAATAACTAGAACATTGTTAATGGGATAGGTCAAATTCCCTGGTCATTAAGCTGCTTTGAAAGGAATATTAGGTGCCGTGCCACCCTGGCGTAAATGTACTCACTAGGATGCTGTTTTATGGGAAAGGGCCAATGGGAAAGGGCCAGTCTGGTGGAGCATGTAGGAAGGTAGTCAGCAACCACAATCTCCCCCGATCCTAGCAAACAGTGTGAAACCAATATGGGGACAAGATCGTCCCCACCGTAGACCCTAAATTCCTATAAGATTTCGCTATAGAGTGGAAATCACAAAGGTTGTGCCACTGCTGACTGGGGGCCTGCAATAACCCACCTCCGTCAGAAGATCTTTAAATGGACCAGGACTACACGTCCCAGAATGCAGAGAATACATCTTGACTTAATGTGCTGCTCGTGCATGAGTGAGAAAAGTGAGAGCTGTGATGCTATACCCCCACCCCCAGCGAAAGTTCTTTACTTCCTGGAGATTTATGGAAAGGTGAATGACTTTCAAATAAAAGTGCACAAAATATATATCATTGGAAAATAACATATCTTTGCACTTTATATGAAATGCATATTAGCTGAATATTCATACCAATATACATCTGTAAATAATACAGCACAAACTGAATTATTTATCGTCACTTAATTACTGGTTGTAAATACTATCCAACCCAATTGTACTGACTGTATCACCTTCAGGAGAATAAAAGTTGGAGTTAATCTTGAAGGGATTCACACTTGTCCCTTGTTCATTATATAATGGCCTTTGTGGTGAGAGAATAACCCATTGAACTCTCTTATTATTATTGCAGGATGTGACCTGAATATTACATTTGGATCAAAGCTAAAAATACATGAATCCAAGGAGCTCACTTCACGCAATACAGTCCGGTGACATGGAAATTATACACAGTGCTCTGCACTAGACGCTAACCATCTCAGCGTCCAGCAATAGAAGCTGGGACATACTGTGTGCACCAGGGTCTCGGAAGTGACTGAACTAGTCTCCATGGCCGGACTGGGAGCTCAAAGCAGCCTGGGCAATTTTGTCGAACCAGGCAGTGGGGCGGGTGGGTGTATTCTGGTGCAAGTGCGAAACACTGTTGCTTTTGTGACTGTCGGACGATATTGCAGCACTGCTGTAAAACCAGCCCCCAGTAACAAAACCGGCCCCCAACCTTACAGCCTCCCGGGGAAACGCCCGAAGCCCGGTACGGCCAGTCCGGCTCTGCTAGTCTGGTGAGCTATCATAAGAAATCCTACTCTTGGCTAGGAGATTTATTCATTAGGCATTAGGAAAACTCATTAGGTTAATGTTCCTCCTGCAGACATCTGTGGACATTGCAAGACTGTGGTAATGAGCACCGTGTAATAAAAGTACGAGAGTGTGTGCTTGTGTGTGTATACCTTAGATCCGTATGTTTTGTGTGTGTTAAATGGTGCTTGAAACAAGTGTCTTGGTTTGTCTCAATGAAGGAATAAAATTGGCATCCCTGGCCCCCATCTACCACCTAAGTCAATACGTACCTTTAACAATAGTCGCTGCAGGTAGGATGCACCAGGGGCAATGTTTAATGCATAGAAAACTAGGTTCAAGGCACAATATCTTTCTTACAAGGGCTGCTCATTGGCTGCCATTGCCCACATCGCCAGTGCCACCACTGAGCTTCCAATGCAAACATAGATTTTTTCAATGGGCGGTGGGTTCAAATGTCAGTGCAGCAGTGGGGTAGCTAGGCCTTTTGCCACCCGTGGTAACTGAATACAAGAGCGGGGGGGTGAGGTGGGGGGGTTTGCTGGAAATTCCCCCGCGACGGCCGCAGGAAAGGAGGGGGGGGGGGCGCTGCCCTCAAAAGTCATGCCGGCCGGAACGGACCCCCCCTCCCCCTTAGCTACAACACTGCAGTGCAATTTGCGAAGTACAAGTGTAAGCTTATTTTACCCTAAAACTGTTACAAGGGTACATAATCTGAGCCCATATCTCTCCAAATCTGCTGAGAAGGCATTAGCTTTGTTCAACTTCTGTAGCACTGGATGTTGCTAAAGCTTATTTACAACAAAGCGTTGCACTGCATATATGAAACCGATGTCCTGAAGAAAAGACGTACAATAGTTTTAGGATAGCAAGGCACACTCATAACTGAGAACTGTCTGTAGTATAGCCTTATATTGAAACACATTTCAAAGGAATGACTATCATAAAGAGAAACAGGTTAAACTAGATTATCATCAAACATGTAGAAAATGAAAGGATAAGAAATTAAAAATAAATAACAGACACATTAAGATCTGAAGGGTAAAAATACTGAGATAGTTTAGCAGAGATCTTCAAGTAATGTGCAAATTAGAAGTTCAACTCAGTCATTCTTTCTGCACCTTTCCAGAATGTCTTTCCAAGGCTATAAAGACACAAATATTCATTAAAAATCCCTGGAAAGGTAACAAACAAACTATTGCCACAGAACCCAATAAATACCTAGGTAAGCACTAAGGTGCCATAGAATCTGTCCTGGGGTTTAATATAATTCCTTGGGCTTTAACATTAAGCTTATTTATTTATAACGTTTTATATAGCACAAACATGACCCACGAGGGTATCAGAGCGCTTTACAATATACAGTTATTACACATTAGATGGACGATGTAGTATACAAACATTTGGTATTCGCCATCCAGTACAAAAGAGGTAGATAGTAGTATATGGATAGCTCAGGTGACTAGTAGTCAACAAAGAATGATCTACGAGGGAATCAGAGCGCTTCACAATACACAGTTATTAAACATTAGGTGGTTGAGGTAGTATACATACATTCGGTATTCGCCATTCAATACAAAAGAGGGAGACAGTAATATATGGATAGCATAGGTGACTATTAGTCAAAATAGAATTAAAGGCTTAGGCTCTGATATCAGTTCTGTGCATTAATTTGACACACTACTAAACTTTAGGAGCTGTAGTCCTTCTTCGCTTCATTTGAACCTGAAGACTAAAGTTTCCGATTAAGACCTCTGTCAGAAGAGCACTGACATTATCCCTGTTATTTACCCGCCCAGGAATTACTGTTACTGTGCCCATCAGAATTATCAGGGCTACTTGTAATGAGATCTGTCGGTAAAGCGGATAATGTGAGACCACTTTATTAAAACTATCCTTGACTAATACTGTAATAGTAACCATTTTACAGCATGTAACTTATATAACTTCTCCAGGGCATTTCTAGCCTCTGGCAAAGCCAGCAAGGAATGTCAAAACCAACAGGTCTGGGTTTTATGTGCTGATGTATCGAAAGACAGGCATGTTCAAGTGTGATTTGTCCAGCGTTAGCAACAAGGAGCAAATGGAGGGAGGGGCAGGGAAGTGTAAAATAGTCTTTTAGTTCAAAACTTACTGCATGTTTTCTGTGGGTATTTAGTGAGTTCTGTCTTTTCACTTTTCATTCTGGAACTTGCAGTTTTGTTTCCCCTCATTGTAAATTCAGGACATCAAGAACCAGGGTGCAAATTAAAACACACATTTACTATGCTAATGGTAGGTAGTACAATATTTTTCCACAAATGGTGAAGAGGGGCACCAAACTTTGTTCTGCCCGGGGCACTAACTGAGCAAAGGCTATCCCTGCACTGAAAAGCAGAATTAGCAGGGTCCGCATTACTTCAACACCATTACATCAATTTATCTCTAGATTGAACATTACAGTGACACATACCATTCACCACTGTGTAGTTATAGTTAGGCCAGAGTTTTTAGAGGAATAGCATTTTTTGTTTAGCTAATAACTTTGGCGCAAACAGCACAACATCTGCACAAAACTCTCCAAAAAAGGGTTTATCCACCTTAGTTCCTTCCTGGAAAGCTTCAAGGTGATCTGTCAAGTGACGGGAAAGAAGAAGTGAGGTCCCAAAATGTTTATTTCCCCAGTTAATTCCCATAGGAAACTTCTGTTGCAGGTACGGAAAAAACACGTGAAAGTAATAACTCCCCATTTGGTAGAAAGTTAGAACTTTACTTAGAAAGTGTGGTTTTTGTTATTTGATGTAAATTTGTTTAGCCGTTTTCAAGAAATATACATTTAAAGAGGTGCTCGAGGTGTTTATGAAGGGGTTTAACAAATAGGTGTATCTCGACGACTGATCCCACAGGAGTCTTGCGGCACTGAAAATAAAAATAAAACAGGGCCCTTTGATTGGCCAAGGGGGCTTTTTCTCCCATTGCCATTTGGATCCTGAGGTACCGAGAGATATGATTAGCTGGCTGCAACCCATAGAAAAATGTTGCACCTCCACCCCCTTTACAGGTTTCATCGACTTGGTCCCTATATCCTGAATTTGCTTTGAACAATTAGTATAAAGGGAGAATGGAGGGACACCCTGGCCCCCTGGCACTTGTGAAGGGAACCAAGAGGAACCACCCTAGTTAAACATAAAAAAAAACAAATTGTGGTGTGGGGACTACAGTACTCCCTTGGGACGTAGTGCAGCCTGCCCATGAGATACTGCATTACTCCTGCAGGAGTCACTGCGCAAACTTCGCCCACATGATACTGTGGTACAGTGCAACATTCTCTGAGGGAAGCTTGCACTGTACTGCGATTTCATGGGGCTGAAGCTTGAGCTACACTTAAAAAAAGCTCAAAAGAAACAAATCATTCAGATCGGAAGTGGCTGAGAGAAAAAACGTTTACTACAAAGAGGGATTGTAAGACACAGTCTCCTTAGCTAAATCAATCACACTAAAGTTATCCTATTACCGTACCATACTCTGACGTAGAAAGTGGGGTTGAAGATTGTGCATGGTATGTCCTCCTTGTGGCAATAACTCCCAAATCCTAGTTGTTTTTAGTGGTGACCCTCACCCACTCTAGTAGTGTCATGTTTCATCATCGAGTCTCATCCTGGTCCCTAAAAACCAGGATTCGCTCAACCGGATCCCAGGGAGCACTTTTGAGATTAGTGTCTTACTGGAGTCTAGAATTTAAAGAATCTTCTAAAATGCTTAGATATCCATTTTATTAATGAATGGTGTTTTAGGTATAGATAAAAAAAGGAATCTTGGGTGAAACAGGGAGATTATGAACCTGCACCCTAAAATACATGTTTCAGCCCGTAATGGTAAATGACTCAAAGGGGTCTGCATGCAAGCTTTCATTAGGACTAGAATGTGCCCTGTTCCGAATGAAGGGGATTGTTTTTTTGGAGGTCCCATTGGCCTCCTAAGTTTAGTCTTGTGCTCTATCCAAAATGAGGTGTTGAAATAACAGAAAAACAAATGTTTAAAAAACAAACAACACTGAAATTCATTAGTTATAGTTTACTCCAGCGGTTCTCAAACTTTTTCGCCCCACAACTCCCTTGACTTACTGACCATTGGCAGTGGCTCCCCATTATGTTACTTTTTTTGGGCGGGTGGGTGGATGCATGCCCGGCCTTGGGAGTACTTCAATTTTTCTCCCTGAAAACATTTGGGACGAAGCTGATGTAAGTATTATAATCTTTTGGCCTGAAAGCTTACAAACATGCCTATTACCCAGGAATTACACCCACAAATCTAAGACCACGCCCACAGGGAACTAGCTGAGGATTTGATATACTAGCATTGCTTTGCCCAGTGGGTAACATTTTCTCGTGGGTAGAGGTCGGCTCACCAACATTGGCTCTCTCTTACCGGTGAACCAATGATTTACTGAGGAGACTCTTTTTATAATTGTGCTATTGGCGGGGGTCCTGAGGAAACAACACGCTGATAGTCTACCCCTCTCTACTCGGACTAAACATACATTTGGGATGAGGTGCATGTTTTAAGTCAGCAAACTGCTCCAACTAACAATGCAATTGCCATTTTGGCGTAACAATGGGGATTCTCTTCTTCTCCATTAGTTGGGTAAATCTACTCCCGCATTTTACTGCTTGCCTCCTCACCCCTTGCATTTCAGGATTCGATTTGCACTCGTTTTCGGACATCATCTCCGAGCCTCCTCTCCCATTTACTCTTTCCGTTCCATTACCCTTACCCGCAGCCGTGCCCCCCTAGAGAGCAATTTTCGGTGTTGGTGCTGGGTGAGGGCCGGGCAGCAGTGACTAGCTCTGGTCCGATGAGACTGAAGAAGGGGGGCTATTTTGCTGGGTCACCGTTCACGTCTCTCAGAATAATAGAGGCAGAGGAAAATGTTGCAGTAGGCCCCAAACGCCCCTTCATATGCCTGCCTGGTCCTGGGTGATAGGCTAGCTGCCACGAGGTCCGGTAACTGGGGGCACCAAGCTGCCAAAGCTGGTCTGGGAAAGGCGTTGGGTTCTCTGCTGCTTCTGGGTGATGAGACCTGAACACGTGCATCTTTTTTTTTTTGATAATCAATTTTATAGTTTTTTTAAAAACAGGAATAAACATAAGACCAGCAATAAGTAGAGACATTAATATACAGCAAATGTATGGCATCATCGTAGTATCATACGACCACTCCTCGGAAAGGCATGAAGCAAAAGGGAGGACAGAGTAAATTCTTACTCTGAGTCTACAGATGCATAAGCTTAATGCTATTCGTCTATTACCCCCAACCATTTGCCTCAGACTTTGCGATACTTCGCTGGGCATCCCCTGGCTTTATACATGGGTTTCTCCTGCGCTGCGCACCAGTCCACTCCCCTACGCCACCTTGCCATGGTGGGTGGAGCCAGGTTCAACCAGTTAACCGCAATGTCTCTCTTGGCCACCATCATGGCAGTGTTCAGGAAGAGTGTGTCCGCTCTGGACCCGTCCAATTCCTCAGCAACCCCCAGGAGCACATTCAATGGTCTATGCAGGATCTCCCAGCCCAGGACCTCCGTGAGTTCCCTTTCTATAGAGTTCCAAAATTGTGCAATGATGGGGCAGAGCCATACCATGTGGAAGAAATCAGATTGTTGCTGGTTGCACCGGGGGCACGAAGCATCTGGTCTTAGCCCTGCGCTGTGAAGGCGCTTCGGCGTGAGGTAAGCGGCATGGAGATAATATATTTGGACTAGACGGAGCCTCGCGGAAGTGGTGATTGTTTTGGGTGTCATCAGTGCGTCCCTCCAGTCCTCCTCCAGAGGTCCGATCCAGCCCTCCCACTGGTCCCTGAGTCGGTGCAGTGCGGTGGGAATGTTATTCGTTAAGGAGCGGTAAATTCGGGAGATCCCCCCCTTCCCAGGTCACCCGTCATGATTTGGGCTTCGGGTGGGCTGTATTCGGGCAGTGAGGTACCATCCGATATGTGGGAGCGGAGGGCGTGACGCGATTGCAAATACTTATAAAACTGAGAGGGGTATAAAGAATACCGGGTTTGCAGGTCTTGGAAGGTACGTATGTGGTCACCCCCCCATATGTCCCCAAGTTGCGAGATACCGATAAGGTCCCAAGCCGAACACCTGCATCTTAAAGTGAGAGAGCGCGTCAGCAGCATTATTTAATACGCCAGGGACATGCTTTGCCCTAAACAGAACATTTAACCTCATGCACATAAGTATTATTTCCTTCAAAAATCGCAGAATCATTTTACACTTCGCCGACTGGCGCTTGATGCATTCTACCACAGACATGTTGTCAGACCAAAAGATCACCGATTGGTTCCTCAGCTGCTCTGGCCAAATGGACAATGCCACTAAGATGGGAAATAATTCCAAGAAACCAATGTTACCTGTGAGCCCGGATTCCACCTACCATGCTGGCCAGCGCTGCGCCGCCCATGCTCAATCTAAAATGGCGCAGAATCCTTCGCTACCTGCAGCGTCGGTCATCAGGCCTATCTCCGGGCTGGATCTGGGTGGGCTGGGCCACACTACTTTGCCATTGAAATCCTGCAGGAATGCCATCCAAATCCGCATGTCCTGCCTGACCTCACTGGATAATCTGGTGTGGTGATGCTTTTCTTTGAGACCTGACATAGCCTGGGCAATGGTGCATGAGAATGGCTGCGCCATGGGAATGACTTTTAGTGCTAAATTTAACTGGCCCACCGTTTGTTGGAGCTAGTGCAGCGTAACCTTCTCCTTCCTCAAACATTCCTGCAATGCTGACCTGAATGCTTTGATTTTTCCTTGTGGCAGTCGTGACACCCCGTTTACTGAATCTAGTTCTATCCCTAGGAATTTGATCTCTGTGGTTGGCCCAACCGTTTTACCTTGCGCCAAGGGAACGCCAAAGTCTTGCATGAGTGCACAAAACCTCTGCAGCGCCCAGCCACACTCTTGAGAGCCTGGTGCTCATAAGCAAAGGAAATCATCTAGGTAGTGTAGGACTGACTGGTGGTCCGTCACCTGCCTGAAAACCCATTCTAGAAAAGAACTGAACTTCTCAAAGTACGAGCAGGAAACTGAACACCCCAAAGGCATGCATATGTCCATGTAATATTTCCCTTGGAACTGGAAACCCAGCAGGTGAAAATCTAGTGGGTGCACTGGCAGTAGGCGGAAAGCTGATTCAATGTCTGATTTTGCCAGTAGTGCGCCTCGCCCTAGCCCCCTAAGTATCTCAATAGCCTGATCAAATGATGCATATCTGACCGTGCACAGCTCCCCATCTATGGCGTCATTCAGTGATTGGCCCCTGGGAGCCGATAAGTTGTGAATTAACCGGAACTCCCCCTGGTCCTTCTTGGGGACCACCCCTAATGGGGAGCACACAAACCCCTCCATTGGTATTACGTCAAATGGGCCCGCCACTCTGCCTAACCTCAATTCTTTTTCTATTTTTGCTGCTGCCACCCCATTATTGGACCTTACAGATAATTGATTTTGACAATGTGAAACCCCTACATAGCAGGAATTCTGAAATTGTCCCTGAAACCTTCCAATAAAATCCTCGCTGAATTGGGGCAGCTGTACTTGCTCAACCATGGGATCAGGGCATTGGTTATGATGGGGGATCGGGCCTTGGTGAGGGCTAAGCCCTCAGTCCTGATTTTTGCCTCCCCTGTCCTTTTGATTTTTTGAAACACTTGGACTCAGGGTGTGATGTGTGGCCATAGAAAGAACAGGCGTGTTTGAATTTGCATGTGCCTGCCGCCCTGGTGCATGAACACCTGTTAAAGTCCCAACATGCCCCCTTCTTTCCCCCACCCCTGTGCTAACTGGGGGGCCTGACCGAAAGGACTGTCCCCACGAGCTGTCTTGGGGCACGGACTTCATGTGCCTCAACCATAAAATCACATCAATTTGGTCCCAAGTGAGGGCAGGGTCGGTTGCCTTTGCCCTTCTAAAATCCTTATCCTATTCTTTCCATCCCACACCACCGTATTCATCATGTACAGAAGCAATCCTATTCTGGTAGCATGTCATCTGTGCGCCCAAACCCGGGAAACGTTCAGACATAATTGCCATATAGTTAGAAAAACCCTTGAACCAATTAACCAGAGTCTCGTCCACCTTCTTCTTCTGTAGCCAACTAGACCACTCCCTTGGGTGCACCCACTCCTTATTCTTTTTTGCTTCCTCCTTCTCAGCATTGTCTACCAACAGGGAAAACATATTGACATACTCCCCCTTCCAAATTTTTCCTTTCACTTCTTGGGAGATATGCCTCCCCAACCGATCCCTAGAAGAACGCAGTTCGCCCAAACCTAAACTTGGCAATGTCTGTGGCATACCTGCTGCTGGTGCTTCCGGTGCTTCGGCTTTCTCCACGTCCAACGGTGTGTTTACTTTGAGAGGGTCCTCTCCGGCGCCTTAGGTGCCGCTCCGCTGGCCCCAGCGTTCCCGCCGACTGCCCCTCTCCTGTCTTAGCCCCCTCAAACTGCATCACCATTTTCTTAGCCCTCTCCAGCACGCTCTTCTCGCCAAGCAATGTCCCCGTGCCTGCTGCCGGGGTCCAAGTACCTGCCTTAGCCAGCCACGGTAAAACTGCTGCCAAACTAGCCACTAAATTAGGTTGCCCAGGCGCACCCCCAGATGGACCCTCTCCCGCTGGGATATTTGAGACCTGTGGCATGGGATTAGTACCAGGTGTACCTGGTTGACTACCACCCTCTGTGCCAGGTGGAATCACTACTGGTGCTACTGGCACACTACTTGCCACTACTGGCACTGGCACCACCGGTGCTGCACCCTCTGATCCCCCCACCCTCGGGGGTGACGGGGCATGGCTCCCCCCTCTCCTAGCTCTAGACCTCTTGGGCACCGGAGGGAATGCCGCCTTATGGACCACTCCCGTTCGTCTGGGCCTTTCCTCCACCCCATCCTGTCCATCCACTCTGCTCTTCAGCTCAGCTAGAGATTGCCCCATGTCCTCCATCTTTTGCATCATGGACTCCATAAAAATCTCCATGCATGAGCGCTGCTCGCTCCTCTTTGCCTTTGGGGCCATTACACCAAGGTAGGCCCCACAGCCTTATCAATACAACCTCTCTCCCACTGTGCCTCAGCTACGTGCTCCTTAACAAAGGCACCACAGCCAAAAGGAAATAGCTAACTACGAAAAACCAGCACCTTTTAAAAATTACAGCTGCTATCCTTCTTCAAAGGGAAAAACACCCCCCTGCCCTAATTTCTAGTGATACAACAATAACCTTTTGCCAATATACAAAAACACACCTGTAATGAAGAGAAAGAGAAGGAGAAAAAAAAAATTAATGAAGAACAAAATCGTGCAGTTTTGCAGGAATTTTCCCAGTACGGGAACTTTTCCTCAATACAGGCAAACAAGAGGAATCATTATTGCTGCCCAACTCGGAACGGACTTTTGTACGCACAGGGGCAATCCTGTTTAGATTCCAAATGCGACCATCGTGCAGCTTAACTGCATTCTGAAAGAGTTTTTTACAACAAAAGGTGAAGAGAATTTAGAAACTCCCACAGATCTCTGCGGAAGACGTACTCGTACTCTGTCACCGACTCGAACACAAGTATGAGCCACAGCGTGTCTGGTGTCAAAATATTCTTTCCTCTTGGCAATCCTCAAATCTTGAACACCTTGCCAGGAATCATCGCTTGAAGACACCACTCCAGACCCTGCAGCAGAACAAGCATCCACACCCACACCCACACTTTTGTCTCTCATCCACGCTTGAAACATCCGTGTATTGGGGATTCTTCCCCTAAAAGCTCAAAGGGAACCTTACTAGTGGTTGAGTGAGGTGTGAAGACGGTAAAGTGTAACTCGCTCCAAGATCTCAGACTTCCAGTCTCTGTTTTGAGATTTGGCAAGTTGAATGGCTTCTTTTAAGACACGGTTGAACCTCTCCACCATTCCGTTGGTTTCGGGATGATAGAGAGCGCAACGCTTGTGTCGAATACCCCTTTCTGCCAAATAATCTTCCATCTCCCTCGAAACCAGTTGGACCCCGTTGTCTGTAAGTAAGCAATCTGGGAGTCCCTCTCTTGCGAATACTTCATCCAGAAATTTGGTGACATCTTTTGTCTCAATGCTGTGAGTAACCTTAATTTCCGGCCACCTGGAAAACATGTCTATCAAAACTAAGACAAAAAATGGACCAGAGGTGCTAGCAATGGGACCCAGAAGATCTAAAGCTACATCTTCCCAACAACGAACAGGGATCTCATGCACCACCATGGGTTGTACCCTAGTATTGTAGGCCTTGTCTGACGCAAAACAATCAGGGCAGTCTCTTACCATGCGTTCGACAAGGAGATCTATCCCTGGCCACCAGAAATGTAGTCGGATCCTTTCTTTTGTCTTAGAGATGCCCTGGTGCCCCTGATGAGCTTGTTTGAGAATTTGTTGCCTAACAGAGAGAGGTGGAATAAGTTTTGTACCCCTCCAAAGTAAACCAGAAGAGACTGACAACTCATGACGCACATTCCAAAACTTACGCACTTCTTCATTCAACCCTTTAATACCTCCCCAACCTTCAGTTACCAACTTGCAGACTTTGAGAATGGTGGGGTCATTTTCCAAAGAAGACTTCCATTCTTCCTCGCTCAAGACACCAGCCATGACTTCGCACACCTTATAGTTGTCATCTTCCCAAGGATCCCCTGAGTCTTCAACGGCATAGTCTGGGTTATTCAGTACAAGACGGGATAGACAATCTGATACCTTGTTCTGAGCACCAGGAATGTGGTGTACAATAAAGTCAAAGTCTTGTAGTGCGACTATCCACCTTGCAATTCTAGAAGAAACTGCGTCAAGACTCTTTTTTGTAAACAAGTCTTTCAAAGGCTTGTGGTCAGACTGTACTGTGAAAGAACTTCCCCAAATAAATTTCTTCATTTTCCTAATAGCCCAGAAAATACAAAGAGTTTCTCTCTCTATGACAGAGTATTGTGCCTCCGACCCCACCAGCGCTCGTGACAAGAACATTATAGTTATTTCTCGTCCATCTTTCACCTGTTTCAGGACGGCACTGAGACCCTTCGAGCTGGCATCAGTGACGAGTACTGAGTGTGCGGAAGCATCAAAACTCTGGAGAGAAGGCGCTTTGCTCAAAGCTGTTTTTATAACATCAAACTCAGACTGACATTGCGGGGACCATGTAAATCTCACCTTTTTTGAGGAGGGCTCTAAGAGCAAATGTGCGAGAAGCAAATTGAGGGACAAACTTGTTATAATATTCGGCCATGCCGAGAAAGGTAACCAAATCATCTCTAGACAGGGGCATGGGAAGATTCTCAATTGTCTTAACTAAATTGTCTTTTGGCCTTACCCCGCCCTTAGACAACTTATGTCCCAAATAGTCAATTTCACTGAGATTAAATTTACATTTGCTCTCACGAAGAGTCTGACCACGTGACTTGAAACGTTCAAGGACAGCTTTGAGCCTTTCATCATGTAAAATCTGAGAAGGTCCATATACCAGCACGTCGTCTTGGTAAATCTTTACACCAGGTACCCCGCTCAGTACATCTTCCATTGCTCTCTGGAAGACAGAGGCTGCAGAATTAAGCCCAAAGGGAAGTCTTGTGAATTTGTATGTGCCAAAAGGCGTTACGAACGTAGTGAGGTCCATAGAAACAGGGTCGATCTTGATTTGATGATACGCGGCCCTGAGGTCTAGCGTGGAAAATACTTCTGCCCCGTCAAGTTGTGTGAGCATCTCTGTGATGTTTGGAAGAGGATATTTATCAGATATCACAGCTCGATTAAGGGCTCGCAAGTCTACACATAGCCTCACCTCACCAGAGGCTTTGCGAGCAAGTACTACTGGAGCTACCCAATCACTTGCTTCAGCCTCAACTATAATACCTTCATCTTGTAGTTTCTGTAGCTCTTTTTGCATGGACTCTCTTAAGGCTAAAGGTACACTGCGCACCTTGCACGTTACAGGTGTGGCACCAGGTCTCAGTGTGATTTTATGCACATAGTCAGTCAAACAACCTAACTTTTCATTGAAAACCTGTTCAAACTCAGAGCGTAAATCACATGCATGGACAACGTTCATAGACACAGGTCCATCAGAAATAGTGGAACGTGAAGGGGTTAAGTCACCTGAAACCGGTAGATCACCTTTAAGAATAATGCAAGGATCTCCACCAGGGATCAAAATCACACCAAGATCAGCTTGATGAATCCAGCTCAGTATGCTGTCCCCTCGGGAGGAGATGTAAACCTTCCGAGCTGTAAAGTTCCCTCTGTATTCAATCTCACCCTCAAAGTATCCAAATAACTTTATAGGTTGACCACCGTAAGCAAGCGGTCTGATGTCTGGTTTGAAGTCCTTCACTTTCCCTAGTAGAGATGAGTCATAAAAACTCTTGGGAATTAAAGTTATTTTTGCACCTGAATCAAAAAGCATTTTTATGGAGCGACCATTTATCTTAACGCAGTCGACGGGACTCTTACGCTTTCCTTGCCTAACTTGGGCTAGTATTTCACCACAATGTAGCTCGTCTGAGTCTGAGTCAGGCTCGTTTTGAATCCAAACTTCCTTCACTCGTTTACTCTTCTTGAACTTTGGCGTTCTACAAGCTTTTGCTACATGGCCAACTTTACCACACTTAAGGCACTTTGAGTTCAAAGCTGGGCAAGACTTGTCGTTAGCCAAGTGACCTGCCATGTCACAGCGGTAACATCTTCCAGAGAACTCATTTTTCTGTTTTGAAGGATGTGGTTCGATCAATTTAAAACTCTTTGCCTTGACGACAGTCTGTACTTTCTCATCAGTAATGTTAGAAGAGCCATTATTTTTCTTTATTTCCTCAACACAAGCAAGTGAATGCTCAATGCGTTTGGCTATAGAGATAACTTCATCTAATTTAGGATCGTCCTTCTGCCAGAGCTCGTCTTTGACTTTTTCTAAACCACATCCCAACATAAACTGGTCCCGTATGCGTTCCTCCTGCGCGCCTTCAAACTTACAGGTGGAAGCCAGTTTGCGTAGATGAGTTACGTAAACTTCAACAGATTCTTTGGGTTGTTGCATCCTTTTCCCAAAGTGATAACGTTCTAATACAGTGCTGACCTTAGGAAGGTAATGTTTGTCTAGTTTTTTAAGGCATATTTCAAATTCGTTTAGGTTGTCGGATTCAGTGTCATTGAGGTCGGGTAGGTGTTCAAAAACCTCTTGGCCCTCAGAGCCTAGGCAATGTAAGAGCAAGGCTGATTTTCTCTCGGCACTGAGTGAAACGCCACATACTCTTGCGTAATTGAGAAAAACTTTCTTCCACTTGGACCAGCGGATGCTGGGCTCGCCGGGATTAGATAGAAAGAAAGAAGGTGGAGTGACGTTTTGCATTTGTGAAAAGGTGTGTGTAAAAGCGATGTAAAAGCGATGTAGACAGGCAAGAATTTAGTAATAAGCTGTGCCCGTCAGCGAAGCAGGCGAGAAAATAATTCAAACAGTACCAAGTTGACAAGAAGAGTTTGTCAGCGAAGAAGAGAAATGGTTAAAAATTCCCCTTTTTATATTTTCCCTAAGGTGTGCCTATCAGGGACGTAGACAAGAAAGAGTTTGTAGGTGAACTCAATCAGCAACAACAAGTTGTGCCTGTCAACAAAGCAGGCAGTGAAATGGCATTTAACTTTAAAATTTCCCAAGCTGTGCCTGTCAGCGAAACAGGCGAGAGGTGGCATTAAGGCATGACAAACAGCTGTGTTTGCCAGCGAGGACGTAAGGCTAAAGAGGGTGCTGCTTTAAAGTGTTTATGTTGTTGTAGGTATAACGAACAGTTGTGTAGTAGGCACAGTAGACTGTAGAACGATCTCAGGAGTGACAAACAGCTGTGTTTGCCAGCGAGGACGTAAGGCTGGTCGTGAGGCTGAAGAGAGTGTTGTTTCAAGGAGTTTGTATAGCGTCTGTAATACGCTAATCTTCGGCGTCTTTGGTTGCTTGTAAACAGGAGCAACGACGTAAGAATGAGTGGATGACGCGCATGCGCGTCAATAGCAAAAGTGTCCTTTTCTCTTTTTTTTTTTTCGAGGATTGAACTCATGCGCAAGTGCGCAAGAACCCAGAACGTGACAAACAGCGTGGAAGAGTCTATGCGCACGCGAATGCAGGTCACGAGCAGTTGGACAAACAGCGTGGAAGAGTCTATGCGCACGCGAATGCAGGTAACGAGCAGTTGGACATCAAGAGGAGCTTGCGCAGGCAAAGACACTGAGGTTGTCAAGGAGATCGTGGGCGCGAGGGACGTGCGTGAAGGAACGGTAGGAATGTTAAAATGACTATTATGTCGATATGTCGAGCAGCGCAGGACAGCAGGGCGCACACAGTACCTTTTAGTCTAGGTAGAGCAGCTGAGTTAACGTCATTCCTAATTCCTTGAAGTAGATTGAGGATTGGAGGATTGAAGGATTGTGTTGAGACGTCTTTTGTAGAAGCAGGTAGATGGCTGTGGGTTCTTGTCCAGGTCGTCCCCAGTGTAATGAAGTGACTCTTGACCAACGGGTTGAAGTGATGTAGATTTCTTTATTGTAAGTTAGTAGGTATCTACAGATTAGACGTCCCATCCACACGACCTCAGCAGCAACTGCCCACTCCAGGTTTACATCACACTCGAATTCTCACAAGACTCTAGAATGTGGAACTCCGTGAGGTGGAAGGACAAGGGACACAGATCATTGTAATATAAATACACCCGGTAACAGTTCTGAAGATCATTACAACACCACTCCTCCCAAAGCCTCTGTAGCGCAGCAAAACACCAGCCCCTTCACCTTAAATTTGTGGATTTCCCCAGCAAGGAGCGCCCAAGTTCACTAGTGTGCCTTACACAAACCAGCTGGAGCCACCACTGCAACACCAATCGTGCGGGGCCGGTGAGTATTCACTCAGCCAGCATGGCTCCCAGCTGTAAACAAGTGGCACACTAGTAGGGGCAGGCTGCAGCTCCACAAAATGCTCCTGGTGCTGTTGGTGGGCCCGCAAACTAGATCAGGTCCTGTACCCTACAGGGAAACAAGAAGGTAGGGAGGAGAAAAGGAAGAGAAAAGAAGAAAAAACGAAAAAAAGCTCTCTTCTAGGGGTCTCAGTCCTGGAGACCTCTGTGTCCTGTTCAGTCTGTGGAGCGGCGAAGAAAGAGGCCGATTCGCCGCTCCACAGCCTTTTTATTGCCAAAGTGGCCAGGGAGCCGGTTAGAACCAGCTCCCTGGCCGCACCTTGCCTTTCTTGACCCCGAAGCGCTTCTTGCGCTTCTGGGTCACGGCCCCAGCAACCAATCATCGCAGGCGTGGGGCGGGAGCCGGCCGCGTCACTTCCTGTGCACGGCGACCCCGCCTGCCCACCGGGGGACCGGCACGACCGCCATACTCGGCGGCGTGCCTGAGTCCTGGTCCCGCCTTTGTAGACTTACATAGGCCTAGGTACGTACTACTTTTTAATAATCCTACTGATGGACAAGGATTCAATTGTCCCAATTTCAGCTGAGACACCGCGGTAATCCTTGTTGTTTTTATACCATGCACCATCACATTACCGGTCTATCAAACGTACAAAACACAACGAGATATATTGCTGTCGTAGGAGAGTGGAGAAGATAAGCCATAGCTGGATAAAGAACAGATATTTTAGTGTCTTTCTGTCTGGCAAACATGGAAAGTACAAAACCCTTAGATTCCGAATCACATCTCAAATTCAGATTAGAACCGAGAATGTTTCCTGCCGAGATAGTTCAGCCTAAAGTTAATGGATTTGGACTGGGCTGACCAATGAAATTGAGCAATTTACGTGCCCAAAGTGTCATTCTGTAACCTGCTTTAAACCATGCTTTTTTTGTGAAATTAAGATTGTACCGCAACAAGCCAAAAACTGACTCCATAACTATGATAAATACTAAGCAAGGACTTAAGTGGTCGGCCCGAGAAGAAGGTCTTCTATATTATAACTCATAGCTCTGGGCCTCGTAGTGAGGAACTTTTAAATGTTTGGCATAAACACTTTACATCTACGGCTCCTGAAAGCTACAATTGAAGCCCCCCTCCCACCAAACAGCACATGCAGACAGGTGGTGGCTCGGACTGTCACCCGTGCAGTGGTTTTTGATCATCTGCGCCACCATGTTGTAACCTTTTACACACATCCACTGCCAAACACGGGCGTTTCCAGAGCTGGACCTGCGCCACAGCCTCGCTATCAAGTGCAACACAGGACTGAGAAACTAACATTCCTTGAAGTCTCCCTGGACAATGTACTCCCACACCAGCAATACCTTCTTGTGGTAAGCCGCAGAGGGAGCCCAGACGTCAGGGGCTGAGAAATTCCGTAGCTGCACTCGAGAGATGGCACGGACAACAGCAGCTACAGAGGCAGACATCCTCTTTCTGGAGCTTGGGATAATCATGCACCACATACGCACAAACACAACAAGCAAGGATGCACAGTGTCACTTCCACTTTCGTCTAAACTGGGGCAGGAGGTTTTTAGTGCAAATGACCCTGAACTTGCTGCTCACTTGTAAAGTTTAATGCACAATTCATATTTTTTTCGTTTTAGCATTGCACAAACTGATGAATACCCACGCCGCTCTTCTTATTCACGCAGTACCACTAACTGTGTGCTTGATGCGTGATGCCCCTGCCTAGTTTTGATGGTGCATCAGGGTGCCGCAGCTCACAGTTTGGGACCCACAGGCTTTAGACAATTATTGTTCGGCCAGTCACTGTTTGCATGCTTGCAATCATGGAACTTGCTACTGATCCTATCTGCATTGTTGAATGCTGACACCACGATTTGAGTATCATCAGCATAATAGGTAATGGAGAATACAAAGGCCTGCATTAGTGTTCCTAGGTCTGTTATGTATAGGTTGAACAACTTGGGGCTGAGCGAGGACCTTTGCGGGACCCAGCATGGAAAGGAAAAAGGTTTTGAGGTGCAATGATCCAGAGCGACTGTTTGCTCTCTTCCTACCAAAAATCAGCTCAGTAGGACGAGTGCCTTATTTTTCATCCCTATCTCCTCGAGGCGGTCGATCTATGTCATGTGGTCGACCGTATCAAAGGCCGCAGATAAGTCGAGGAGAATAAGGGCTGCGGTTCCTCCGTTTTCCAGAGCCGTCCTTATTTCCTCAGTGGCCTTGATTGGGGCAGTCTCGGTGCTGTGTCCAGGTCTGAACCCAGCGCGATCCGGACACGGATGGCTTGCCTTTGGCGCGCCAACAGCACGCCCGCTATGCGCGTCTGTGCTGATGCTGACTTTAAATAACCCTCCATACGAGAGGGGTGTGTCTGAAGTGGCGCCGCTTGCAGTGCAAAGCGAAAAACAGGTGACAAAATTTAAAATGTGCAAAACCATGGTCCAGCAATCCCACAAACCCTCACAGACTCCCCTATGAGGGAATGAATACTGGTAAAGAAAAGTAAGTTAAAGTAAAGGCGTGAAATATTAAAACATAAAAGCGTCAAAAAGGGAATAGTCTCTTTCGAAATGGTGCCCAGTGATGTGGGAGCCAGCCACCTTCAGAAAACAGCACAGAGTGGCATATTGTAGAGTTGCATAGAGAGGAGTGGAGTGGCGCAGAGTGGTGTGGAGTGGAGTGGCGCAGAGTGGAGTGGCGCAGAGTAGAGTGGCGTCTTGTGGGGTGGGGTGGAGTGGTAAAAAGCACGAGGAAGAACATGTGTACTTTGTCCATGTTCCTAGGAGAAGCTAACACGAGAAAGGAAGGGAAGTCTATGGGAGCTAAGCAATAAAAAGATTTCAAATGAGAGCGACAACGAAAACAACTAATGGTGTACTGTGGACGGTTTGTAAGCCAACTGAACTGTAAACAATACCTTGAGGAAAACGGTTCATGTTCTGTGTAGGCGAGACTTAATTAATATTCTGTCTCTGTAGTGTTATCAGCAACCACTGGGTAGCAGCAATCGATAAAAAATATATATCATCTGCAGTACAAGCGATGCGGACCTTAACTATCTTACTGCGGGAGCTTCGCACAAAGCTCACGCAGAGGGAATGGGTGTGCCTCGGCTCTGAGGTGTGCGGTATACCCACACTCGCTAAAGTAACAACGCTGCAGGCACCCTTATCCTAGCCACCACGGGGGCGCACTCGCGCACTAAATAAAGATGTTTGTTTTTTTAGTTGCTCAACTGCGTAAATAAAGCTACCGCTTCACTTATGTAGAAGTATGAAACCTTCATTGATCCAGCAGATATAAAAGGGGCTGCTTTCGTGCACTGGCAAGTGCATTAGAATTCGGTTTGCCCAGATCGGACCGTTAAGGCAGCCCACATCACAACCCGGCCCGCCGCGTTTGTGCTGGGAGACGATATGGGGCTGGCAGTGTGGAAACGATGGACTGTGTGGCCTGGAAATATGTGTGCCGTGAGGCACAACAACACCATAGCTTTCTTGGAAAACCTCTAATCACTGTTTTCTCAAACGCACCACTAGGTGGGGATCCAAGACTCTTTAAAGTGACATTTTTACTTAAATACCACACAAACTTTGACCATTCATGTCGTAAAGTTCCTGCTTAACACCCCAGCTGCAGACGTTTGTGATCTTCATTATACCAGACTTTGCATGTGGCAGTGCTGACTTAGCCTTTCCTCCTTTCATCGTTTATATATTGGTATATTATGAGTGCCACTAAGTTTGGCATATTACCTGTTAATAATCGCATTTAATTATGCAAGACTTAGAAAGCTATTTTGCTTTCAAATACATCGACATGCTATAGCGTTTACAATCAAAATGCCTTTTCTTGAGGATGAAAAGGATACATTTAAAAAAAATCTATTTTACTTTCTATCTGGATCCGAGGGGTAGATCAATGTATGGAATTAAAGCCCTATAGATCTGTGCATGCGAAAAGGGGCTGATTGACCCGTAATAACTTGTATAAACTGGGATAATGTCATTTCCATGTACCAAGCTCCATGCCATAGGCAAGGAAAGTCATAAAGTACATCACACAGCTCGTCCATCATTTTGAAACTTTTGACACCTTGTTTTTTTAATTCATTCGCAGAAAGAGTTATCTCTGCCATCCAGTTTGCACAGCTCACTCCTTTAACATCTCCATACCCCGAAAGTCATCAATACCTCAAAAGAAAGCCATTTGTCATCAGGACATTTGAATGTCTCTAGCCCTTTTATGAAATAGGATGTATGTTGATGTAATGTACAATTTCAGTTTCATGACTAAATGTAAATCACCAATGTGGCATCGGGTGTTAAAGGGTTTCGGAATGGTATTTATGGATGCAGGCAGGAAATATTGCTAAGATTAAAACTCATTTTCAGTTGTCACTCATTTCCTTTTTTTTCTTGGAGTTTTAAATAGCGCGAACTCGACCCGAAGGTATGAGAGTGCTTTACATGAGCACCAATTGTGTTACAGATAGACACATTCATTTTGTTAGGCACAGGTAGATTAAGTGATTTGCCCAGAATCACAGGATGTTGAGCTTCCCTCGAGGTCGGCCGCTCTAGCCATTAAGCCACATCATCTCCTGATTTCAAAGTCGATGTTTTTCCCCACTTGATGGGGTCAAGCAGTGTGCTGTTCCGCTTCTACTATACTTCCAAGTGACACTGCAGGCCGACAGCGAGCAAGCCTCTACAAGCTGTCCATTGTCACCACCCAGAATAACAAGCAGGATGTTGAATACAACCACAGCCAATTCCGAGACTACATCTACCTTTCACACAACTGTAACCTCAACTTCCTCTGTGGCTGTCTCAGATGTAATCATAGCATAACATCCCCCACCACCAATAACCTCCAAGATAACTCCTAGCCTGCCTGCCACAACGGCTGTTACCTTCAAAACACCTGCCAGCTCCTGTGCTGCTGCTGTAACCACCTCGAATGTCACTAGGTCTAAAATAAACTCCCTTTGGGATACTTTAATTGCATACCATAAAACTACCACACCACATACAACACTCAATTGTCACCGAATCAAAATCCCAGTAGCCAGAAAGTCAAATATGTAAGAAATGTTTATTACGTTGGTTAAAAAATTACTTCCTTATTTAAGGTTTTTAGTAATCACTAAATTACATAAAATACAATATCCACATGAGTATCAAACATTAAAATCACATAAACAGTGCAAATCGATCAGTGCAAATTCAGAAACAGTCATAGGTGATAACTCAACATTAAGTCTTGTTATCCTTTTCATGTATTACACAATAATCCATAAAATTCACGACATTTTTTTATGTCTCCAGACAACATATTTTGCCACTGTGACCCCAACAACAGGAACCATCACCACAGCAGTTGTATTGTATTGTTTTTTAATTGCATTTATATAGGGCTTACTACCCCTGATGAGGTGTCAACGTGCTTTTTCGGCGAGTAGCACGCTACTCCGGAACCCATAAAGGATTAGTGGTGAATTAGTATAGTGAAATATGAAATTAATTTGAGTGGTGGATATGTTAGTATGTTATTTTGATTGAGAATGATAGTGGAGGGATGGAAGAGGGAAAAGGTTTGCATTTATATAGCGCTTGCTACCCCTGATGAGGTGTTGAAGTGCTTTTAGGTGAGTAGGACGCTACTCCGGAACCAAAAGTTGTGACCTCTTCCACCACATAATATGCTGAAGATGTTGCAATGCACAAGGAGGGCAAGAAGGAAAAGGAGTGTTACTATGACAGATGGTTGGACCAAAATTGAGACCAGAATCTCGATGTAAGAGAAGAGTCACAATTCCCTGTGGGATGTTTTGCAGAGGCCACCCTATCAGGCAGGGCACAGATCCTGATACATTGGGGGAGAGAATGACTATAATGGAGTAACAACATGGCACGTTTTTCTTCAACAATCTTTCACATGCACTTCTAACTATCTTCACAACAGGGGATCTGCTGGACACCTTAAATAGCATTGTCGAGTAACTCAGGATTCAGCTCCAAGGGTGTGCCCCCTGAATATTGAATCAACAATATCGAAGGCACAAAATATCCAGGAAACAGTATCGAAAATAAACTCTCGACAGGTAGGTAGTCTAGATTTTCTATACCTAACTCTACATATATGTACTTATGCAGTGCATATATGTTCAAGGTACGCAGATGTAGAGTTAGGAATGGTAAATCTATGCTTCCCTAATTGCACCAACCTTTCGATATTTAGTCCCCTGATATTCCGTCTTCGCTATTAGTATGCCACAATATTGTTGGTGTCGATATTTTACAATCAGCTCTAAGTATCCCACTCAGCTTGCTGGCTGAGGATCCAACATTGTCAAGACAGACTGTCTAATCAGAGGCACAGACTACTGAATTTTGGCAGAAGAGCGGGTCAATAGGAGGACTCGTAGCATCAAGGAATTTTTAAGGCATGTGGCAGATAGACATCTTGCTCATGCACTACATCCTGGTAGCAGTGCTGGATTAAACCCTGTGGAGGCCCCTAGACAGTCGAAATTTCGGGCCCCCTCGCAAATTATCTCCTAATATGTTTTTAATTTTACCAACTATTTATAGAGTCTTTAATGTAAAGTTTTCGTTTCTTTGAGTTGATTCATTTTTTTTCTATCTTTTGGAAAACAATTTAAGAAAGCTTGATTGTAATTTTCTTTCAAGATCAAATCAATATTATTTGATCCGTTGTCGCTGGCCCCTAAAAGGAGTGGGTCCCATAGGCCGGTGCCTACTTTGCCTATTTGATAATCCAGAACTGCCTGGTAGCATGGCATGTATGCCCAGCACACAGTTTGCTCACCTCACAGAAGAAGATTATGCCACACCAAAAAAGGTGCTTCATAAAGCTGTTGAAATATACAACACTGTGAATGGTTGTTGACAGATGTTATGGATAGCTTGTGATCAGGGGGAATGGAGGTAGTACTACTGTGGCTTAGATATAGTTGATAGTTATAGGTTTAATGGGTGATGTTAATTGAGGACCTGTTAGAGTTATTGGTATGTGAAGCAAGGGGAGAAGGGAATTTAAAACACTTTTGGCACTCACATTTCTGTAGATATCCTCTTAATTTAGGTCTGCTGTTATGTGTTTGCTTAAAATAGTGCTATGACTCTTGAGATCACGGGCAGTGACATGGGGGAGGCGTGAAATTGTGTTTTTGTCTCTATCTCAGGCATACTACATGCATCTACATACATTTCAAGGTGGTAAACCATGATGCATTTGTTCTTCGCAAAAGCCTTCTTACACATGTCCTCCATTGAGAGATGTGATTTGCAATTGTCATTATTTACATTTGCTCTGAGTTGTATGTCTGAAGTAGTTCAGGAATGTGGACTACATATACAGGTACAGCATTAGCCAGAGTATTTTGTCATCATTAGCTCTCCAGCACCAAGTCATGCCAAGCTAGACTTTTGTTTCTTCAAAATACACATTTGGCAATTTGATGATAGTGTGCGATGCTGCTGTAGCACATACCTGGTACATGTTGATGTGTGGATTTATGCACGTTAACATGTATAATGTGCATCTATGGGGTTCACACAGTGTATTTGGATAATAATCTACGCCTATTTTTTATGTGGTACATGATTTAAAGTATTGTGTGTTTGCATTGAAATGTTGTACATAGGTGTTTCATATTTTTAGGGGAAGTACCACAATCTGCTCTTGGGAAAAGGAGAACTTTGGAGGAATTTCCTCGTGTCTTTCTTGTAATAGCAGGGAAACACGTTTTCGGAATGTGCTTTTACCTCATGTGATATCTCGTTTGGATTTATTGCATGGTGAATCCACCTGAGGAAAATCTGGGTGAAATACAGCACGAATGTGGAAAAACTTGTCATCGGGCTGAGCGGAAATAACCCTTGAAACCATTCGGTAATTTAGCTCTACTGGGCTCATAAATGGGGCCTAAATTGGATAGTAACACCATCCTTTATGTAAGAGGCAGCTGTCTTTATCAAGTTAGTCGTTCATAAATGAATTGTAAATATTTTCGTTAATTTAATGAGTCACACTAGAAAAGAAAATTCTGTGTATTAAATAACATGCAAAGAGATTTGCTGAAATCAGTTGTGTCTTTGCATGCTGTAGGGGTATCAGAACTTGACATACAGCACATTGTGATTTAATGAAAGGTACGTCTATCCAAATCAAATACAATGTTTGGAGTGATCAAAAAGTGCAGGATTGGATGGAGAAATTGCGGTACAGAAGTAAACAATGGGCAATCATTGGGGAGAGGAAGTGGCCTTACCGCCAGAGCTGCCGAATTTGGAGCTAGGAAACCAGGTTTGAGTCTCGGCGTTAGCTCAGCATCCTGTGATTCTGGACAAATCACTTAATCTTCCTGTGCCTATCAAAAATGAATGTGTCCTTGTGTAATGTAACTGATGCTCATGTAAAGCACTCCAATACCTTCGGGTCGAGTTTGCGCTATATAAATCTGCAAAAAAAAAAAAAAAATTACAGAGAAGAGTTCAAGCTTAAATACAGACTAAATAGTCCATGTTCTCACAGCTGGCAGATGAATGAGCTTGCTCAATGGGCTTGGATGACCATATACAACCTATTAAGGCTCTTAATATTGATTCTGCTATGCATGGAAAGCTACTTGTATAGTATCACAATGGTTGTATGATAGAGGCACGCAAGCCTCAACCACTCGTACCTCTACCACGCAGCCCAAACAAGGAATGCAACTTAACCACGCATTCCCTTACCGCGCATGCCTTTACCACACAATTTGGTGGTAATGGCAAGGGTGTAAGAACTGCTAAGTTCGCCACTACTCTGACCCTTTCCCCCCACCAACACCCTACCTGCCCTCACTCTAAATTACACCTACCTGCCCCGCCCTGAGCCCTAAAATTGCCCCATTCCTTAAATACTCCCGCAAACCTAGCCCTTAAAGCTACCCCACCCTCCCTGAGCCCTAAAAACTTGCCACCGACCCCCCTTCCTCTGAAAGCGACCCCCAGTCCCGGCCCCAGCCCCACTTACCTGTCCTTGTCCCCTTCCCATTCCTATGCTCCTGTTCCTGTTTGGAGTCCCCGCCCATCCCCAATAATAGAGCGCATTTGCCTTAATCAAGCATATGCGTGGTTTAGGCAAATGTGTTGTTCGGGCAAGCATGATTACGATTGCGCCCTTCCGGAATGCGTGGCTCTGGCCGCGTAGTTCAGGATGTTTCCCTATAATAATAGTGTCAGACCAGAGCCAGGACACATGATTTTGTGTGTGGCAATGCATTATGCTGCTGGAACTTGATGCTGTGCCTTGTAGCTGTGTCTCGTAATTGATACTTTATCTGAGAATTTTAGATGGCGATTGAGAATTTCAGGCTGTGATTTGTTTGGCATTTGAGACAGCGGTTGTGTGGTTTGAATGCATTTAGCCCTTGGCATTTAAGGCTAAACCGAGGGACTGGGTTTATCTTCAAATATGACGGCTGGACTTGACATAGGATGTTATGTCCGAACATTGGATGGTTTAATTGGGGTTGTAAATGTCCATTTGAGTTTGTACTTTGACACATGATGACTGTACCTTGGTATGTGATGTGTGCCCTGGAACATCATAGCTGTATGCCTAGCATTCCATTGTGGTATCTCTAGCATATCTCAGCAGTACTTAGGGAAACATGTCATTAGTAGCTAAAATCGACTTTTACCAGCTAGAATACATTTTTGTAATGTTTTTACATCGTGACTTAATTGTTGGTTTTGATAAGTTCAATGGTGCTTCTTTGTGTGATATTAGTGTTACATTTTTCCTCTCTTTCCCCTTCCCTTTCCTTAGTTGTGCTGACCGTTTAAGTACAGGTTCCCTTTACATGCATTATTGACTATTCCTTTTCCCCCTACTCCCCTTCTTTGTTTGGTACTTCCCTACAGTTAGCCCAGAGGGTACCTTAGAATGTTGTGGAATTGGAATGTGTTGGAATGTGGAAAGGAGTTGACAGTAGAACGTTGGGGGCGGTGAGAAGGCAGTTACTAAGCTGGTGCTGTGGAGAGAGACCACCTAATAAATGCTGGAACTTACCTCGTTGAAGCCTCGTTCTTTTCAAGAATTAGCATAGCCAAAGATCGGGCGACAACATGTCCGATAAGTCTATCAGTGTAGTAACATTGTTGGCCAAAGGGCACAATATGTCACTTTCGTTACTCTTAGAATTTTTGTCATTGGTGTTCTGTGTTTGATTGTATCTTCATTGATGTGCACAAGTTAGGTATTGTTAAATTGAATTTTTGGACTGTATATACAGAGATTTTGCAATTGCATCGCTCTGTATGCAGCGGCATGTTGAAAAAATGCAGTCAGCACGAAGACGGGTGTAAAAATCCGCTGATATGCATTGAGATGCAAGGATTTGTATGAGTGGCAAAAGAATGCTATGTAACAAAATGCCAATTTTCAGCTGACAGAATAAGGGATCTAATCCATAAAAGGGACAAACAGAAGCTAGAATGCCACATTCTTCTTCAATGGAGTTACGAAGACGCCTTCATCCCAAAACAAAATGTCTCTATATTGCTGTATTGAGGAATGGGATCGCTGTTATTACCATAGTGCTTTATATCTGATTTCCCCACGCGAAGGAAGTTATTGTTTGCTTTGGACCCTCCTCATGGAAGAAAAAATATATAAATATATATAGGCATCAGTACCTGTGAAAGGTTTTTCTCACCCCAGGGCAAATGACCCTTTACTGACTCTTCCACACTGTCCGGGGAGCAACCTTTGATGTATTTTTGAGGTTATTTTGTTTGCCGTTTTAAATAGCGCACACTCGACCCGAAGTATTGGAGCGCTTTCCATGAGCACCAAGTACATTACACAAGGACCCATTCATTTTTGGTGAGCATGGGGAGATTAAGTGATTTGCCCAGAATCACAAGATGTTGAGCTGACACCAAGGCTTGAACCTGGTTCCCCAACTCCAAAGTCGGCAGCTCTGGCCCTTACACCACGTCCACATTTTGAATAATCTGGCGTACCCCTCCTGTCACTCCACAAGGTGGTTCTGTTATGTTGCTTTAGAATTGTCCATGGGAGCAACCAAAGCCACCTGTTAAAGAAGTGAAGCCCAGGGTACACTGGTGCCAATTGTTTGCGGAATGGAATTGAAAATTCTTTCCAGATCCGCATTGGGTCTTCTTGCAGATGGTGGAGTTGACCCGGCTGCGGAAGTGGTAGGATTTAACCTTTCGGAGGAGATGCTAACAGATAAAAAAAAAACATTCCGAGATCCATGTAGCGCCATGCTTGCCCATGTTGAAACATCTTCTACTGCTTCTCTCTAAAGCCTTCCAGGAGAAAAGGGGTTCACTCTTCCTCCTCCCCTCACCACAAAATAGAGCTATATTTTTCCTTTTTAGAAACGAAGACTAAAATTCTGCAACAGTGCCCTACATGCCCAAACATTAGGTACCACTATCGTGAGGTGTAACTTGGTATTATTTACTACGTTGGCAGCCAGCGTGCCCTCCTTGCCTTTGCATTCAATAGCTCAGTTGGTATCACACTTCCCTGCATGTCACACTGGTCAATGTGCCCTGTCATTACACACCTCAGTGGCTCCAGTATGCCCTGATATCATATAGCACATGTCTGATGCTGGGCCCTGTGGGATGTGGCATTAGATGCTTAATGGGTGGCATCCTGCATGGCCTCAAATTCTATATCTTTTGTACCAGATTCTTCAGTGGGTGCTGGCTCCCGCTGTATCTAATAGGAAGGCACACAAAGCCTTTTCCTTTGGTTGTAGGGGGTGTGTGTCCCAGTTCAATCAAGATTCAGTCAAAGAGCCAGGTCTTGAGATCCTTCCTTAATTCGATCAGCGACAGGGATAGCCTGAGGTGGAGAGGCAGGGTGTTCCAGGTTTTGGTGGCGAGGTAGGAAAAGGATCTTCCTCCGGTCCTGGTCTTGCGGGTCCGTGGGACGGTGGCAAAGGCCTGTTGGGCGGAGTGGAGGTATCTGGTGGGTACGTGGAACGAGAGACAGTGGTTCAGGTATGCTGGTCTGGCGTCATGGATGGCTTTGTAGGCATGTGTGAGGAGCTTGAAGGTGACTCTTTTGTTGACTGGGAGCCAGTGGAGTTCCCGTAGGTGTTCGGAGATATGGTTGCGTCAGGGGATGTTGAGGACCAGTCTGGCTGTGGGTTTTTGAATGTTCTGTAGTTTCCTGAGTAGTTTCTGGGTGACAGTTGGGCTTCATGCCACCCCTGCACACTCAGGGCTGAGTGCAGCTGCAGAATGGCAAAGCTGTTAGTTTGGGTTCCAGAGGGACAACCACAAAGCAATGCAATTCCATTTTGAGAGTGCTTCCCCTTTATTAGAGCAGTTTTCTTCCTTACTGTAAGATTAGCCATCCCAAGTTTTGATCAACATGTAGCTATTTTGTACATATCACAGATTTTTAAAAATGTTCACATTTTGTGTAACATGCGGAAACATTGGAGACTGGACCACTAGCACAGGTAAAGTTGGTGAAAGTGCAATGCTTTTAAGTTAAGTGAGGATGCCACGTTAGCTAGGATGCCCCAGGCCCTACTGCAAACAAGGAAATTGGCACCTCACATCCTCTGATTTTATGGTAAAAACAGCCACCAATTGGGGTGAAGAATTGAAGAAGGTCCCTCACACCCAGGACCCTGCAGGAACCGAAACTGCTAGTCTACTAATAGCTATGTCCCTGTCATGCACCCTGAGGGACTGAGCCCCAGGGATGAAGGAGCCGTGCCCTGGGTATGCAGGTGGGCCACACTGAGGGATGAAGAACTGCATGATATTTCTGTCAAACAATATTTTGGTTACGATATTCTGGTACCATACCACACCATGGCTTGAGAGGTTCTACCATTATGGTATAGGGGTGCAACAAGAAAGAAGGAGCTGCTCCCCAAGGATGGAATGGCTGCACCCGCGGGATAGAAGAGCTGATCTCGAGTGAAAGGTGCACATGATAGGGGCACAGCAACAGAATGGAGAAACTGCATCCCAGGAATGGGGGAGCTGCACCCTGTGGGGAGGAATGGCGGAGGTCCACCCTGTGGAGAGTAATGGAGGAGTTGCACCCAGTGGAGAGGAATGGAGGAGCTTCACCCTGTGGACAGGAATGGGGAAGCTCCACCCTGTCGAGAGGAATGGAGGAGCTGCACCCCGCGGAGAGGAATGGGGAAGTTGCACCCTGTGGAGAGGAATGGAGGTGCTGTACCCTGTGGAGAGGACTGGAGGAGCTACACCCTGTGGAGAGGAATGGAGGAGCTTCACCTTGTGGAGAAGAATGGAGAAGCTTCACCTTGTGGAGATGAATGGGTAAACTGCACCCCTTGGAGAGGAATGGAGGAGCTTCACCTTGTAGAGAGGAATGGAGGAGCTTCACCTTGTGGAGAGGAATGGAGGAGCTTCACCTTGTGGAGAGGAATGGGGAAGCTGCACCCTGTGGAGAGGAATGGAGGAGCTTCACCTTGTAGAGAGGAATGGAGGAGCTTCACCTTGTGGAGAGGAATGGAGGAGCTTCACCCTGTGGAGAGGAATAGAGGAGCTGGACCTGGCGATAGAGGAGCAGCAGCGGGGGATACAGGAACTATACCCAAGGGACATAGAAACTGAACCCCGTGGGGTGGAGGTGTTTCACCTAAGTGAGGAAGAAGCCCCACGCTGGGCCGGAAGACCAGGTCATTGCGAATAGAGGAACTGCACCCAAGGGATGACGGAGCTGCACAAAGGGATGAGGAGCCGCAAGACAGGGAGTGGGGGATCTGCATGCAAAGGATGTAGGAGCAGCACCAAGCGGTGGTGGTGCTCTACTCAAGGCACGGCGGAGCTGCACCTAACGGATGCAGGAGCCGTACCCAGGAGAAAGAGGGGCTGCTCCCGGGGGAAGAAGTAGCAGCATCCAAGGCATGGAGGAGCTGCAGAAAGCGATGGAGGAGGCTCACTCAATGATTGGTGACCACACCCTTGGTGATGAAAGAGCTGCTAACTGGAGGAGCTTCGCTCAAGGATGGTGTAGGTGCACCCTAGTTATTGGAAGAGCTGCCCCCAAAGGATGGAAGAGCTGCTGGAAGGAATGGGAAAGGGATTGGGACTGCATCCTAGAGAATGGTGGATCTGCTTCAAGGAACAGTGGTGCTGTACACAAGGCACGGAAGAGCTGCACCCAAGAGATAGGTGAGCGGCACCCTCAGGAATGTAGGAGATGCACTCAAGCAAAAGCTGCACCTATGGGATGGAGGAACTGCACCTGGGATGAGGAGCTGCACCTATGGGATGGAGGCGCTGCACCTATGGGACGGAAGAGCTGCACCTGGGATGAGGAGCTGCACCTATGGAATGGAGGCGCTGCACCTATGGGATGGAGGAGCTGCACCTGGGATGAGGAGCTGCACCTATGGGATGGAGGCTCTGCACCTATGGGATGGAGGAGCTGCACCTATGGTATGGAGGAGCTGCACCTGGGATGAGGAGCGGCACCTGTGGGATGGAGGAGCTGCACCTGTGGGATGGAGGAGCTGCACCTGTGGGATGGAGGAGCTGCACCTATGGATGGAGGAGCTGTACCTATGGGATGGATGAGTTGCACCTATGGATGGAGGAGCTGCACCTATAGGATGGATGAGTTGCACCTATGGGATGGAGGAGCTGCACCTATGGGATGGTGGAGCTGCACCTATGGGGTAAAGGCGCTGCACCTATGGGGTGAAGGAGCTGCACCTATGGGATGGAGGAGCTGCACCTATGGAATGGAGGAGCTAACACCTATGGGATGGAGGAGCTGGACCTATGGGATGAGGAGCTGCACCTATGGGATGGAGGAGCTGCCCTTGGGATGGCGGAGCTGCACCTATGGGGTGGAGGAGCTGTACCTATGAAGTGGAGGAGGTGCACCTATGGGGTGGAGAAGCTAATACCTATGGGATGGAGGAGCTGCACCTACGGGTGGAGGCGCTGCACCTACGAGGTAGAGGAGCTGCACCTACGGGATGGAGGAGCTGCACCTACGGGATGGAGGAGCTGCACCTGTGGGATGGAGGAGCTGCACCTGTGGGATGGAGGAGCTGCACCTGTGGGATGGAGGAGCTGCACCTGTGGGATGGAGGAGCTGCACCTGTGGAATGAATGAGTTGCACCTATGGATGGATGAGCTGCACCTATGGGATGGATGAGTTGCACCTATAGATGGAGGAGCTGCACCTACGGGATGGATGAGTTGCACCTATGGGGTGGAGGAGCTGCACCTATGGGGTGGAGGAGCTGCACCTACGGGATGGGGGAGCTGCACCTATGGGATGGAGGAGCTGCACCTATCGGATGGCGGAGCTGCACCTATGGAATGGAGGAGCTGTACCTATGGGGTGGAGGAGCTGCACCTACGGGATGGAAGAGCTGCACCTACGGGATGGAGGAGCTGCACCTATGGGATGGAGAAGCTGCACCTATGGAATGGAGGAGCTAACACCTATGGGATGGAGGAGCTGCACCTACGGGATGAGGAGCTGCACTTGGGATGAGGAGCTGCACCTGGGATGCCGGTGCTGCACCCATGGGATGGAGGAGCTGAACCTATGGGATGAGGAGCTGCACCTGGGATGGCGGAGGTGCACCTATGGGGTGGAGGAGCTGTACCTATGGTATGGAGGAGCTGCACCTGGGATGAGGAGCTGCACCTTTTGGGATGGATAAGTTGCACCTATGGATGGAGGAGCTGTACCTATGGGGTGAAGGATCTGCGCCTATGGTATGGATGAGCTGCACCTAAGGGATGGAGGAGCTGCACTTATTGGATGGAGGAGCTGCACCTATGGAGTGGCGGTGCAGGCGCTGTACATATGGGATGGAGGCGCAGGAGCTGCAGCTGCAGCTAAGGGGTGGAGGCACTCCACCTTTGGGTTGGATGCACTGCACCTATGGGATGGAGGAGCAGGCGCTGCACCTATGGAAATGAGGCGCTGCACCTAAGGGGTGCAGGTGCTGCACCTATGGGATGAAGGTGCTGTACCTATGGGATGCAGGAGCTACTCTCAAAGAACGAGGGAACTGCACCCAAGGAACGGGGGAGGTGCATCCAGGAAAGGAGTAGCCATACACTTGGGAACTGAGCATCCGCACCCAGGGGATGGAATAGCTGCACACACGGGACGTGGACGGCAGATACTGAGGGCTGTGAAGCTGCTCCAAAGGGATGGGCCCCTCATCCAGAGGGCAGGGGTCACTAGTTTCCGTGGCGTGTTTGATAAGCCCATAGAGCCGCACAGGAGGCCAGACTGCCCCATCTGTGCCCATCAGGCCCACAGGTGCTAAGAGCTTCGCTGACAGCCAGGCGCCGATTAACCCGGCCTGATGGATCGATGGTGACACCGTGTATTAATGTACTGACAGCATGGCAAAGTAAAGCCCCTTTTAGCTCCTTAATCTGGATTACAGCGCGTGTGGCAGCGCGGGGACGGCTCCTAGTGAGGTCATCACGGCCCCGCGCGAGCCAGGCAGGCTGGGTCAGTTCCTGAAGGACGTGCACTGCTCTGGCACTGTTGCAGGGGGCCCGTGGCTCACGACACGGCCGGGACTAGGGGAGGTACGGAAGGGCCGGGCCCGGGGGAGGTACGGAAGGGCAGTCACTGGAACTGCAATAAAGGGTCACTGCCCCAAGAGAGACCTCCGTGACGTCAGAGGTTACGTTCTGACCTGGTTCAGTTGCAACCAGAGCGCTCTGTTTAACCCTGTATAAAATGCAATGATGATTCTGTTTTTTAAGTAGTAAACCATGGCTACCCAGCACAGGCCCTTCATGCGCCTATGCTCGATTCCACTCCATCTTTTCAAGATAACCACTATGTAAATGGATTCCGTTTCTAACCATTGTGGGGGAGATTTACAAAAAATTAACACAACACACCAGCTGCGTGACAGGGAGGGAGCAGGAAAGCGCCATATCTTCAGACATATGGCTCTCTCCTCCCCTGTCCCTTGCGCCGGCGCTGATTTCAGCTGCCGTGCGCCATGCAGACATCTTAGCGCTATAGCACTAGGGTGTGTGCATGAGTCTAGCATAGGCTTTGTACAGGAAGGGTACCTTTCCTGTACAAAATACGATGGCCAGACACGATGCAAAGCTTTTCCCACTTTGTATGCACACAGTACAGCACACATGCAAAGTCGGAAAAGGAAGGAGAAATTAAAGCATTTCTCCTTCCTTGCGCCTACTTGAAAAGGACGCAGTTTTCTCATGCTAAACCCAATTTACATTACTTAGTAAATTGGGTTTAGCGTGAAAAACCTTGGGTGGTTGCATGGGAACTCCCATTCTCCACCCTTGGTACGCCGCCATGGCGCAAAGTAATGCAAAGCAGCGCTATGCGCTGCTTCGCATTACTTTTCCGTTATTTCCAGCGCTATACAGGTTTAGCGCTGGAAAGTAAATTGGGAAAAAAAGATTTTGCGACAATTTGCGTCACTTTTGTGATGCAATCACTGCGCAAAATCTTAGTAAATCTCCCCCTGTATGTACAAGTATTTACTGTGGACAGCCTGAAAATCTGCATGGTACACGTCCTCTTGGGCCTATGCTGGCCACCCGTATACTAAGTAAAATCCAATGTTATCCCTTCCCCAAAGCCACTAGACAGCACCCACAGATTGAAGAGGCATTGGTCTAGGAAACATATATTCTTTTTACCAGTAAGTGAGAGCACCGTTCTGGGAGCGGGTGACGCAAGGACGCTAGACCGTCCCTTCGGTGTCGCCTGCCCCCTTGTTGGATGTTTTGCCCTGGGTGGTAAGTCAACAATGCTTATCTCAGAAGACCGTGCCCCAGAATCACATAAACTGTCCATGCTAGCATGTATGGCTGCAGACAAAACTAGTTCACAAATGGCAAGTGCTGCAAACATTTCCCAAACATACAAACCTAATATAGGTTTCTACTACAGTATTTGCCGTTAAGTAGGGCGTATCCCTCAGGAATTGCTAAGTAGCAGAAATACTTTGCACCTTGAACTGAAAATGTAGTGATCTTTGACCAAATATTGCATAAGGCACCCTATTATTATGCCTTACACCTTTGCTCAAACACACACGCTCTGGGCCAGCCTTTATCAGCCAGCAAAATGAATATAGACAGCAGAGTTTAGTCAAAAGACAAAACTATAACGTACCTACTGATCTCAGCATAAAGACATAGGAGATCAAACGTAAGAATTTTGGGGCATATTTACAAGCCCCGTGCGCCGCCGGTGCATCACTTTTTGAACGTACCGACAGCGCAATTTGGTGCTCCAAATTTACAAGGACATGTAAAGCTACCCTGCGTGGCTTTTTGTGTCCTTGTAAATACGTTCCCTTTTCAAGCAGCTCTTTGTGTGACAGGGGCGTTCTATGGGTGTTGCTGTGGGTGTTCCCACGCAACACCCATGGATTCTGTTGCATTCCCAGATTTACAAGGTTTCGTAAACTTGGGAATGTGTCAGAATCCTATGCCTCCTGATGGAGCAAGGTAAATAAAATAAATTTTAACTCCCCTATAAAAGGGATAATAATTTAACGATATTAATTGTTTGCCAAATTAACCAACAATCTGCATTTTACATCAATGGTAATTGCCGTTTATGTGCAAAAAGTAACTTATTTACAAATTGTAAAACGAAACAAAATTAATATAGTAATTTGCGTAATAATTAGAGCAAAATCGCATGATTTGTGCTATGTAGTAAATTGTATTGTGGCAAAGAATGCGGATGGTAAGTAAACATGGCTTTAAATGTCGCTTCTGCTAGGTAACACCTAACTTGGGTACCTAGAATGACGGGTGGGAAACAGAAAGGCTTATTTTCTTTATTTTTAATTATGATTGTGTTTGTTTTCATGATAGTTCGTTCGGGCCTGCTAGGCCGTGCTGCGAAAATGGCTGCCGAGGCAGATGAGGTCAATGCGCAGACGCAAAGATGGCCTCTAAGCGGAAGAAAGCCACAGCGCTAAACCACGTGGGTACAGTTCGAGCCCAGAGTGAGAAGTGTCAAGGTCAGGTTGACCTGACTTGAGGAGAATGCCAAGAAAGACTCAGCACGCATCCATGAGAATGGAAGCTGAACCCAAATGAATTAACAATGGACTGTTTAAAAATTTGACCAACAAAAGTGAAACATTTAGTGAACTGTCAATTGGACTGCTATTACCCAAAGGTCGTGTGAAAGTATAATCCTTAAACAATTTTAGAACCGGTTTGAACAAGGAGGGCAATGAGGTGATTCTTGCCACCCCTCCGATGGACCAATTAGCGTGATTCTCGCCCCCAAAGATTGCAACTTTTCGTTTAGTAAGCTAGTAGTAGGGTATAAGAGGACCTACTCTTAAGTAGGAGGAGCGCTATTCCTGCATTTTTTTTTTGAACACTGAGCGTGATGCTGATGAACCTGCTGCCATTTTCTATAGGCCGTATTTCTTTGGAGACTTTTTCTTCTGAACTTTAAAACTTGACTGGGGAAGGAACGAGACCGATGCGGGAAAATCTGTAAGGGAGGTCCATCGAGGAGGCCTTTAGCGGGACAGTCAGTCAGTTTTGGGAGTTCAATGCTGTGATCTGCTTTTGGTGAATTTTTCCAAACCGCAACTAATGGGTATGCATTTAATCTTTTATAAAATTCATTTCTTATATGCTATTGAAGTGTATTAAAGTGATTAATAAACTAAGAATCTCACTCATGCAAACTGAATTTAGATAAAATCTATTTCTAATTAATTCTGAGTCTGTGGTTCTTTAGTTTATTTAAGGAATTTAACATGTATTAGGGTTTTAAAAGATTGAGCTGGTCTTAATCGCCAGCAACTTATTCTACTAGTTGGTCCATCGACCAAAAAGCGGAATACCTTGATGTTTTGGAACCGTCAGGATTAAACTGAATAAACATGGTTGTGTAAGGTAATATCCTGTTAACTTTAATAAGGTATTCCGTTCTTCCAGCAATTTTGTTCTTCTTCTTAGTGAAAGTGGATGTGATCCAGGGAATAACTGAGAGAGTGTATGATTATGCGGTGTTATGGGCCCCACCGTCATATGGTATAATTGTTGTGAATGATCTTTACCTGGATGTTATGTCCAAAGGAGAAGAATTTATATTAGCCGCGCTGGATCAGATTTCTTGGTAGCAGAGTTATGGTTACTATAGATTAGTTTGGTGATTATTGGTTATTGATTATTGATTATTTCATGTCTAACACTTCATGTCAAATTGTATTATGTTATATGTAAGTCGGGAATTTTGAAGCTTCCGGGAAGTAGGAAGTGGACACGTGTGGCAAGAGAAGTCACATGGAATAGTGCATTGTCTGATTTTCAAATTGGTGATAACACAGGTTGTGTTATGATAGGGACATTTCATGTATAAAACGTGTATGAGTGAAATAGCAACCGGTTTTCTTGTGAAACTCTGGCCTTAATTCTCAGGAGCAGTGTAGTCTCCATATGTGTTTTATCCCCAGAGAAACGGGTTTACCCCTTGCTGGAAAGAAGGGTAAGATAGAGGGAAGTGCTACACTTATCGAACGAATTGGTATTCTTGCAAGATAGAATAAGCTATCTCTTTTGTTTAAGCGAAAACAGACAATGGAAATGTGTTTTACGTTGTAACTAATAAGATTTAATCAAGAAAAGTGCAGATAAATTTTGTAAAGGAGGGGTCAGGAGTAGGACTGACGTTGACAAAAGACCGCGCTGGTATTGGCCAGTGCTTGGAAACACGAAGAACATCCTGATTGGTGCGTTAGTGTGAGACGCGCTGGGATAGGTCCGAAGAGAGTGACGTAGAGGCTTCGGATTGGTGCGTTAGTGTGAGACGCGCTGGGATAGGTCCGAATAGCACACAGTAAACAGAACCGAGTTGTGAGTTTGTCAGAAAGGAAGAATCGTGAAATATGGCTTATTATGAGTATTGTAGAGAGAAACCGTCATGGATGGCGAAAATTAAAAACTTTTTCAAGCAAGACAAGAAGGTAGTGACTAGAGAAGGACAAGTAATTCCTCCGCCGAAAACGCCAGCTTCTCATATGATGCTGAAATATGGTTATCATACTTGCATTTGGTTAGAGAATTGGACAAAATATACTCAAAATGATGGAGTATTGGCTTTTCCAGAAAATGGTTCATTTAGCACGGCTGTACTTCGAAATTTGAGAGAGAAAATGATGAAACTTGAGCCAAGACCTAGACCAACACAGTTTGAAGCGTTAGGTGAATGGGAAGACGAGATGTATGAAAGAGAAAGACACAGAGGTGCAAAGAATTATAGTTTAGTTCATGGAAGAGTATGGGGAGTGAATCATGAGGACAGGATGAGAAGTTGGAGATATGCTAATATGACAGATGGTTTGTTTCCAGCCATAACAGTTGAAGAGGTTGCAGGAAGGAAGTGTACAGAGAAAAAGAAACATACAGCTACAGAGAGGTATGGGTATGGAGGTAGCGAAACGGAGGATGAATTGCTGGAAGATATTTTAAACAGAAAACCACCTCCATATCAACAGAATTCTGCGGTGGTGACACCCAATGAACCGCCAATGGAAACTGGGAGGAATAAAAGCCCAGAACGAAGATACGATATAAATAGGTCAAATGAACAGTTAGAAACTCCACAAAGTGAGAAGTCCGACAATGGTAATGCAGCTGAGTTAGCAAAAACCACAAGAGAATTGACTGAGAAAATAAGAGAATTAACAATGAACATGGAAGCTGTGACTGTGCCAGTGACAATAGGACCCGTAATACCAGTTTTTGAAAACCAAAGAATAGATGAGCATTCCTTAACCATCCCAATGAACTTGAATATGCAAAGAATGAGAGAAGGGATAATTACAGAAACTAGAGAGACAAGAGATTTGGTCAGCTCATATAGACCGAGTCCGCCTACTAACCTGACAGTAAATGAGAGTGAGATAAAAAGGATTCCTATGGGAACCGAGTCAGCATCTGAAACACCAGAAAGAAACAAAAATTGGATAGAAATAAATAGTACACCTGTAGGTCCAACTCCAGAAGAATTAAATGAATGGATGAGAAATTTGCAAAAGAAAGATACAGAACCGCAACCATTGGATGTAATCAGGCTAAAGATAGACATGGAAGAGTTGATTTTAGGGACTATTGGTACAGAAAAATTGAAAACATATCAGGATGAAGAGATCATGTTTTTATGCAAGAGTATTACTTGGAGAGCTAGAAATTTACATGAAAAATTGAAAGAGACAGCGAATGAACTAGGAGTAGAATTTGTAAAAGTCAGGAGTTTGCAGAAACCATATAGGGTGGATTTTTGTGAAAAAGATATAGAAAATCTGAACACATCAGGACGATTAACCCAAATAAAAGAACTAATCGTTTTGTTGAGAAAATGGGGAGATGTAGACAGATGGAGGAGCAGGTGGACCAAAAGAAAAGAGGGAACAACCGACAAAGCGTCTTTGGCTTTTACGGTGAAAGACAGGGAATCAATTGTACGGGAGTATCCAATGAGAGAAACTCCAGGAGGTAGCTATGTTTATGTTCCATGGTCCAGACAAGATATATTGTCATTTACAAATGATTTTCCGAAATTAAGAGAAAAACCTGTAGAATGGTATGGACAAGTGGAAAGGTTTGTCAAAGTTTCAAAAGTGTTGTGGGTAGACTTAGATGGATTATTTGACATTGTAGTACCAGCAGATTTATGGACAGAATGTAAGATTACCATTGATTGGCCAACAGTAGAATATCCTAGAGATGCAAAAACTGGAGCGCCAGGTCCAGAAGTAATGAGAAAATATGATCAGGTTATTACGTTTTTTGAAAAACAAAATTCCACCCAAAGAAACTGATTGGGTAAAGATTGACAGAACTACACAAGAGAGTAAGGAATCTGTACACGCCTACTATGAAAGGCTACTTTTGGTTTATGTGCAAAAACTAACTTATTTACAAATTGTAAAACGAAACAAAATTAATATAGTAATTTGCGTACTAATTAGAGCAAAATCGCATGATTTGTGCTATGTAGTAAATTGTATTGTGGCAAAGAATGCGGATGGTAAGTAAACATGGCTTTAAATGTCGCTTCTGCTAGGTAACACCTAACTTGAGTACCTAGAATGACGGGTGGGAAACAGAAAGTCTTATTTTCTTTATTTTTAATTATGATTGTGTTTGTTTTCATGATAGTTCGTTCGGGCCTGCTAGGCCGTGGTGCGAAAATGGCTGCTGAGGCAGATGAGGTCAATGCGCAGACGCAAAGATGGCCTCTAAGCGGAAGAAAGCCACAGAGCTAAACCACGTGGGTACAGTTCGAGCCCAGAGTGAGAAGTGTCAAGGTCAGGTTGACCTTACTTGAGGAGAATGCCAAGAAAGACTCAGCACGCATCCGTGAGAATGGAAGCTGAACCAAAATGAATTAACAATGGACTGTTTAAAAATGTGACCAACAAAAGTGAAACATTTAGTGAACTGTCAATTGGACTGCTATTACCCAAAGGTCGTGTGAAAGTATAACCCTTAAACAATTTTAGAACCGGTTTGAACAAGGAGGGCAATGAGGTGATTCTTGCCTCCCCTCCGATGGACCAATTAGCGTGATTCTCGCCCCCAAAGATTGCAACTTTTCGTTTAGTAAGCAAGTAGTAGGGTATAAGAGGACCTACTCTTAAGTAGGAGGAGCGCTATTCCTGCATTTTTTTTTTTAACACTGAGCGTGATGCTGATGAACCTGCTGCCATCTTCTATAGGCCGTATTTCTTTGGAGACTTTTTCTTCTGAACTTTAAAACTTGACTGGGAAAGGAACGAGACCGATGCGGGAAAATCTGTAAGGGAGGTCCGTCGAGGAGGCCTTTAGCGGGACAGTCAGTCAGTTTTGGGAGTTCAATGCTGTGATCTGCTTTTGGTGAATTTTTCCAAACCGCAACTAATGGGTATGCATTTAATCTTTTATAAAATTCATTTCTTATATGCTATTGAAGTGTATTAAAGTGATTAATAAACTAAGAATCTCACTCATGCAAACTGAATTTAGATAAAATCTATTTCTAATTAATTCCGAGTCTGTGGTTCTTTAGTTTATTTAAGGAATTTAACATGTATTAGGGTTTTAAAAGATTGAGCTGGTCTTAATCGCTATCAACTTATTCTACTAGTTGGTCCATCGACCAAAAAGCGGAATACCTTGATGTTTTGGAACCGTCAGGATTAAACTGAATAAACATGGTTGTGTAAGGTAATATCCTGTTAACTTTAATAAGGTATTCCGTTCTTCCAGCAATTTCGTTCTTCTTCTTAGTGAAAGTGGATGTGATCCAGGGAATAACTGAGAGAGTGTATGATTATGCGGTGTTATGGGCCCCACCGTCATATGGTATAATTGTTGTAAATGATCTTTACCTGGATGTTATGTCCAAAGGAGAAGAATTTATATTAGCCGCGCTGGATCACTGCCCATGGGAGGCGTAAGGAGGCATAACAAGGAGAGATACGTTTATTTCTCCCCGTTTTTTCCTCTTTGTATGCGTGCTGCATTCCTCAGCACACATAGAAAGAGGAAAACACCCCTGGTGATTGTTTTTGTGCAGGAAGGTGTCCCTTCCTGCACAAAAACAATCATCCCCGCAACGCAGGCATCCTTGCACCATGGTGTAAGCGTGCCTGCGTTGGCGCATGGCAGCCAATTGTGCGCCAGTGCAGGGTAGAGTACACGGATCCGTCATATTGTTGTAAATATGACGCATCCCTGTGCTCCGAAAGTAACGCAGCACGGCGCAGCCTAATGGCTTGCGGCATCGGGCTGCATTACTTTCTTGTAAATAAGGCCCTGTGCATGCTGCAGTGTTGCAGATGTTGGCCTCTGTACAGCAATTTTAATCACTAGGCCTCCGAAATGGAGGTGGGATGCGGGTGTTTGTGGTTTGGGCACAAAGGGTAGAAGATGAAGGATTGAAATGGCGGCTTTATGTGGTCTGAGCCTTGCTAATTTTCAGTTGTTTCACTAGAATTGGGGATTTCCTGATCAGATGAGGGTCTCATACCCCGGACATTGCTGTTAAACATCAAAGATAGATTGGAAACTACATACACTGGTTGTGACACATTGCACAGTTTTTGTACTTATTCCCACTGGTTGTGACCCATTGCATTAATCAGGCACTTACGTATAGAAGCAGATCTGGTACATACATGCACTGGTTGTGACTCACTATATACATCCATATTATACGTGGCAAGTCCGACTCTTTGTCATACCAGGACCTACAAGAATCCACCAATTCTTGGTGATCTTCACCTCAACATCTGTTGTTGTTATTGTTGTGAGGAGTGTCTCACCTGTATATGTATTGCACATCTATATTGTATATTTAAGTAGATTTATACTGTATATTTCATTCTACTTTGCTCCTCTATCTTTGCACTTAAACGGTCACTAAAATTTGACGCTTACTTGCGTCATCCACTGGATCAAGACATGGAAAAGGAACTTCTAGGCCACCTGCACAGGGATTGGTTACTGATATGGATAAGGGTCCTCCCTGCCTCTCCACTCAGCAGCATTCATTCCTGCTCCCAAAAGGGCATCAATCTTGAAGAGGCCCCCAGCTGTTCTCCCCAGCCCCCTCATTCCTACTGCACCCAGCATGGATCCTCCCCTTACCAGCAAGCTGAACGACCTACTATCCCCTGCAGGAAATGACTCATATTTATTAAACTACCCTCCCAACCTAGCCAAATACACAAAGATAAATCTCAAATATAAAATCCTCCACCTTAATATAGAAACTCTGATCACTGATCCCTACTTCTGCTACAACAAAGGTACCCTACTGAAAGACCTCATATTTACTCCCAATCGACGTGCTCAGTGGAGGAAACTCCTATCATCCTCACTTAACACCACCATCATCAAGAAAATCCCACACGGCCATAAACTCACTATAGAGCCCTTCATGTTGTACAATGCAGCTGCCACCATCTCCACCTACAACAATGGCACCATGCTCATTCAATCCTCAGATTGCAACCTGGAACTCGTTGTCGATCTCTTCTTCTACCTCAAGAACAAATTAGACATGGCCACTACCCTGTCTGCCCCTTCGCAAATCCCCTATGACTCCTTTCCATCTGACAACCTCATCTCTCACACCTCCTTAACTCTCTTCCCACCTCTCTCGCCTGGTGGACTCCCATTTATCCACAGGCACCACCGCAATCCAATACCCCCCATCCCCCAAGCGATAAAGCTGGCACTCCCCCACAACAACCACAACCTGACATCGCTACTTTCTTCTTCTTCAGACACTTGCACCTACACTCCCATCAACAGGATCACCACATCCACCTCCCCTCTCAACCAATCATCTCAAAATCTCTGACTATGAACCCTACCAATGCTGATTCCTCCAACTGCCCTATCCTGGCTAATTCTCTTCACCACAGTGCTGCCCTCAACCACAAGGATCTTAGGAGTTGCTACACTGACTCCACACTCAACACTATAATATTTGAACTGCAGCTGATTAGGGCTCACATCTTTAAACTAGCTCACATCACCTCCAACCTTGAACACAAGTGGACCTCACATATGACTCACCTACAGACTAACAACACTCTAACTGACAAATACCACTCTGCTTCTATCCCTGCCTACACCTGGGTCACACATCCTTGCTAGAAATCTACACAAATTATAACCACTCCTCCTGACCCAAAAGGTTAGTCAGACAGTTATCGGACAGCAACATACTCTCCATCCTTTACACATACAGCATGAGGTATATAAATAAAGTGAACCTCAAACAAGTTCCCATCTCACACACTTCTATGAATACTGCCAAAACTTCGCTTAAATGCTCGTCGCTCGACTGTCATTCAGCTGTGAAACACATGGCGGACATAGCCGATCTTATATTTAACTTTGACCTTAACATTCTTATACTTACTGAAACTTGGCGTAACAAATCCGCATCCCCAATTCTTGACATACTAGTCCTCACAGTCATGATATCATCAGACTAGACTGCTCAGGCCGCTCACGGTGTGGCCTAGCCTGTATTTACAGGTACACACTATTGATGAAACAATCCCAAGCTCTGTCACTGCCCTCCTGCAAATACCTTAAGATCAACATCACCACCAATGACAACTCAACTTGCTCTCTTCACACGTTTTACCACTCTCCCAGAGAAAACCACACGCTCATCGAACAGATCATGGAGATTATCTCCTCTAATTATGAAGAACATAACAACCAGATTTTTCTTGGCGACTTCAACATTCACTGGAACAACTCTAGTGACCCTCTTATGAACAGTTTTAAATCCTTCCGCCAGGACCTCAACCTTAGCCTGCAACAGCCCAACCCATAATAAAGGGGCCACCTTAGATTTAATCATCGCTAAAGAGAACACCATACAAATTGAATCTATCCTTCCTTGTGACTGGACTGACCACCACTGCATCACCTTCCTCATTTCGGAAAGGGCAGTTTTCCCTAAGGGCCAACCTATGAAAGCAAAACACTGGGTCCGGGACACCCGCAACATCAACCCACTCACTATGTCGGCTTTTAGTAACGAGATCCTGCTCCTGCCCCCCTCCATGTATGACGTTCATGACCTCACCGAGCACTACACTAATTCAATGTAAAAAATCATGGACTCCCTTGCGCCCAAACAACTAAAGAGAATCCTGTCTAAAAGATCCAACCCCTGGTTCAACTGTATCCTTAACCCCTTCCCTGCGCCGCGAATTCGGCCGTGGCGGGGCTAGGGGCTGGGCGTGGTGCTTTGGAGCTCATGACGGCTCCACGCCGTCATGAGCCATGGTAGGCATGTGCTCATGACGGCGTGGAGCCGTCATAGCCCCGCCCGCTCATTAATTCTCCCGCACAGGCGGGGAATTAGTGCCGCGTGGGCGGAGCGGCAGGGAGCGGCAGCGGCATGACGACTCCACGCCGTCATGAGCACACGGCTACCGTGGCTCATGACGGCGTGGAGCCGTCATGAGCGTTGAAGAGGTTAATGAGGAATGCCTATACCTTAGACTTGCAGAAAGAGCAGGGAGACAGACCCCCCTCTCTGTCCAACCTCAAAGTTCTATGACAAAGACTGAGCGCCTAGAACGGGCGCATCAGGAACACCAAAGCTGCATTGTTCTAAAATCAACTGGACACCGCAGTTAATTGTCCAATAAAACTGTTCGAAATTGTTAGAAAACAGATGAACCGCAAACGCAACCCGCCATCCTCAGACAATAAAATACTACCCAACTGCAAAACCTTTGCCTCCTTCTTTGCTGAGAAAACCACAATAATCACCACCAATCTTCAGAACACTATGAAACTACTACCTGGAGAACCCCCCCACACCCCACCCTTCTTTATCAGGAAGAATACACAAGAAACACTTCCCTCCCATCCAAAAATAAAATAATGCCACCTGGTCAAGCTTTAAAACCTGCGAGGAATATTACATCTTAATACTATTGACCTCGCTGAAATACCTCCACCACTTCAATGATCCCCTTACCTCCAAACTTCTCAACAAATCCATTCACCTCCTACTCCCATTATGGACTATGTTAATCAATGCTTCACTCACCCAAGGCTACATACCCGACTGCCTCAGAAGTGGACAGGTCACTTTTATCCTAAAAATATCCAACTTGGATCAGTCTGACCCCAACAGCTACAGCCTCATTTCCAACACCCCAACCGTACCAAACTCTTAGAAAAATGTATGTACTTACAGTTCCATAATCACATCAAACAATTTCAACTCCTTGACAAATGTCAATCTGGCTTTCGAACAGGCCACAGCACTGAAACTGCCATGGTCCGGATTGTTCACGATGCCCTACACTCACTCAATCAGAATGAATCCTGCTTATTAATCCTACTTGACCAGTCAGCGGCGTTCGATGCGGTCAATCATGACACTCTTTTGAACCTATTAGAATACAGGATGGGTTTCTCTCGTACAGTGCTAAAATGGTTCTCCTCTTTCCTTCACAATAGATCCTACTGCATTCTATTCAACCACACTCTTTCTGATCAGTCGCCAGTGTTGCTTGGCATGCACCAAAGTTCAACTCTCTCCTGGACATTGTTTAACATACACATGGAGCCCCTAGCCAAAATCCTCAATCTCGCCCACATCTCCTACCACATGCATGAGGATGACACTCAACTCTACATGAAAATCGCCTCTCCCAAAGACATCAATATCCTCAATAATAATAATAATGATTTGTTGACTCGTAACCACCTCAAACTCAATGCCCTCAAAATAGAATTCCTATTGATCTCACCGCCCATCATCGCACCTAGTAACAAAAACTGGCTCCCACATCTTACTGCCTTGAACTGTACCCCTCACATCATTGATACTGCTAAATCCTAAGGTATTGGCTTGGGCAATACCCTCTCCATGCACAAGCACATCGGTCCCGCCACCAGAGGAGCTAACCTTCAACTGCAGCTGCAGACACTGAGAAAACTAAAACCTTTCTTCCTCATGGCACACCTCAAAACAGCGGTTCAAGGTCTTTTGTTTTCGAAATTAGATTAGGGTAGTGCCACCCTTGTTGGCCTCCCGAAAATCACACTTGCACCGCTGAAGACTACTTTGAATGCGGCAGCTAGGCTCATCACCAGATAAAAAAAAGAGATCACATCAACCCTTTACCTCCAATCTCTGAAATTGTTACCCTATGAGGCCAGGATCCATCTCAAAATTGCATGTATGAAACATAAAGTGCTGCACCACACTACCTCCTCTTACCTGACCGAAAAACTGACCCTATCGGGTAACAGATCATCACAAAGTACAAGCTCCTTACTACTCAAGCCACAAAAATTCAGCAAGGAGAAAACCTACAGCCGATCCTTCTCTGGAATCGCCCCCAAAATTCTTGAACTCTCTCCCTCCTGAGATCAGATGCAAGCCATCCACATTCACCATCAGAAAAGAAGTAAAAATTCTCCTATCCAACAAATTCCTCTCACACTGAGCGACTCTTTTCTGCCTGTATCATTGCTTCATATCACGCCTTAGCCCACTCCCCGAGATATGTGCTGTTTTCCTGTGTTCCTCAGCCATCTACACACCGTTTTGATACCTACTGAATTTTGTTTAATCAAGTTTTGTCTGACTTTGTGTTCTTATCTCCCCTATTACCACATGCTTATGTAAATATTGTTCCTCATGACTTTTTTATTATGTTTTCTGTATACTGCCTACGGTTTGTATCATACCTTCATTCCCTATTCTTGCTATTGTCTGTCACCTAAATAGGGTTTGTTTGCACTATATAAAACTAAATAAATACATAAAGGTGTCCCTGGGTTCCACTTTCTCCTCTGGCTATACCGATACAATTAATTCTACTCACTACCCTCACAAGTCATGCCTCTCCTTTGAGATTTGGTGTTAAAGTCCCTGGCTATGTGTGTCCTTTCCTCCTGTCAATAATTCTTCCAAGATACAGTAAAATTCCTGTGGGACCATTTCATACTCCGCCATGGATGGCACTATACAGCTTGGATGACTTGTACAAATTCTGGCTACAAAACCATGGGGCATATTTGCCTGGTGTAGGAAAATGGGTTTCTGTTGCAATCCCCCCCCCACACTCCCTGGCTTGTGATGCAACTTTGACTGAATGTGCACAGATTTCCTGCTAATCAGGTTCCCAGTACCTGTGTTTCCTAAAAACTGTACCTTTGTTTCCACAATTGGCACACCTCTGGCCCACATATAAGTCCCTTGTAAAGGGTACCAATGGTACCAAGGGCATTGTGACCAGAGAAGGTTTCTAAGGGCTGCAGCATGTGTTATGCCACCCTTAAAGACACCTCACCAAACATATGCACACTGCCACTGCAGCCTGCGTGTTTTGGTGCAGCTAAAACTGAAAATTCGACCTGGCTCCAGTGCCAGGCCTGGCATCACTGCAAGAGGCATAGACAAGTCACCCCTACAGCAGGCCTTACAGCCCTAAGGCACGGTGCAATATACCTCTTGTGAGGGCCTAACTGCATAAGCAGATATGCCCTATAGTGTCTAAGTCCATTCTTAGACATTATAAGTGCATAGTGAAGCCATACTGAGTACATGGGCTGGGAGCTTGTCAATACAAGTTCCAGAGCTCCATCCCAAGATATTTGGTGCCAAACATCTCAGATTAATGAGCCCACACTGATGCCAGTGTTGGATTAATTAATAAATGCACTCAGAGGGCACCTCAGAGGTGCCCCCTGAAACATACCAAACTGCTAGTGTGTGGCTGACTGGTCTGTACCATACTGCCATCCACAGACATGTTTCTGACCCTCTGAGGTGGGAGCCTTGTGCTCTCGTGGGCCAGAAACAAAGCCTGCCCTGGGTGAAGGTGCTTCACACCTACCCCCAAGCAGGAACAGCATTCAAGGGCGGTGAGCTTCGAAGGCTTCCTGCCCTGTGTTATGCTAGCCAGGGCCTCTCCAGCTAGTGGAGATGCCCGCCCTCCTGACCAAGCCCCACTTTTGGCGGCAGGGTCGGCAGTAAAATTAGTAAGCAAGAGAGGTGTGTCCCTCTCAGCCAGGACCACCCTTAAGGTGTCCTGAGCTGAAGTGACCCCCTCCTTTGAAAATCCTCCATATTAGTTGTGAGGATTTCAGCCAATAGGATTAGGAGTATGCCCCCTCCCCAAGGGGAGGGGACATTTAAAGGGTGTAGTCACTCTTAAGGTAAGTAGCCCATTGGCTACTACCTGCCAGCACCTGTAACACCCCTAAGTTGTGTATTTAGGGCCACCCCTAAACTTTGATCCTTAGATTGCTGGTGACCTAAAGAAGAAGAATGACCGAAGAGCCATGCAGCAGTGAAGATGCCAGAGGACAATTGACTTGGCCCCAGCCCTACCGGCCTTTCTGCAGCCCTTGAAAAACCATGCCCCAAAAAGTGATTCATCTTGCAGGCCCAGCAACCTCCACAACCCTGGGAGGACTGCCTGCCTTTCCTAAAGACCAAGGACTCCAGAGGACAGCAGCCCTGTCCACAAAGAAACCCTCAAGAAGAGCTCCAATGCCCTGCTAAACCACACAACCAGACCTCCGGAACTAGCTCTGCACCCGACGCCTCCGGCCCGAGTCGAAGTGGCCCACTGATCCTAAGAAGGTTCCCCAGCAGCCCTGAGATGGAGTCTACCTCAGAGTGACCTCTCCTGGACTCCACGACAATGGCTGCAGCTTCAACACGAAGGACACTCTAACCGCGACCAGATCAGGTAAGGATCTTCCGACCACAAAGGACACCCCTGCACCCACAGCCCCCAGGCCTTGGGGAGCCCGACCGATGGTGCCCAGGTGCCCTTCAACATTCCAACTTACCTCCAGAGCCACCGGTTCCCTTCATCCAGCTTCCTGGTGCAAGCCTGAAGCCTTTGTTCGAAATCTTCAGTCTCCATTGCTTTGCATTGGGCTCCCAACTCTGTTTTGGCACTTTGCAACCGGCTGCCTCCGTCCCGCTGAGGGTGTGTGCTTGGTGCTGCCTCATGGCACCCCCAGTGCTGGTCCTAACCCCCGGAGATTGACCCCCAACTCTGGTTTTATCTACCTGCAACTGGAACCTCTTTGCATGCCCCCAATCTCCATTGACTAACTAAGAATTTGACCTCTGCACCCAGCTGTCCCAGTGCTGCTGGTGGTGCACTCTCTACATTTGCCTGACCCTTACCCAGTGTAGGTTCTAAAACCTGAAGACTGAAATTGTAAGGCGTGTACTTACCTGTGAAATTGCAACATTGTTTTTCCTCCATAGGTTAACATTGAACTGTTTGAGAAATGCAGTGCCCACTTTTTGTACTTAAAAACTGTGATTTTGCAAAACATACTTTACTACAACAAAGTATCTTTGGTTCTAAGTAATAAACATGCAAAAAGTAATATTTTTACAAACAATAGGTCTCGGATTTAGTCATTGAGTGTGTGTAATCATTTCTTGCCTGAGTGTGTGCAACAAATGCTTAACACAGCCCTCTGATAAGCCTAACTGTTCGCCCACACTACAACAAAAGAGAGCATTAGTATTATCTACCTGAGCTCTGTAAAGCCTCTGAGGATCCATTGGACTCTGTGCACACTATACCTTACTTTGGTGTAGTATATACATAGCCATATTCCTACATCTGTGCTTCCAGATTTACTACAGCTTTGCACTGGTGCTAGCATGAGGTAAAGTTACGCAGAGCATGGCAATGGGAAGGGATGCATGCTATCTATTATCAAGTGCAAAAGGTGTTTTGCACTGTAAATGTTGCCTTTTCGCAGCACCAACAACAATTTGCGTTAAATGTGTGCAACTGGGTTGAGGGGCAGCGGATCAGTGCACACACCCAAAATATTTCGACACAAAGCCCGATCTAATCGCCAGATTTGACTTTGAATCAAAAATGAATGCCTGCTTGACTAAGAGGCAAACGAGTGTGTGCTGCAGTGCACAGCACATATCCGCTGCATTGACCCTTTTACCATTGTCCATGCATAAAAATCTGTACTGGAAGGATATAGGACAAATCCTCCACCAGTTGGCACACACTCGGACACTGTGTGATTAGCAAGGCTGTGCATGAAAGAAGTCAGCTTCTTTATGCACTTCCACCGGGGAGGTCAGCAGCAGTAGGCCAGTCTTATTAGATATGGTTCTTCACTGTGTTTTCCCCTTCACATAATATAGGGCAGCAAATTTAGATGCTGTGCTGCTAGTAGTAGTAGTAGTCAGTGTAGAAAAAAGCTAATGCCCTAACCTGCACTGTTTATGAAGTTATGCCTTACACTCACCTTGCAGAAATAGATACCATGGTCTGTTTTCTCTAAATAGTGGATCCTTCAAGGCAACCTGAAAGGAACCCTTCTGCTCCTCTCTCATGGAATACCATTTAATGATTTATAGTCAATTCCGTCCTGTCAGAAATATTTCTCAATGGCATTTTCGTATTATAACAATTTACTTCTGCTGCAAGAACTCAGCAACCTCTCCATTCACTAGTTGACAGTATCTTTGCCTTTGCCTCTGTGCCAAACTCTGCTGCCTTTTAACTAGCTTCACACTATGGAACTACTACTTCTATACTGTGAGGAAATGGGGTGTACTATATGGTGTTGTTGTGCGGCCTCCCCTTGTAATACACTTACCAACCCCTTTAAGACCAGTTGGTTTTCTCTAGCTGAACACTGGGTAGCTGTGGCTCTGAGCAGCAAGGCTTGCACAAAGGAACAAGTGTAAAGCATTTAAACAGCACCAAAACAATTGAAGAAATACACGAGACACTCAAGAAATCCGACACCAAATTATAAAAACAGACTGTATTTGGATGTATTTTTAAACACCATAATGAAAAAAAAACACAGGAGGGTTCCAGAGATACCGAAGTTGCAAGGTACAGTAAATATGCACTTTTTCACTTCACCACAAACAAGCACTGGCAAATTCAATGAATTTGACACTTAAAAACGTTTTCACTTCACCACAAACAAGCACTGGCAAATTCAATGAATTTGACACAGAAACGTTTTCAAGAAATCTTTGGGCAAGTGTCAATGTGGTTACTTAGAGTTACTTTAGGTGACCAACTCCAGCAGGGGGACAAGCAAGATCCTCATGAACAGTTACCGCAAAGGTAGAAGCATTCTTTGGCAAGTTGATGGCACTTTTATCCCTCTGCAATAGGTTCCTATGTAGGTGGTCCTGAAGCAAGAGATACAGGATGATGAAGATGTGCAAGGATACTGGGGATGTGATATGGTTAGCAGGGGACTTTCTGCTGCTACTCCTCGGTCCACAGGGGGGGGGTGAGGCCGTCCTGGCCACATGGTCGACGTCCCTCGAAGTCCTTGCCATCCTGGCAGATGTCCAGTCGCCACTGGGCTACCAGTCACCCATTATCATGGTCACAGCCAAATCCTTCCTTTGGGGATAACTTGCCTTCTGTGTGACCAAGCTGTCCTGGTCTCTGTTGCTGCATGGGGATGAGAAACTATGGCTTGAAGAATTTGGCTACCAACTCGCCCCAGCAGGCTTCTCAGCTGTTGTGGCCCTGAGCTACAAAGAGGAGGTCAGCCAACTGACCCTTGGAGTTTCTTGCTTCGGCTGGGCTCGGGAGACAACTTCCCCATGATCAGGGCACAGCAGGCACAGTCCCTCTCCTTTGATAGCCACCAGGTGCAGCAGTTGAAGTCCACGCCAGTGCAGCCTTTCTTTGCCAGTTCCACGGTGCAGCAGGGCAGTCCTTCTTTGGTCCTTCTTCCAGTCCAGGCAAGATCTGAGATCTGGGTACCAGGGGTGCCCTGCTGATGTTCAGAAAGTGCCCTCAGAGTAAACGCGGTCAGTAGCCAATGGGCTACTAGGTTCCCTCCCACCTGATGACTACTGCCTGTGACGTAGCACCATTCTGCCCATTTCCAACATGGCAGTTCCCCTCTCTTGGCCTCCAAAGCTCCGTAGCCCATCCCAGAGGTGTGGCTACCAAGGTGGCTACATGCCCCTGGAAAATCTGTTTGACAACTGATTTTCCTTTCCCTGCCCTTAGTGTCAGCCTGTCTACCTAAACAATGGAGCAGCCCCTCTCCCAAGTGTTACCTGCTTGCCCTTCAAAGGCGGCTTCTCCTTTGAAGCTCACCTTTTGGGCCTACACCTATGTGGCTTGCTGCAGGAAATAGGTAGAACCTCTCTCCAGTGCAGGCTTCTATTGTCTTCTTTCATGCGAGGCATTAGCAGGTCTCCCCCATAGGGCATAAAGCTGTCTGCAAGTCAGACCCTGTGCACAGCAATAAACGGGCTCTGGAAACATAGGGCACCTATTTGGCAACTTCTAAAGGTGCACTTTGTCCACCAGTGACATTGATTTTGATTTAAAACTTAAATTGGATTTAATTCACTGAATATTTTGATACCTTACAGTACCAACTTTAGTAGTCCGATGCATTAGTTAGAAGGGCTGAGATGTCAGCCTGTAACTCTGTACTTGCCAACAGGGCTACTGTCCTTTCCACAGTAAAAACAACAGTTTAGGGTTTTTAACCGCTAGAACATGTTAAAATACATATTCCACTTTTTAACATACAGTACCTTGCCTTAGGGCTCATTAAGCCTCCCTTAGGGATGAGTTACATATATTAAAAAGGGTAGTTTGGGCTTTGCCATTACCTTCAATGGCTGTCGAGTTATCAGTTTTACACTGCCCTTCCAGTCTGCAGTGGCAGACTGGGAGCCATGTTTTACCTTGTTGTACTCGTGGTGGCACAATTAGTGCTGCCGTCCACAAGAAACACCTCAAATTACAGGCCCTAAGTACCCTGGTATATATTGTGAATAATACTTTTGAGTCCATGGTTTCTTTTGAAATTAAACTCATACTTATAAGTAGATACAACTGGCACAGACTAGTACAAAGGTGCTCTAAAGGGGTTACTAAACATTTTTTTCCTTTCTGCACAATTAAGAGACATCTCTGGACTTGCTAGAAGATGCAGTACTTGTACTGGGAAATGACCAGTAATACTGGAGATATCTCCTGCCACTTTTAGCTGCCTGAGTTGATGAGCAGTAAACACTGGAGTACAAACTATTTCCACTCCTTACCCACCCTTTTTGTGGGCTGAAATCTAAACACAGTGGAAGTAGCTGTCAGTAGCTGCGGTACCGGCTCAGCGCTTTCTGTCATATTAAGCAGCCATTTCTATAGTTGAGGTGTAAGTTACTCACATGTAAGAAGGTCTTCTTGACAGCCATTAGATTGAGAACGTTCATGAAATTTTAGACCCACTCTGCTCCACGCTCTCAGAGATTGTCAGTGAAATTTGGTGGTGCCCAATGCACAGCCTTTGTTCATTTCAAAAGTTTTTTTTAACTTCATTGGAATCAATCATTTTCTACATGTACAGGATAGAACTCAGCCCTACTTCTAAGGATGATGGAACACTTTCCAGAGAATATTTTATTGTAGCAGTAGCATAACCAATATGAAGTGTTGTATAGACACCAGTGTGGAGTGTGTGTGTATGGTTGAGACCTATGTACAGAAACCTGCAAAAAGAACAATTGATGGATAGAATGCTGAACAATGTCAAGCATTCACCCCAGTACAGAGATCTGGGCCTAAACCCATTGTGTTTTTGCTCCCCATGCCATTCCAGTTTAAACCCAGCCATATGCAAATTAGTCTTGACCCTGCTCTCCATGGGAACAGTCCAGCCCGAACTGCCAGGCAAGGTCCTCCCCAACCAGGCTGTCGCTTGCACACACCGCTATCGAGCGGCTAACTTTGAGGCGTGATTACCTCTGCCCATACGGGAAATCTGATTGCCCAATTGAGTGACCCCACTAACGCTTCCTTGCAACACCTTCTTGGGTTACGGGCAGGAATTGCTCGTTCCTTTACCATTCCACTGCGGGTCCTTCCGACTTTGCAGTTGGCAATTTAACTCAGGCATGTAACCTTATGTCCTGATGATGATCCCGCTATTTTACCTAAGGGATTGAAACGTCGTCGACTCTTTGACACCTTAAACCATATCATATGTATCATTTCAATGTGATATGGTGTTTCTTCTTCATTTATGCTTGCCAAATTGATGATTTCTTTTCCAAGCATTAGGCTTTGCCTGAACCTTTCTGTTTGTTTGTATTCTGATTGATGCAGAGTTTGTGTTCCCACTTTATTGCTGTGTCACAAATTCTCAAATATTAAAAGTATTCCTGTCCGGCTGGACAGCGCAATATAGATTTCATTGCATTTCAATATTTATTGCTTCTCTCCTATTGTTCTTGTGAGGGACCACTGTGTTTGTAGCCTTCTTTCTTATATAGCACAATTTACAATTTACCCAGAATTGTTTGATTTTTGTCAAGTGCTGGTGTCAGTAAGTGAACGAAGTGCCAACTCCTGAATTTGTTTTGGGCCTCCTCATCGGCAAAAAGAGAGACGCAAACCTGTTTCAACAGAAATTGCCCATTTTGCTGCGTCTCCTCTAACTCATCCCAGCTTGCAATTAGAGAGAGTGAGTTGCTGCTCTGTGTTACAGAGCTGTGCTGTCTACTACGTGTGTGCTAACTCTTGAGGTAGTGTTCTGGTGTGTTCACTTCGGAAAATCAGTGTTAAAACAGACAGGTGCAGAGTTCCCCTTGGTGTTTGTGTGCAGGCGTAAAATAAAGAAGTGTAAAGGTCACAGTTCTCCAGTTTGCAAAGGCAGCAGATCAGCTACTAGACCACATCTCCTCTCAATCATGTATCTTATTGTTTTACCCAGGGCTTTAAGTGAGGCGGGTCCTGCCGGTGCTAAGCACCGGCAGTTCTAAAAAGCAGGTGCTGAGACGGGTCCCTATCGGGCTCTCCATTTTTGCCATCACTATCAGAGTGAGAAAAAAAATCTTAACTCTGCAGCAGTACCTTCACTGCCTGTGATGTAACTTCAAAGAGGCTCGTTATATGTCTTTCACAGTCTGATCATGTCAGAACTGAAGCATTTTCAATATTCTATACAACAAAGCCATAGTTGTTGCTTATTTATCTTATGCAACTAATAACCATTGACAAAGCCAATAGTCCTGACTTGTTGTAGGTGTAATGTTACGTGTTGTATCATATATCTGGATGCAAAGACAGAAGCAGCAAAATACCAGTCGGGCGGCGCACTTTGCTAAGCACAGATGTTTAGCTTACCTGTTTTTAAGCCACGCCCTTATTTACATCGGCCACGCCCCTTGGAGAGACCCCCCCCCCCCCAGTTTTTTCATCCCACTTAAAGCCCTGGTTTTACCCATCTTCCTTTCAATAACAATTTCCAGAAGAGCTGAGACAATCCTTGATAATATAGGCACAGAAGAGTTTGAAATAACTAAGAATGTGAGACTCTCCATGTGTTTTCTTCTCCTATGGAGTAAATGGGCTGCACATTATAAGGCCAGATTATAAAATGGGTGGAGCAGTAGTTCATGGTGGGTTACCGCTCCACCCAATTGTACCTGACCGGATGTTCTCAGACTTGGATTGATTCAGTGCAGGAACACTAGACCCGATTTTACCAGCCGGAAAATCAGACCAGTAAAATCACATGAGGCTCAGGCTGCAGGCGTAGCCCGGGCCTCAGCCTCCGGATTCCACCAAACCCGCCCCAAAACACGAAGGAACACCAAATTCTGCCCCTCTGCCAACCCATAACCTCAGCTGTCCTCTTTCACACTCCCCACCCCACTTCAGCCCCCCTAGAATCGGGACAATGCATGCAGATTTGGAACTGGTAATTCCGAATCCACGTTTTATTCTCAAATCCAGGGAAATAACCTTGTTATAGTTGGATTTATGTTGAGGGATATAGGCCGGGAAAATAAGCAGGTCACACTGTGTCCTTGCACATAAACCCAGCCAACTTGTAATTGGAGCCAATGGTACTAAAGCTCTCTATATCACACTATTTTGCTTCTTGCATTTTGTGCTGCTATGAAAACAAGAGATGATTTCTGCCAAGGGTTGTGCATGCCTCTACTACCACAGTAAATAAATACCTCATCTGGACCATCTAAAAGAATGTGTCAAGTGAAACGTTTCATGGCAGTCATAAGGGTAAAAACACATGCCTTCTGTGAACCTGTGCATGCTTAATTTGTACTGGTGCTTGGCAACGGCACTTAACTGTTAACACCGGCATGTACTTATGACCGCTCACCACTTGATGGAGCTGTCGGTTTAGTTCTGTATGGAGCATGAGCTTACCAATTAAATGCACATTTGAAAAATAATTTGAGCTTGTCCAGGCCATGGTTCGGCTTTGGTTAGCCTGGAATTGTCCAAACGCACACATTTATAGGAGCGTGTTGTTTTGTAGGGAGTGTTTATGGAAGCATGTGGCCGTGATGGCAGTTCCATTGGTAGTGCAACCTGAATTGGCCTAGTAGCAATACCGTGGGCCCTTGCACTTGTTTATTTATAAATTAAGCAATGCTGTGAACATGTTTCCAATAATGCTGCAAGCTGGAGAGATACTCAGTTTGGCCAAATTAACATTTAACTCTTTTCCTTGAAGCCTTTAAAAAAGACAACAGTGGCTTGTTTTTCCAAAATATAGGAAAGAAAGCGGCAAAACAATTAGCAAACGATAACTTGCATAGTAACGGGATGATACCTCCTATGCTGTTATTTTTTGGCATTTTCCTTCCGTTAACACATTCTACTTATCGCCAGTGGTAGCTTATGTTTATTGGGCATGGAATAGTGTCTCAGGTGTAGAGTCTTGGCCTTAGGCCCTCATGCGTGCATAGGGATGACATATAACTGGCCCAGGGCACGTGCGCCCGGTCCCTTTTATTGGCAGGGTCACCTGACCGGTGACGCCTGTGATGGGTGGGTGTGGCAATGTAGGTTAACACCAGGCGGAACACTAGAACGTGTCCAGCAGGACACTACATCAGGGAGCAAGGATCGTCCCTGTCAGTATAGCAATAAAAAAAAAAAAGAGAAAACCAACTTCGGGGAAACCTGGGGTAACATCTTTTTAGCTCTTGTGAGCAAATGTCTCATTTTCACCGCCGAAGCAGGATTTTCCACGCTATGTAATTGGCCTTTGATCCGTGGGGAAAAAAACCCCCCTTCGTTTTGTTTAAAATGTGCGCCTAGCAACTCTGTGCAAAAATACTCTCGCCAGACATTTTCCAGGTGCGCAATCTTTTTGTTCAAAGATCTCGCGGAACATTTTCCGTCTGTGCGGAATTTACAAGCGAGGCTGGGTTCAGTTGATAGAAGTCAAAATTGCTTCCCCGCATGTCAAGCTTAAACCCAGAGCAAATTGCCTCTGCTCTTGATGTCGCACATGACGGATGCGGCTTTGCGTCTAGTGATGAGCCTCTCGTCAGTGACAGCTACACAGAATCACATTCCTCTGCGCTCGCGCCTACTGTTTTCCAAAATCCTTTAATTCTTCTCGGGACTCTGAAGGTGAACACTGCGGTTTGAGGTTAGCCAAGGAGTCAGGCTTCTAATTTGAGGTTTTGGCAATTTTCTGTCCTTTCAGGTCAGGTCTCCGACCCCAGGGCAGGATTTGAATTAAAGTATCAAGGTTCAGAAATCGCTCAGGGTGACAAGAGGTGCATCCTGCTTTTAAGGAATCGTGCTTTGAAACACAACTATTTTTTGGTCACTTCGCCCTCTTTATTATTTCATTCATGGTTTTCTGCATTTTAACTTGTCCTCTTGTGTATGTTTTTTCAATTTTTCTATCCATTCTTTGTTCTTCTGGAAATATATTTTATGTATGGCCTCTTTCAGAAAAATTAACAAATGTATGTAGTACTGAACCTTTAAAAGCAAAATGTACACTGATGTTTGAATATAACTCATTTTGGTTCAGTATGGTCAACCACGTTGAGGAAACTGAAAACCCAAAAGTTTGTTGAAAAAGGAGAAAATGACATATTATTAAAGAATAAATAACAATGCCCAATTCACAAAAGTACTTTCAGCATAAACGTTTGTTAACTGTTGATAATGGCTGGATTTACATCAACTAGAATATCTAGAAGGTGTAAATCCTTTTACACCTTTGGAATTCGACACCTTTGGAATCCTACACCACGACTGTGTACAATAAGGCATGTGTAAATCCCACGCACGAGTTGGCTCCAACAAGACGTGGTTTGCTTTGTGAGTTTGTGAAACACAAACATATCAGTCTGTGGGTATTCACAAACTCTTAAGGGATATTCTCTCACCCTTGAAATTGTCAAACATTTTCAGCTGCAAATGTCTAGAGTAAATTCCCTTCCAGGGTAGGAAAGGGAAGGAACCCCCTAAACTTGTTGGAGGTCAGGGAAAGAGGTTTCTCCACAGATTTTCCTCCACAGAGAAAAATAAAATAAGAAATTGCACATCAGCACTTGCATTTCCCACTGAAGGATTGTAGTGGATATACAATTCCATATTGGGAAAATGGCAAAGCCTGCAAAAGTCACATGGATTTTTCACTGGTACGCCTGGAAACAAGCGACTGGCGTAGTGGACCAGGTGTGCTCCTGATTTGATTTTTGAATTGGGAAAAAAGTGTAAAATAATATGCAAGTGGAGATGTCAATCGACAAACGTACTTCTAATCTTATTTGTTTGTGAATCGGCCCATTTGGATCTGGATGTTGGTTACAACCTGCTCCATGGCCTCCTAGGCTCACACTGATATCCCTTAAGGGCATTATACTCACTGCAGCACAACTCATCTAGAACTTCAATAAATATCATCACATCACCCCCACCCCACCCCCAAAATCATCACATCACCTCCTTTGTTCCCTCTGCCGACCCAAAGCATCTTCAATACCAGCTGCATCATTTACAAATCCATCTCGGTCAGCACCCCCGCTTATCTTGCAGACAAGCTCACCATCTCTGGTGGTTCTCAGAACATCTGCAGCTAGAACACCATCAGAGTGCATACTAAGAAGTGTAACAAAGTAAAAAAAAACAAGGCAGAAGCCACTTTACATCTATACACTCAGGATCTGAAACAAAATCCCATATCCATCAGGACTACCCCAACACTGCTCCAAAGTAGAAAGAGATGTAGACACTCCTCTTCAAAGAACACTACACCATAGTACATTAACAGTCCACAAACCAGGAGCCTCTCCTACCACTGTTGGACGTTATGCTTGTTTTTGATCCTTTACAATGCTCTGCTGCCCTTTGGCTAGTTCATGCCACAGAAAAAGCACAAACATACATACTTAAAACAATATTCAAAGGGTACTTGTGTGCTGTGAAAATTGAAAGCACACTAACGCTAGACCAACAAACAAGAAAGCTCATAGTTTGAAGCTGTATCACTTTTAAATCACTTCTACAATTCTAAAGTATAATATATACCCAGTTTCTCAGGTGCACAGCTATCATTAATGCAGCTGATGAAGTGGGACTGAGGTTTGAAGGGGGCCTGCTCCATCCAAGCTATAGTTGCCTTTTAAAACCCAACCAGGGAAAATAAGTTTTTGTTTCCTTGCTTGCATTACGGCCCATGGCTCTCTTGCTATGCCACTGCAGTGCAACTTGAGAAGAGATGAGGGTTCTTATGTATGAGGCTTGGAGCTGTGATACCATCCAGATATAGGGGAGAAGATATCAGTCCTCTCTCTCACACAATCAAAAAACTGTCCTTTGTAAGGGTGGAAGATAATAGGATTTTCAAGAAAGAGAGTGTGCAAAGTTCCATAGTGGAGTTATTTGCAGTTTTATGTGATTCTTTAAAAAAAACTTCACATCTTTTTAAAAAAACAAAAAACTTTGCAAGCTTAGTGAAGTGTGAAGCTTGGGAAGTGTTTTTCAAAGGCCAACTTTAGGAGTGTACATTGTGGGTGGAAACCGTTCCTACTGCTGTTTAGAGCAATAGATAGACTGTCACTTCTCAGCAGCTGTGCCCCTTCTCTTCTTGGAAACCCCCACTCCCAGCAAAGTCCCAGTTTAGAGCCGAAGTCTACTACTCCACAGTAAGTTCCCTTGCCTAGAACTCTAACCACCCACTTCCACAATGTCACCTTCCTGGAGCCCCCACCACATCGCCTACCTTGCACTGTCCTTTGACGGGAGCTTTCTCTGCACCTTCTACCCTTGGTTGAGGATTGCAGCCATGATTTTCTCCATAGGATGTAATGCCCTTCAGTTGTGAGATAGCCTCCATCACTGCTGTAGGGCTAGGATGGTTAACCTCCTCGCACAAAACAATCAGACAAAGTGGAAAAACTTCACATGCAGGATAAAGTTTCTTACAGAAAGAGAAGGACTTTGAGTAATCAAGGTCCAGGATACACAAATCAGTGTACAAAGAGTATGCACTTCCTAAATTCATAAAATGGGGGGATACCTTTGGTATCACACCCATACCAAGAAAGGTCGGAGGAATATGGATATTCAGGAGCAAGAGCCCTCACCCACCCTATTGTGTGACATGCTTCATCATCAGGCAGCTCCTCATTGGGCCGGTGGTTCAATGTCCAACGGGCACCTCAAGGGGGCTCATTGCCAGAGAGCGTTTAAGATGTTTTTGCCATAATGAGCATAATGTGTATGTTGACTGTGTAGATTGGAAAGAAGAAGTGAGAAAGTATACAAATAACTAAGGGCCACCTATAGACTAGTTTATTATGATGGTGGATCTTGTACATATCTAAAAACAAGGTGAAACTTGTGAAGGAAATAATGTTCCTTCAAGGGATCAATTCAAGTGGAGGTCAACATGTTTCTTGCCAACATAGTCATGGATGATCTTAGGCAATTCGTCAGGACAGTTGAAAAACCCTAATCTGCATTGGGATTGGGACAGTACTAATTCATCAGGACAGTTGAAAAACCCTAATCTGCATGGGATTGGGACAGTACTCCAAATCGGTAAAGTGCCCAATCCGAATACCACCTTGATAGTGTGTTAAAACCAATACCTGTTGTAAAATAGTCGCATGAGTGAGAGTCCAACTGTAAAAAAGAGAGAGAATGAGTCTATACAAATATCTATTATCGATATACGTATTCCCACATGGTAGTGCAGTAGCGTATTAACTGGTGCACAATCCTGAAGTGAAGAGGGACCTGTAATGCCAGCAGTGGACAAAACATACATAGAACATATGACATTAAATAAGCATCTACTGTCTGATATTATAAAAAAGAAGCGAGGCATCATGATAATGGCAAGCAAATTCTGTCTATGGTGCCACCTGCAATGACAGACTGAACAAAACTCTCACAAAAAACATATAGGGGCCGATTACGATGTGGCCCGGAAAGTCTCCGACTGATGGTCGGAGTCTTTCCGGGCCTCATCTCGGTTTACTTTCCGACCGCTGCATTACAATGCTGGCGGTCGGAAACTAAACCGGACGGTCATTCCGGCTGGCTTCCAACGGGCTCAAGTAGCCCGTTGGCCAGTCAGAGGCCGGCCCGTAATCCAAAAAGGCGGTCTTTCTGCCCTACGATGCACGGTTTCTGGCAGGATTTCCATGCCGGCCTTTCCGACATGGAAACCCTGTTGGAAAGCATGTTTGGGGGCCCCTAGCAAGGCCTCTGCGGCCTCCGGTTGAGGGCAGAGGGGGCACCTAAGGTGCCCCCTGTTAATCCCTGCACCCCGTGGCAGGCACCTTGAGGTGCCTGCCACGGGGTGCAGGGATTAACATCACCTCCCATTTCCCTATGGGAGCATGTAATACGGCCGGTTTACGTCCGTAATACATGCTCCCATAGGGAAATGTCAGAATGCGACTGAACAGTGTTCGTCGCATCCTAATCAGGAGGTCGGGACCGCCGACCGGAGGTTGGTCGGTCCCAATTCCGAGATGGCGTCCGCCGACATCATAATAGGCCCCCTAATGTAAATCACAGCAAGGCAACTATGTCCATATTTCGTGAAGGGCAGATCATAAATCATACCTCGTTTCTTATCCTGTCAGATAAGAGTATATGCCTCTTAGGTATTGCAGGAAAAAGCAATGGTAGCACATTTAATGATGAAGTGCATGAATCCTTACCTTAAGTTCACCAAATCCACCTCAAACAGGGAACTTCCTTTTCTGGATCTGTCTATCACCATTACGGAGGGGAGGCTTACTACCAGTACATGAAAAAACCTACTGATTGCAAATCCTCTTATTATATGACAGTCATCACCCCAAGGCCCTTTGGGATAATCTCCCCTTCGGCCAATTCTCGAGGGTCCGCCTCAACAGTCAATCAATCAAGCATTTGTATAGCGCGCTACTCACCCGGAGGGTCTCAAGGCGCTAGGGGAGGGGGTCCGCTACTGTTCGAACAGCCAGGTCTTGAGTTGCTTCCTGAAGGAGAGGTGGTCTTGGGTCAGGCGGAGGTGGATGGGTAGGGAGTTCCACGTCTTGGCAGCCAGGTAGGAGAAGGATCTTCCTCCCGTTGTGGCTCTTCGGATGCGGGGGACGGCGGCGAGGGCGTGGTTGGTCGATCGTAGCTGGCGGGTGGGAGTGTAGAAGGTCAGACGGTCGTTGAGGTATCTGGGGCCTTGGTTGTGGAGAGCTTTGTGTGCGTGGGTGAGGAGTCGGAATGTGATTCTCTTGCTGACGGGGAGCCAGTGCAGGTCTCTCAGGTGTCCGGCGATGTGGCTGTGTCGGGGGATGTCCAGGATGAGTCGAGCTGAGGCGTTCTGGATGCGTTGGAGTCTTTTCTGAAGTTTGGCTGTGGTTCCGGCGTAGAGGGAGTTGCCGTAGTCCAGTCGGCTGGTGACGAGGGCCTGGGTGACCGTCTTCCTGGTTTCGGTGGGGATCCACCGGAAGATCTTCCGCAGCATGCGTAGGATGTTGAAGCAAGACGAGGAGACGGCGTTGACTTGTCTGGTCATTGAGAGGGAGGAGTCCAAGATGAAGCCCAGGTTGCGTGCGTGGTCCGTTGGTTTGGGTGCGTTGCCCAGGGCAGGGGGCCACCAGGAGTCGTCCCAGGCGGAGGGTGATGATCCTAGGATGAGGACTTCCGTCTTATCTGAGTTCAGTTTCAGGCGGCTGTTCCTCATCCACTCGGCCACGTCCTTCATCCCTTCATGTAGGTTGGTTTTGGCGGTTGTGGGGTCGTTGGTGAGGGAGAGGATCAGCTGGGTGTCGTCGGCGTAGGAGATGATGTTGAGGTTGTGTTGGCGTGCGATGGCTGCGAGGGGGCTCATGTAGACGTTGAAGAGGGTGGGGCTGAGTGATGATCCTTGTGGTATGCCGCAGATGACTTCGGTGGCCTCGGAACTGAACGGGGGAGGCGGACTCTCTGGGTTCTTCCGGCGAGGAAGGAGATGATCCACTCCAGTGCCTTCTCTTGGATTCCGACGTTGTTCAGGCGTTGCACTAGGGTGCGGTGGCAGACTGTGTCGAACGCTGCGGAGAGGTCCAGGAGGATGAGGGCCGCTGTTTCCCCGTTGTCGAGCAGGGCTCGGATGTCGTCGGTGGCTGCGATGAGGGCGGTCTCGGTGCTGTGGTTGGCCCGGAAGCCGGACTGTGAGTGGTCGAGGGATCCATTCGTCTCGATGAAGGCGGCCAGTTGTCTGTTGACGGTCTTCTCGATGACTTTGGCAGGAAAAGGAAGGAGCGAGATGGGGCGGTAGTTTTTGAGGTCGGTGGGGTCCGCTGACGGTTTCTTCAGTAGGGCGCAGAGTTCGGCGTGCTTCCAGCTCTCTGGGAAGGTGGCGGTGTCGAAGGAGGTGTTGATGATGTCCCGGAGGTGGGGTGCAATGACGGCGTCGGCCTTGTTGAAGATGTGGTGAGGGCAGGGGTCGGTTGGTGATCCGGAGTGGATGGAGTTCATCGTGCGGATAGTGTCTTCGGTGTTGATCGGGGTCCAGGCTCGGAGGGTGGAGGTGGGGGACGTTGGAACGGTTGTAGGGTACGTCGGCTGTGTGCTGAAACTGTTGTGTATGTCTGCGATCTTGCTGTGGAAGAACGAGGCGAGCGAGTTGCAGAGGTCTTGCGAGGGGGTGATGTCGTTGTTTCCGGCGCTGGGGTTCGAGAGCTCTTTGACGATGATGAAGAGTTCCTTGCTGTTGTGGGCGTTGTTGTCCAGTCGTTCCTTGAATGCGGTTTTCTTGGTGGTGTGGATCAGCTGGTGGTGTTTTCGGGTGGCGTGTTTGAGGGTGGTCATGTTGTCTGCAGTCGGGTCTCTGCGCCATGCTTTCTCGAGGGCCCGGCAGTTCTTCTTGGATTTCTTGAGTTCGTCGGTGAACCAGGGTGCTTTCTTGTTGCCTGGTCTGATTGGGGGTCTTCAATGGGGCGAGGATGTCAGCGCAGTTGGTGATCCATCTTGTGAGGTTGCTGGCGGCTTGGTTGGGGTTCGTTGAGCTGGCGGGAGGGTTCTGGCTCAGGGATGTGGTGAGTTGGTCGGTGGTGATCTTGTTCCAGCTTCTGCGCGGGAGCTGTTGCGGGTGGTGGTTCGTGGTGGTCCTGCTGAAGCTTAAGTGGACGCAGCTGTGGTCTGTCCAGTGGAGTCCGGTGGTGTGGCTGAAGGAGATGTCCTTGCTGGAGGAGAAGACGGGGTCAAGCGTGTGGCCGGCGTGGTGTGTGGGGGTGGTCACCAGTTGCTTGAGTCCGTGGTTGGTGAGGTTGTCCAGCAGGGTGGTGGTGTTGCGATCGTTGTTGTTCTCTAGGTGGAAGTTGAGGTCCCCAAGGAGGATGTAGTCGGCCGAGAGGAGGGCGTGCGGGCTGATGAGGTCGGCGATGTCTTCGGTGAATTGTGTGCGTGGTCCTGGGGGTCTGTAGATGAGGGTGCCTCTGAGGGTGGTCTTGGGGTCGGTGTGTATCTGGAAGTGCAGGTGTTCGCCGGCTGTGAAGGTGTCGTCGGAGTTGGTCGTAATGCGGATGATGTTCTTGTGGACGATGGCGATGCCTCCTCCGGTCTGGTTGGCGCGGTCCTTTCGGGTGATCTTGTATCCGTCCGGGATGGCTATGGCGATGTCGGGCGCTGAGGAGGCGTTCATCCATGTTTCCGTGAGGAAAGCGACGTCTGGTGATGTGGAGTCGAGCAGGTTCCAAAGTTCCACGGCGTGTCTGTGGACGGAGCGGGTGTTGAGCAGGATGCACTTCAGGTGGTTGCTGCTGGTGCTCGGCGTGGCGGGTGCGGTGCAGGTCCGGAGGCAGGAGAACTTGCAAGATTGGCAGGCGAAGGGTCCGTGGGTGCGTCCTGGGGTGGCACGGTGGCAGCCGGGATTCGGCCGGTGTTGAGTGCGTTGAGGGTGGCGGTGTCGTAGGTCCGGTGGGTGGGTTGGCTGCTGCGGGGGCCAGGGGTTCTGGCGCTGGGCGCGGTCCAGTCGCGGACGGGCGCAGACGGGCTTGCCTTAGGCGCGCCTTCGGCGCGCCAGCGGCGCGGCGCGCAGCGGCCGCCATTTATGGGGAGGTGGGAGGGAGGAGCAGCTGGGAGGCGGGAGGCAGGGGCAGCGAATGGGCAGTCAGGGGCGGGGCCGCAGGGACGCAGCGGCGGGAATGGCGAGAGGCAACGGGGGTACAGAAGGAAAAAAGGGGCGAGAAAGCAGACAAATGCGGGCACAGTACAAATGGGGCAACGGGGGTACAGAAGGAAAAAAAGGGGCGAGAAAGCAGACAAATGCGGGCACAGTACAAATGGGGCAACGGGGTACAGAAGGAAAAAAGGGGCGAGAAAGCAGACAAATGCGGGCACAGTACAAATGGGGCAACGGGGGTACAGAAGGAAAAAAAGGGGCGAGAAAGCAGACAAATGCGGGCACAGTACAAATGGGGCAACGGGGTACAGAAGGAAAAAAGGGGCGAGAAAACAGACAAATGCGGGCACAGTACAAAAGGGGCAACGGGGGTACAGAAGGAAAAAAAACAGCAGCACTGTCACACCTGTTGAAAACCAGGCTAGGTCCTTGAAGGACATCCAGGGAGAGAGGAATTATCCTTCACACATTATCATCACAGCTCGTAAAAGGGACAGAAAAAACCATTGTGAAGCCCTTCTTGAAACCAAACCTAAAAGACCTGGTTACACACTTACCTGTGTGACCACCTATATGCCCAATTCTAACAGCATTCAAAAGATTAGTCACAAACGCTGGGGTAGTCTACAAACAGGTTCCCTAGATAGCCCTGCTCCCCGGTTCGCTTTTAAACAGACAAGTAATTTACAGGATATGTTGGTACATATTAGACCACAAAATTCACCATGGAAAGAACAGAGTAACTTATGGGACCTACAACCCATCACGGGCCATCACCCGTGTGGGACCTGTAGTGTATGTCACCTAACTAAACCCAGTAATGAGATATTGTTAGACAACATACATACCTGGACACTGACAAGCCATACAAACTGCAACACTAAGAATTGCATTTACATGATAGCATGTCCATGTGGTCTCAAGTACATTGGCATGACCACTAGCTCTGTCAAAGGTCGAATAAATGAACATCCGAGTGGCATAAGATGCCAAAAGATAACCACCAAGATGAGCGCACATTTTCGAGATATGCATCACAACACAGATGATGTAAACTGGGTTATCTTGGAAACCCAGCATAGCGCGAATAGGAATGCTCTACTTTACAGAGCAGAACTGGGTGTTTCATCTGTAGACCCATATCACTGGCCGTAATGACGATATATCTTGGAGAGAACTGGATCAACGCTAATCGTTGAAGTCAGAATTGACCATCCACCCTGAGATATCCCTCTTTTACACTTTGCACAACATTTAAATCAGCAAAATTCCTTTTCTGTTCAGTACAATTTTCTTCCTCCCATGGGCCACATGCCTGTTTTTCTGCACTTAATTAAGGAATTGAGCAGGTTAGGTGACTTCCTTTTTATTTTTTATTTCCATCTTCACTGAATTTCTAGGCTGTTCAATAAATCCATGGCTTTTTCCTTGGATATTATTGTGAAACCGGCCATCCCAATATGGCAGACCAGTTTTCTTCTCCTTGGTGCTATCCTTTTCCTTTTCCTGGTGCTGCACGTTAGATTCACATGTGGCCCGCCTACTGATGCAAATGCACAGCGCCCACAGCGGCATCTTAAGCCACGACCTCTGCTTCCTGGATACTTCAGGATTGCAGAGAGGGGTAGATCACTGGCAGTTGACCACGCATGATGCCATATGTACTTTCCTCAACCCCCTGTCCGTGGTGCCTATCGCTGCCAGGGTTGTTGCTTACCTTGATTTTATTATTTCTTTGTCTTTCAGCAAAACCACACAATGCACTGCTTTTTCTTGCAATACCTAAGGGGCATGTAGTCTTTTCCGACAGGGTAAGAAACAATATATGATTTATAAGCTGCTCTTCACTATGTATGAACACAGTTGGTTTGCAGTTACTTACATTATATATTCTTTGTGTGAGTTTTGTTCAGTCTGTCATTGTGGATGGCACCTTAGACAGGATTTGCTTGCCACCATCATGATGCCTTGCATCTTTTTTATGATATCCAACAGAAGATGCTTATATAATGTCATATGTTTTATGTATGTTTTGCCCAATGCTCTCATTACAAGTCGCACCTCACTTCAAGATTGTGCATCAGATAATACGCTACTGCACTACCATGTGGGAATACGTATACAGATAATAGATATTTGCGTGGACTCATTCTCTCTCTTTTTTACAGGTTGGACTCTCCCTCATATGACTAGTTTACAAGAGGTATTGGTTTTACCACAATATCTAGGTGGTTTTCGGATTGGGCGCTACTGTCCCAATCTCATGCGGATTAGGGTTTTTCAACGGTCCTGATGAATTGCCTTAGATCATCTGTGACTACTCTGTTGGCAAGAAACATGTTGACCTCCACTTAAATTGATCCCTTGAGATATGAAGGAACATTATTTCTTTCACAAGCTTCACCTTTTTTTTTTTAGATATGACAAGATTCACCATTATAATAAACTAGCCATTAAGGGGCCGATTCCGATCTCGGTCGGAGGCGCACCCAATACCATTCGGTCGGGAAAAAAGCCATGCGAAAGCCTGTTTCCCGACCGATCCGTACAGCACACCGAACGAGTAAGTACAATGCACACAACAGCACAGAATCCGGCCGAGCCGTACTCACACAAACCAGGTCCTGTTCTCCGACCGAGGCGAAACCGGAAACGCTGAATCGAGTCGCACGGAAGGGAAAATGCAGCTCCGTCCGGCCAAACAAGTACGATGCGCTTCCCGTACGCGCCGAACCCGTCGCTACGCACGGCACGTCAAAGCATCCGGGAGAGGCGCACATAAGCTCCGATTCGCGCCACAACACAATCCACGGCTACGAGACGAACACGCCAGCGACGAGGACGATGCGAAGCGACGAGGACGACGCGAAGCAACGAGAAGGACGAACGACACGAACCAACCATGAATCCCTTCGTCCCGATCATACCAATATTCTACATTTACTACCGGAACAGGCACGGACGCGTATGGCGCAGAAGGTAAGTCAGACACCAACCACAAAACACATACAACACGTACACGACACATCACACACACACAGAGGGATGCAGAATATACTTACACCAGCAACAGCAGCACCATAGGGGCGGGATGCCCATCACCAATGCCACATATGCACACAGGGGCCTGAATGCGCACCACCACCCCTACCCAGGGGGCAGGATGCCTACCACTACTACCACCCTCACCCAGGGGGGCTGGATGCCTACCACTACCACCCTCACCCAGGGGGCTGGATGCCTACCACCACTACCACCCTGAGCCAGGGGGGGCTGGATGCCTACCACTACTACCACCCTTAGCCAGGGGGGGCTGGATGCCCACCACCACCTTTAGCCAGGGGGCTGGATGCCTACCACTAATACCACCCTGAGCCAGGGGGCTGGATGCCTACCACTACTACCACCCTGAGCCAGGGGGCTGGATGCCTACCACTACTACCACCCTTAGCCAGGGGGCTGGATGCCTACCACTACTACCACCCTGAGCCAGGGGGCTGGATGCCTACCACTACTACCACCCTTAGCCAGGGGGCTGGATGCCCACCACCACCCTGAGCCAGGGGGCTGGATGCCTACCACTACTATCACCCTTAGCCAGGGGGGGCTGGATGCCTACCACTACTACCACCCTTAGCCAGGGGGGGCTGGATGCCTACCACTACTACCACCCTTAGCCAGGGGGGCTGGATGCACACCACCACCCTTAGCCAGGGGGGCTGGATGCCCACCACTACTACCACCCTGAGCCAGGGGGGCTGGATGCCTACCACTACTACCACCCTGAGCCAGGGGGTTGGATGCCTACCACTACTACCACCCTGAGCCAGGGGGCTGGATGCCTACCACTACTACCACCCTGAGCCAGGGGGCTGGATGCCTACCACTACTACCACCCTTAGCCAGGGGGGCTGGATGCCCACCACCACCCTTAGCCAGGGGGCTGGATGCCTACCACTACTACCACCCTGAGCCAGGGGGCTGGATGCCTACCACTACTACCACCCTGAGCCAGGGGGGCTGGATGCCTACCACTACTACCACCCTGAGCCAGGGGGCTGGATGCCTACCACTACTACCACCCTTAGCCAGGGGGCTGGATGCTCACCACCACCCTTAGCCAGGGGGGCTGGATGCCTACCACTACTACCACCCTGAGCCAGGGGGCTGGATGCCTACCACTACTACCACCCTTAGCCAGGGGGGCTGGATGCCCACCACCACCCTTAGCCAGGGGGGCTGGATGCCTACCACTACTACCACCCTGAGCCAGGGGGGCTGGATGCCTACCACTACTACCACCCTTAGCCAGGGGGCTGGATGCCTACCACTACTACCACCCTTAGCCAGGGGGGCTGGATGCCCACCACCACCCTTAGCCAGGGGGGCTGGATGCCTACCACTACTACCACCCTGAGCCAGGGGGCTGGATGCCTACCACTACTACCACCCTTAGCAAGGGGGGCTGGATGCCTACCACTACTACCACCCTTAGCCAGGGGGACTGGATGCCCACCACCACCCTTAGCCAGGGGGCTGGATGCCCACCACTACTACCACCCTGAGCCAGGGGGCTGGATGCCTACCACTACTACCACCCTGAGCCAGGGGGCTGGATGCCTACCACTACTACCACCCTTAGCCAGGGGGCTGGATGCCTACCACTACTACCACCCTGAGCCAGGGGGGCTGGATGCCTACCACCACTACCACCCTCACCCAGGGGGGGCTGGATGCCTACCACCACTAGCACCCTGAGCCAGGGGGCTGGATGCCTACCACTACTACCACCCTTAGCCAGGGGGGCTGGATGCCCACCACCACCCTTAGCCAGGGGGCTGGATGCCTACCACTACTACCACCCTGAGCCAGGGGGCTGGATGCCTACCACTACCACCACCCTGAGCCAGGGGGCTGGATGCCTACCAATACTACCACCCTTAGCCAGGGGGGCTGGATGCCTACCACTACTACCACCCTGAGCCAGGGGGCTGGATGCCTACCACTACTACCACCCTTAGCCAGGGGGGCTGGATGCCCACCACCACCCTTAGCCAGGGGGCTGGATGCCTACCACTACTACCACCCTGAGCCAGGGGGCTGGATGCCTACCACTACTACCACCCTTAGCCAGGGGGCTGGATGCCTACCACTACTACCACCCTTAGCCAGGGGGCTGGATGCCCACCACCACCCTTAGCCAGGGGGGCTGGATGCCCACCACTATTACCACCCTGAGCCAGGGGGCTGGATGCCTACCACTACTACCACCCTTAGCCAGGGGGGCTGGATGCCTACCACTACTACCACCCTGAGCCAGGGGCTGGATGCCTACCACTACTACCACCCTGAGCCAGGGGGCTGGTTGCCTACCACTACTACCACCCTGAGCCAGGGGGCTGGATGCCTACCACTACTACCACCCTTAGCCAGGGGGCTGGATGCCTACCACTACTACCACCCTGAGCCAGGGGGGCTGGATGCCTACCACTACTACCACCCTTAGCCAGGGGGCTGGATGCCCACCACCACCCTTAGCCAGGGGGGCTGGATGCCTACCACTACTACCACCCTGAGCCAGGGGGCTGGATGCCTACCACTACTACCACCCTTAGCCAGGGGGCTGGATGCCTACCACTACTACCACCCTTAGCCAGGGGGCTGGATGCCCACCACCACCCTTAGCCAGGGGGGGCTGGATGCCTACCACCACCCTTAGCCAGGGGGGGCTGGATGCCTACCACTACTACCACCCTGAGCCAGGGGGGGCTGGATGCCTACCACCACCCTTAGCCAGGGGGGGCTGGATGCCTACCACTACTACCACACCCACTCATAGGATGGACAATGCATGACACAACCAGCACACCACAACCTAGGGAATGCAAGAAAAAGACATCCCCCAACACCATGACAAGCGTGTGTAGACTGTGTCAAATGCCTACAACACCGAACATGACTTTGAACATACAATGTGACCTCCTAGCACATGTGCCACACATATATGTGTGTGGCACCCACAATGCAAGCAGGCCATGACCATTGTGGCAATGGGGTCCAAACCCCCATCATCACAGTGAGCAAAATGTAAGTGTGGGGTCCATAGCTGAAGCACATTTTGAACATTGTGGCAATGGGGTCTAAACCCCCATCATCACAGTGAGCAAAATGTAAGTGTGGGGTCCATAGCTGAAGCACATTTTGAACATTGTGGCAATGGGGTCTAAACCCCCATCATCACAGTGACCAAAAGGTAAGTGTTGACAAAGAAAGAGCTGCAACTGCCAAACTGCATGGATGATTCCTGGTCACAGAACAAAAAACACATCAGTGGCAAAGTAGTGTATGTGTCCCATTGCAACATAAATTGGGTGAGCCAAATACTGCAGTGCAAATAAGACATACCTTTGGCCATGTGCAGACAAACAACACCCATTGGGGCTGACACTGTCAACATTCATCAATGACACAATGACAGAAGTGACCATCAGAATGCAGACCCACATATTTGCACCAATGGGCACACAAATGCAGATACCCTGTGGAGACTGCAGATGTGAGGTGAACAGATACCATACCATGGCAGCAATGGGACACACAAACCATGATCATTGTGCTGACCGATGACCTAGGAGTTCCAGGGACAGCAGGGGAAACCCACCAAACTACATACAGCCAATGGCACACCCAAGATATGCCAATGCAGTGGTGCAGATGCACAAACACAAACAGGCAGACCCACACTGCACATCATACACAACAGGTGAGGGGGGTGCCAGTGTCCCCAGGCAACCACACAACACATGAGGAGACCTGAATACCAATCATACAGATGTGCATACAGTGCCACACAAAGGTAACTCATGGATCCAAATCCCCTATGTGGGCAAGCAGGCATTGTCAGATGAGAGGGAGCACAAATCACACATGTCACACAGGCACGTAGGAACAGCAACTGACACAGCAAGACACAGACACACCACAGCACCACCCCCAGGGCCCCCACAATGTGGTGACCCTGGGCTGCATTACAATCCCACTGTGATGACAAAGCTAAATGTGGTTCACACTGTGAACCACAGTCATGTGTCCTGAGCAACAAACTACCATCACACCTACACAAGCACAAATCAATCAGCATGGCCAGTAAGCCAAGGCCAACATGGAGGCAGGGGCCTAGCCGGGCAACAACTCTCATCTGCACACACTCAACACCACACCCCTCGACCTCCAACAATGTGCAGCAGTGAAGTACACATGCACTGGTGACATTGCACATGCACCCATGACTATTCCAGGGTGGTGGGTGGGAACCAAGGTGCAGAAACACATCACACATGGCCACTCAACAAGACTCCTGAATGTCTGACACACTGCACACTACGCTGTACATGGACATGACGGCAATACCACACCAACCAATGGGATCCCAGCCACAGTCACACACCAATGAAGAAGCCAAGGTCACCCACAAAGAACACACATAGACAACAACCAACATTGCAGCCCGGACCCTGAGGAGTGCCAGCAGTCACACACACAACGTGTCACAATCACTGAAAGATAACACAAACTGGAAATCACATGACAGGGGCAAACAACAAGTGCCAAGGGGAAACCTGACTGTGACCCATCTGCGTCTGCACACAAACTCAGCCCTGACAGCAAACACACCTATGGGTGACACCCTGATGACCAGTAATGTGCCATGCACCCACATCACAGAGAACCCAGGGAGAAGACTTTGGGGAACATAGGTCAACTCAGCAAGCATCACAAACAGGTACAACACTAGGGATCACAGCATGCACAGCTAAACGGAAGTGAACACACAGACATGCACATACAACACACACCTTGGGCACAGGCAATGTCACAGGTGTACACACTGCCATGAGGGGACTCCACTCCTGTGTGAGGAAAGCTGTGCCATATGTTGCCTCAGTAGGGCCCCATCATGTCAGCTGAGCACTTGGTCACACAATCAACAATTAGCACCAAATGAGGGCTCCCGTCACATCAGCCTGGTCATGGAAGTTCCAACGGAATCATCAGCACAGATCCAACACACTTGTATAGCAATGTTGCACTGACTACACGGATGAGTCCTTCCCCATTGATGCCCAAACCTGCATGTCCAGTGGAGATGGCCACACGGTCAGGGAAGTAGACGAATTGAACAATGGCAGGCACAACAGATGTGCAGGGGTGGAAGCCACAGATGTGAAATAGCTAATCTAAGTAGGCAATCCCATTGCCAAATACTGAACACATGACACCCTCAGATGCTGCTATGGATGACATGGATACACCACAGGATAGGACACATTCCCCCTGGACCACATGGGTTCCTGCACAGTAACACTTCATTATCATGAGACCAAATATCACCATCACTGCAGCAAGGGCATGGTTAGCATCATCAACAACATGTACATCAGAAGCATAAGCACTAGAGAACAGAACGTTGCTTTATTCAGCATATGTGTGGAATGAAAACAAAGTCCAGAAAAACACAAAGGCCAATGGCCAGTCCATTGTCAAAGTCCAAACTTGGTGACAGTGGCAGATGTCACCCTGCGCATGCCTGCACAAAACCAGGGACAATCCACTAGGAGGGGCAACCGGGGGGGCAGGCCAGGCACCGCAGGGACAGGATCAGGGCTCACCAGGAGAAAGCAGGGAAGGGGTGGTGGGTGCTGGAGAGCCACTGACAACTGCAGTGGAGGTGTCTGACATGGTGTGTGCCGGCACAACTGGGGGCATGACTCAGATGTTGTGGGTGCCGGCACGACTGCAGTGGACCCTGCAGATGGAGTGGACAGGTCCGCCACTGCAGTGCCCAAGTCAGACAGGGTGGTAGTGGACTCCACTGCAGTGCCTACCACCAGGGGAGGAGAATGGGGAACAGGCAAGGTGGGCTGGACAGAGGGGAGGACACCCTCACCCCATCAGTGGCACAGACAAGCGCAGCGGGGGGTGTGGTGCCGGGAGAGCAAGTGCCAGGGGGAGAAGGCCGGATCCTCTTGGGGATGGTATATCTGTGGGTGGGGGAACCTGGGGCAGGGTGTGGTGGGGGCACCTGTGGAGTGGGGGCCTGAGGGATGGAGGAAGGAGACCTGGTGCCTGAGCTGCAGGGCGGCGGCGGGGCCTTGCTCTTACGACTCCGGGGGGACTTGCGGGTGGGGGCCTCAGTCTGTCTGCGCCTGGGGGAGGGTGTCCGGGGGCGAGGGGCACTCTGCTCCGTGTGGGTGGGCTTCCTCTTCCCCCTGGATGCTGGAGCAGCTGGATCGGAGGGGAAGAGGCCGAGGTCACTGAGGAAGAGGCGCTGGGTCTTTGGGGTTGCAGGTGAGGCAAGGGAGGGTGTTTTGGAGGGAGAGGCAACTGAGGACTGCGCAGTGCTCGTGGATGCGTGTGTGTGTTCCAGGGCCCCATCCCCTGTGAGTCTGGTTTCAGTCCCCTGACTGTGCGTGCGTGTGCGTTTTGTTTGTGGTGTGTGTGTCTGTGTGCTGGATGTGTGTGTGCTGGTGTGTGCCTGTGCCGGTGTGTGTGTGCTTGGGACGGGTAAGGTGCTGGGGAGTGTGGATGGAGCAGAGGCAGGAGGGGTGAGGGACTGTCTGAGGAGGGACACTGCTGCCGTCAGGGAGGTGTCCATGGACCTATTGCCCCTCTGTAGGTCAGACATGCCCGATGAGATGCCCTCCATGAACGACACCAGCTGAGTCAACAGAGCGGTGTGCGCATGGAGGACACTCAGCATGGCTGTCTGCCCTACATGGAGCTGGCGAAGGAGGTACACAGACTCCTCACTCAGGGCAGCAGGGGACACAGGGGCAGGGGGTGCGGTGCCTGGCCCAAAGGAGACACACTCCCGAACATGGGAGCCTCCACGGACCTGGGGAATGGGAGCCGATGGGAGGGCGGTGGTGGTGCTGGTGGTTGCGGGGACAGCAACACTAGCTGGGGTGTGGTGGCTGCTGACACCCGCCTCCATAAGGGAGTCATCCTCCGAGTTGCTCTGGTCCTCAGCTGAGGTGGATGGTGCTGAGGACTCCTCGGTGTGGCTCCCCTCGCCCTCCGTGCCACTGGGTCCCTCCGACCACTCCTCGGCTGCTGACCCAGTCTGGCTCTCTGGCTCCTCCTGGTCCGTGGAGCTGTCCCCTTCCGTGGCCATGGATGTATCTGCAAACAATGGGGAAACAGACAGACATCAGTCACCTGCACCAAACGCACACACCACTGTGAGCACAGCACATTACAGAGCAAGCCCTGGCATCATAAGTTGTACATTGCTAAAAGTGCCCTAACTGAACAGGAGCAGCCAATTGTCAGTCTGATGCCAACCATGGCACTCACATCCCACATGGCCTTGCACCCATCTGTCTGGTGTCTGTTGGATTGCAACACCCCAGTGTGGACACATGCACCAACTACACAGTAGTTGGACAGTGCAGAGGACACGGTGTAGCATGTGGACATGCACACATCACAGCTCTTGCCACTGAGTCAGTACAGGTTTCCGGATGAAAGGGATGCCCAGAGTCAAATAGGAAATGCATGTGATGCATACCAGCGACAGACACCATGATGCACCCATGTCCTGATAGCCATCGCCACAATGGTGTGCATGTAGCACATGTCACTCCCCTGCAGGATCACCAATAAGTAGACACATGCCATGGCGGAGGCATGACTGCTAAGTCATACATCACTGTCTCAGTGATGTATGACTTGGCAGCCAGACAACAACACTCTGCACTGTGTCACAATAGTAGGTCATGGGGAATGCAAGTCCTGGAGCTGCACAAGTGCACATGTACATCCCCCCACAACACATCATCTTAACCCTCATCTGTCCAGGTCATACCTATTGGACATATGGGAGACCTGTGACACTACCCTCTGAACCTGAGCCCCTCACAATCTGCTGTGAATGGGGAACAGCTGCCTGAACTTCACATTCGCATACCCCAGTCTGCACGGGCAGCTGATCAAACACCTATGTGACACACAAGTATCGTCTCCTATGGTCACATCTCCAGTGGCATGCTGAGCCCCTACCAAGAAACACCCCAGCAGTCCTGGCAACTAATCCACAGCACACTGACACAGAGGCAGACACCTGAGGGGTCAAATCACTGCGCACAATGTGTCAGCTGATACACTGGAGTGGGAGTACAGAGTGCATTGCATGGCCTGGAGTAGGCATGACTGTCCTGCCCCACATGAATGAGGGATGAGCCCTGGACAGTGGATAGCTGGCTATGTATGTGTGACACACGTAATCTGCACACTCCTGGGGCCCAAACATTGTTCCCACCCGCTGCATGGGCGTGTGCCACATACCCCAGGCACATGTGGTGGCTCAGCTCAGCAAGTGGACCGCATATCAAAGCAACACGCAGATTACATGTCCGAACACAGGCGTTGTGTGAACAATGGACCCACCCATGATGCCCACAACAGAGTTAGGGAAACAGATGCTGTCCCCCACCTTTAGTGAAGCAAACTGCAAGGACACAGTCCCAAGTGACACAATTCCTTGAATGTAAGGGCCACACCTGGGTATCAGATGAGGAGTGGGCAGTGCACAATAGAGGGACATGGCTCCTGGACATCATGACTGCTGCACTGTGGCAGTTGAACCAGGCCAGAGGAGGGCACAAAGCATGCAATACAGAGTTCACAGTGCAGTCTTTGACTCACCCCCTCCTTGCTGCTGTCTGGCCTTCAGCTGCCCATCCAGGTCTGGAAACACCACCGCCAGGATCTGGAGCATGTGGGGGTCAGGGTCCGTGTTCCGCCCCTCCTGCGAGGAGGCGACAGCTTCAGCTGGACCCGTGCAATCCTCCGGGTCCAGCCCCGAAGGTCCTGCCACCTCTTCTGGCAGTTGCGGATCCGGCGCTTGTAGACCCCCACGGACCGGACAGCCCGGACGATGTCCTTCCAGATCTCCTGCTTCCGATGGGCATTAACCTGTCAGGATGACAAAGTGAAAAGGCCATTACTACACATGCAACATATCCGTGCATGACACAGTTGTATATACATGTCTCAATCACAGGGGCACATGATGTACACAGGCAGTGCAAAGCTGCCCATGGACAGTTTGCCAGACGTCACTACATGGTATCATTGCATGGGAAGTAAAACCTTGTTCAAATGCACTGTCACTGCACCATACCTGTCCAGTGCATGTCACTACACACTATGGGGGTGACAACTACTCAGTGAGCCTGCTAGCCAGTGGCGTGCAGACTTTCAGCCTTGCTAGTCAGACAATATGCACATTCAGAAAGGCAGTGCACAGAACACTCACCTGCTCCACTGGTGTCCCATACAGCTTGCTGTACTGTGGAAGTAGGCTGTCCAGCAGGGCCTGGTTCTCCTCAAGGCTGAAGGCTGGGGCTCTCTCCACAGTACGTGCCATTGCAGGGTCCAGAGGGGCAGAGACAGCAGCAGTGCAGTGGCAGATGTCGTCCTGGAGCATGTAGTGCAGGCAAGTGAGCTCTCAGGGGAACAGCCAGCAATATATATGTGCTGGAGAGGCAGATACTGTCCCTTGTGTCCATAGTGATAGGTCCAAGTCGTTTGCATCTTCTGAATCTGGCCAATCCATGGAATAGCAGCACCAATACACGCCCACAGCATCCTTCAAATCTTCAACTTCATGACATACATGATTTTGCAACATTGTTGTGGGTGACCAACTGAATTTCCAGCAACCGACTCGTTCGAAATTCGAAAACGCGTCCGTTGCCAGGCAAGGCCATTGTCAATGGGTGCGCACCGATCGGTCCATTGCGGTACAACGCGTACAGGGGTACAACGCGTACCCGCACACATTGAATGCAATGGGCCGGCCGGGGCACCGATCGGTCCATTGCGGTACAACGCGTACAGGGGTACAACGCGTACCCGCACACATTGAATGCAATGGGCCGGCCGGGGCACCGATCGGTCCATTGCTGATCAACGCGTACAGGGGTACAACGCGTACTCGCACACATTGAATGCAATGGGCCGGCCGGGGGCACCGATCGGTCCATTGCAGTACAACGCGTACAGGGGTACAACGCGTACTCGCGCACATTGAATGCAATGGGCCGGCCGGGGCACCGATCGGTCCATTGCAGTACAACGCGTACAGGGGTACAACGCGTACCCGACACATTGAATGCAATGGGCCGGCCGGGGGCACCGATCGGTCCATTGCGGTACTAACGCGTACAGGGGTACAACGCGTACCCGCACACATTGAATGCAATGGGCCGGCCGGGGGCACCGATCGGTCCATTGCAGTACAACGCGTACAGGGGTACAACGCGTACCCGCACACATTGAATGCAATGGGCCGCCCGGGGGCACCGATCGGTCCATTGCTGATTAACGCGTACAGGGGTACAACGCGTACCCGCACACATTGAATGCAATGGGCCGGCCGGGGCACCGATCGGTCCATTGCAGTACAATGCGTACAGGGGTACAACGCGTACCCGCACACATTGAATGCAATGGGCCGGCCGGGGGCACCGATCGGTCCATTGCAGTACAACGCGTACAGGGGTACAACACGTACCCGCACACATTGAATGCAATGGGCCGGCCGGGGGCACCGATCGGTCCATTGCTGATCAACGCGTACAGGGGTACAACGCGTACCCGCACACATTGAATGCAATGGGCCGGCCGGGGGCACCGATCGGTCCATTGCTGTTCAACGCATCACTGTACAAGTGACTGGCATATGTCACCATGCCTGTCTCAGATGGACATATGCCAGCCACAGATAGCTCCCAGGGAGTGAGGGGCACACCTACATCACGACAGCCTGTCCAAACTTTATCATAAGGCATGTAAGGCTGCATTTCCTATTGTGTGTATGTTGGTGTACATGTTGTCCTGTGGGTGTCACCTGTGGGCAGCCACCCCCAGGCTGTGCACGTGTTCATGGGGACAGGATCCTGGGTGTTACGTGTACATGACCACTGTGATGTGCAACTGTTCATATCTGTGCATGTGCCATGGTCACATTTCACCGTGGTGTATGTGTATGTCATGTCACATACCCCGTGAGTCCCATGTGGGACGGTATGTTTGAGCCAGGGTGTCCCAGTGGCACAATAGTGATGGTCCTCCACAGTCTGTGTGCATGTAGTGTTTACAATGTCTCTGATTTCATGTGCACAATGGGAGACAGTCTCCACATCCACGTTGTGTGTGCATGGACTTTGATGTTGTACGTGTGTGTGTCACAGACGTCCATGTCTGTCCTGCCGTGGCAAGTGGGACCACTACCTGTGTGGGTAATGGTTGTTTTTCTGTGGTGTATACATGATACTCCATGTAATGCCAGTGTCCATGTGGCAATACAGGGTCCCTGGGAATGTACCTGTCGTTGAGCTGTGGTGCCTGGGGCACATCTGTCCTCACATGTCACTGTGGGGGGTGATTGTGACACGGCAGCAGGAGATGGGAACTGTGACACGGCCTCATGATATCCAATGGGCCAACCTGGGACTAATTGATGCCACTTGTTGGACCGTGTTGACAGATGTTGGCCATGTATGTACCATACATGTCCTTACGGAACTGCACACTTCATGTAGTTGTGCCTCATAATGATGTATGTTGGGATATTGAGTGTGTTCAATGCCGCATATGTGGGGTGACTGACAATCTTGCTTACTTCTCCTCTGCACTGCAGGGCTCCTGCTGTCCATCGACCATTCCCAGACCTGGCAACGATGGTGGAACGGGACAGCATCCGACGGTACCGCTTCACCAGGCAGCTGATTGAGGATTTGGCAGTGCAGTTGTCCCCACATTTGCAGCCTGGCCGGCCGTATCCTACAGCGCTGACCCCCAAGGTGAAGGTGATGGCAGCCCTACACTTCTTTGCCACCGGTACCTTCCAACATACTGTGGCGACTGCTGGTGGGATGTCACAGACCATGTTGAGCCGTGTGCTCCGCGATGTTTTGGCGGCAATGTTGCTATTCCTGAACCGGTACATCTATTTCTCTAGACTGCGACGACTCACTGACGTGAAGAGTGACTTTTATGCCCTGGGGAGGATGCCGCAAGTCATTGGCTCCAATTATGGGACACATGAAATGAAATGAAATTTGTACTTGTAAAGCGCACCCATACCCCCAAAGGGGTGTCCAGGCGCTGTACGCATACCGCTGTGGAACCCTTCCTGGCCTTTCCCTGTGAAATGTCCACTCCTGGGCACCCCCAGGGTGAAGCCAGGCATCCCAGCGCTGTTGGGGCCGTTGTGGAGATTAAGCAAGCTATTGCCCAGAGTTGCAGAGTGGGACCCATGATTAGAATAGGCACCGAGGCGAGAATTATCAGGTCCGAGGAAATTGAGCCCAAGACCCGCCGAGGCGGGAATTGAACCCTGGTCCCGGGCCAGATCTCTGCATCAGGGTCTGCCGCTCTAACCATTGAGCCACACTTCTCCACCTGTGGCTTTGGTACCACCACAGGCCCAGGAGCAGGCCTACAGGAACCGCAAGCACTACCACTCGGTCAATGCACTGGTGGTGTGTCTTGCAGACATGACCATCACACACGTGTGTGCCTGTTTCCCTGGTTCAGCACACGATGCCTTTGTGATGAGGAGTAGTCGCATCCCCAGGATGATGGCACAGATGCAGAACCAGCGTGCCTGGCTTGTCGGTGTGTACTGACTTTGTGCCATTGTGTGTGATCTGATCTGTAGTATTCCGCCCACTTTTCCAAGTCAGCTAATGTGCACTTGTCTGTCCGTAGGTGACTCGGGATACCCCAACATGCCGTGGTTGCTGACACCCCTCAGGAACCCTGTGACACCAGCCCAGATGCGCTACAATGAGGCACATGGTCGGACCAGGAGAGTGATTGAGCGGACATTTGGTCTCCTGAAGAGCCGCTTCCGCTGCCTGGACAAGACCGGAGGGTCCCTCCCATATGCCCCTGTGAAAGTGTGCAAGATTATCATCGTCTGCTGCATGCTCCACAACCTGGCAGTGCGGAAGGAGTTGCCTCTCATCCAGGATGACAATGACCAACATCCGCCACCTGTGGAGGATCCTGGCCTGGACCACGATGCCAGTGACGATGATGATGATGATGATGAGGGTGATGTCCGCACACAGCTCATCACCAACTTCTTTAGCTGAATGTGAGTATCCTGAGGTGTCATGTCAATGATGTGAGTTGGCATGATATGTGTAGGTGGTGCTCTGGTGATGTTGGAGTGTGTCCATGGGCTACTTGACTGGATGTGTGTTGCGATGTGTGCTTACAGGTGGGCTGTACTCCCCAACAGTGTTGACATGCTAACTTGGTTCTGGGTGGGTATCTTGTAACATGTATTGTGCATGAGTTTTGCTGTTCTGTCCTGTACTCCATTGCTTTTGACTGTGTGTCATTTCTGTCCTTCACAGGGTACTTTCAGATTCGTTTGGTCAACTGTGTCCACCGACGACCTTGATTGCACTTCCAGGGTGGTAGCTGTTGTGTCCCTACAGGTGATGTGCGCCACACCCATGGACTTCCTTCCGTCTACAGTTGTTGACTGTGTGCACACTGCCAGGTGGGATTACCTTGCATCTGTAGTGGTTACGACATGTTGCAACTGTGTAATAAACCTGTGCTTCACTTTGTGATGTGCGTTGTCTGTGGTCACACATTTGACTGCCATTTGCTTACTGCACCTGTGGGCTACTTGACTACAACTGGGAATGGGTGTGGTGTCTGTGCATTGCACCGTCTTCCCTGGCAACATCAGTGTAGGCAATGAGTCAGATGGCCTAGGTGTGTATGTGTTGTGTAGCCCTGGTGGTGTGTCTCCCTCATATGTGTCACGTTGCCTTTACTCACATGCCTGTGTTGTACTTGCTGTTGCAGTTCGCATACACAGTGTAATTTTGCAGTTCATCATCCCCATAACAGCACCCACGTTGGAATCACAACAGAGGCAAGTATGGTGTATTAGTGTGTTTATTGTGATACATTTGTGTGAATAGTGCATAGGATGGGTAGTGCTGTACATAAATCTTGCAATCAGAAGTTCCTAGGTGAATTGAAAGTCCTGGTAGACAGAATCCCCAGTATCGGGGCCACAGTTGTCTGAGACATTGGTCCAACTTGTACTCCCCATGCAATGTGTGGGAGTAGTGTTGCCGTCAACAGGGTGAACAGTCTCTGCACAAAGGTGAACATCCAGAACAGGTTCAGGCTTCCTGGGAGTTGCGCTTGGCCATCGGCCTCTCACTTGCCCCTCTTCGGACGACCCCTCTTCTTGGGGGGGGCCCCCCAAGTACAGGCTGCTGCGGTGCAGGGGACTCTCCGCCAGAGTCATCCTTCCTCCCTGTGGCAGTTGCAGTTTGGGCAGCACCAGATGTTGTTGGCACACAGGGAGGTGTGGACTCGTTGCTGTTCATCTGGCGGAGGCATTGTAAAATGTCCCTGTGCACCGCCGTCATCTCATGCAGTGCATCCCACTTGGACTCCACGCGGGACATGTGTGAGTCCACGCGGGACATGTGTGACTCCACGTGGGACATGTGAGAGTCCAAGCGGGCATGATGGGCAGCCTGCTGCTGTTTCATGTTTCTGAGGAGCCCCACTACCTGGCTGAGGTCTCCGGTGCTGGACTGGTTCGCATCAGCTATGCGTACCAGTTGTGGGTCATCATGCACACCAGCAACCTCTGCAAGCAACGACCTCTGTCTCCCACCCCTCCCACCACCCCTGCTGACATGTGCAGTGCGTGCAGTGGCACGCACAGATGACCCTGGTCCACCTTGGAGGTTGGTGGTGGTGGTGGTGTCCATGGCCCCAGGTTGGTCCAGGGTCCCTGTGCTGGTGTTGCTCCTTGTTCTGTCCATGTTGGCAGGGATGGTATTTGTGTTGACAGTCGTTGGAGGGGTGGGTGCAGGGGGTGCAGCTGGTGGTCCTGCTGGTGCTGCAGCTGGTGGTCCTGCTTGTGCTGCATGTAGACTTGCACCGGATGTGCCAGGTTGGTCTTCTTCGTCCGAGGTGGGCAGAGGCTGTACGACACCAGTGAGCTCCGCATCCTCTTGAGCCTGGGACTGGGACTCCTCAGCGTCTGCTGCTGTGTCCCCATCATCACCTGTTTTTGGGAGACACACACAATGTATGTTATGTTTCTGCAGGCATCAATGGTTGACACACCTGACAGTTGTGACTGTGCCTCTGGGTGCGGGCCTGTACATTGCATTGTCCTAAGTCGTCACAGTCAGGGGTTGATATTGGTGTGGCACATTGTCCTGCATTATTTGGGCATTTCTATGTATTTGTTGGGGTGTGAACATGGTCTGCATTGGTTGTGTTTGGTTGACAGCCGGCCCTCCTTCCCACCCACCCAGCCAGTCAGTTATCCCACCATGGACTGTGCTTGCATTGCAGGGAGTGGAAGTTGTCTCTCAGGATGTCAGTCAGTGGTGTCCTGCTGTTTGTTGGTGCACAGTTGCCAGCAGGGCCTTGTGCTCCCCACAGCAGTAGCCAGTGTCAGCCATCTTGTGAGTTCTTCTCCACTCCCTGTGATGTGAGCATGGTTCAGGGTGGTGTTGATGGGACAGTTGTGGGGGTGACCAATATCAGTGACTGCCACTCCCATCATGCTATTGCCTCCACCCCACTTGCCAGCATTCCCATACTTACTTGCTTTTGTGGGGAGTTCAGTGTGTGTGGGTGTGAGGGCAATGGCAAGATGGCTGACAGTGGTGTCCTGCTGTTGGTTGGTGTGCAGTTCCCAGCAGGGCCTTGTGCTCCCCACAGCAGTAGCCAGTGTCAGCCATCTTGTGAGTCCTTCTCCACTCCCTGTGATGTGAGCATGGTTCAGGGTGGTGTTGATGGGCCAGTTGTGAGGCTGAGCAATATCTGTGCCTACTACTCCCATCATGCTATTGCCTCCACCCCCTTCCCAGCATGCCCATGCTTCCTTCCTTTTGACTCTGCTTCCCTGTGGGGTGGGCTGGCTGTGCTGACAGGATGGCTGGGAGTGTTGTCCTGGCAGTTGTTTGGCTAAAAGTCCCAAGAGTGTCCCTGTGCTTCACACAACATAACCCAGGGTGGTGGTTCTTTGTGGGATCTTGAGTTAGGATGGGAGGCATTGCATTCTACCAGGTGGGTTCTGTGGAGTTTGTGTTGAGGGGGGTGTGAGGGGAGCTGCTTGTGACTATGGTCAGTGCTGCAAGTCCTCCTTCTCACCCAGCCAGCCAGATGTCCCACCATGGAACGTGCTTGCATTGCAGGGAGTGGAAGTTGTCTCTCAGGATGTCAGTCAGTGGTGTCCTGCTGTTTGTTGGTGCACAGTTGCCAGCAGGGCCTTGTGCTCCCCACAGCAGTAGCCAGTGTCAGCCATCTTGTGAGTCCTTCTCCACTCCCTGTGATGTGAGCATGGTTCAGGGTGGTGTTGATGGGCCAGTTGTGAGGGTGACCAATATCTGTGACTGCCACTCCCATCATGCTATTGCCTCCACCCCACTTCCCAGCATTCCCATACTTACTTGCTTTTGTGGGGAGTTCAGTATGTGTGGGTGTGTGAGCAATGGCAAGATGGCTGACAGTGGTGTCCTGCTGTTGGTTGGTGTGCAGTTCCCAGCATGCCCTTGTGCTCCCCACGACACAGCAACAGTGTCAGACATCTTTGATGGGCCTTTCCACTCTCTGTGGGATGTGCATGCGTGAGTGTGAGCTTGCTGGGCCATATGGTGGGGGATGTAGAGCTGTGACTACGACTCCCATCATGCTATTGCCTCCACCCCCTTCCCAGCATGCCCATGCTTCCTTCCTTTGACTCTGCTTCCCTGTGGGGTGGGCTGGCTGTGCTGACAGGATGGCTGGGAGTGTTGTCCTGGCAGTTGTTTGGCTAAAAGTCCCAAGAGTGTCCCTGTGCTTCACACAACATAACCCAGGGTGGTGGTTCTTTGTGGGATCTTGAGTTAGGATGGGAGGCATTGCATTCTACCAGGTGGGTTCTGTGGAGTTTGTGTTGAGGGGGTGTGAGGGGAGGTGCTTGTGACTATGGTCAGTGCTGCAAGTCCTCCTTCCCACCCAGCCAGCCAGATATCCCACCATGGAACGTGCTTGCATTGCAGGGAGTGGAAGTTGTCTCTCAGGATGTCAGTCAGTGGTGTCCTGCTGTTTGTTGGTGCACAGTTGCCAGCAGGGCCTTGTGCTCCCCACAGCAGTAGCCAGTGTCAGCCATCTTGTGAGTCCTTCTCCACTCCCTGTGATGTGAGCATGGTTCAGGGTGGTGTTGATGGGCCAGTTGTGAGGGTGACCAATATCTGTGACTGCCACTCCCATCATGCTATTGCCTCCACCCCACTTCCCAGCATTCCCATACTTACTTGCTTTTGTGGGGAGTTCAGTATGTGTGGGTGTGTGAGGAATGGCAAGATGGCTGACAGTGGTGTCCTGCTGTTGGTTGGTGTGCAGTTCCCAGCATGCCCTTGTGCTCCCCACGACACAGCAACAGTGTCAGACATCTTTGATGGGCCTTTCCACTCTCTGTGGGATGTGCATGCGTGAGTGTGAGCTTGCTGGGCCATGTGGTGGGGATGTAGAGCTGTGACTACGACTCCCATCATGCAATTGCCTCCACCCCCTTCCCAGCATGCCCATGCTTCCTTCCTTTGACTCTGCTTCCCTGTGGGGTGGGCTGGCTGTGCTGACAGGATGGCTGGGAGTGATGTCCTGGCAGTTGTTTGGCTAAAAGTCCCAAGAGTGTCCCTGTGCTTCACACAACATAACCCAGGGTGGTGGTTCTTTGTGGGATCTTGAGTTAGGATGGGAGGCATTGCATTCTACCAGGTGGGTTCTGTGGAATTTGTGTTGAAGGGGGGTGTGAGGGGAGGTGCTTGTGACTATGGTCAGTGCTGCAAGTCCTCCTTCCCACCCAGCCAGCCAGATATCCCACCATGGAACGTGCTTGCATTGCAGGGAGTGGAAGTTGTCTCTCAGGATGTCAGTCAGTGGTGTCCTGCTGTTTGTTGGTGCACAGTTCCCAGCAGGGCCTTGTGCTCCCCACAGCAGTTGCCAGTGTCAGCCATCTTGTGAGTCCTTCTCCACTCCCTGTGATGTGCGCATGGTTCATGGTGGTGTTGATGGGACAGTTGTGGGGGGGCAATATGTGTGACTGCGACTCCCATGATGCTATTGGCTACACTGACTTGGCCAGCATACACAGAATTCCTTCCTTTGAGTGGTCTTCACTGTGTGTTGGTGTTGTTGTGGTGGCTACATGTCTGGATGTGTTTGTTAGTTCTATTTGTGCCACTGCCTAGCTGTAGTTGTAGTTGTGTTTGTACATGTGATGGCACGGTTGGATGTAACTTTTTTGATGGCATGTGTTGTGTTTATCTGACTGACATACACATTTTGGGATGATTCTGTTCTGGTTGCTGTGTAATTGCTATGAGTGCATGGTTTGACTCTCCCCTTGACAGTGATGTGTGTGTGTTTTGTGGCAGAATATTGTGTACATTTGTTGTGTACTCACCAGGCTCTGGGATGTTCTCTAGTCCATATACGCTCACTGGCGGAAGGATGGCCCGCACCTTCTCCTCCCAGGGCCTGAGGTATACTGGCTTGGCAGGAGGGCCACTGCCGGTGTATTGGCTGATGATGTAGTCTTTCTTGAGCAGGTCCCGTACACTCCTGCGCACGTCATACCACCTGTTCTGGATGTCGGTCTTTGTGCGCAGACATGGTGATTGTGCGTTCACCCTTTTGATGATCCTCTCCCACATCTTGGTTTTCTGGGAGATGGGGGTCTGTTGGACCAGTGTGCCAAACAGCTGTGGCTCTACCCTGAGGATCTCGTCTACCATGACTTCCAATTCACAATCTAGGAACTTGTGATTCCTCTTGGGGGGCATGGTGATGGGTGGTGATGGTGAGTGATGTGTGTGTTGGTGTGCAGGTGAGGGTGTGTGAGTGTGTGTTTTGCTGGGTGTATGTGAGGTAGGTATTTGTTGGTGTGCTGATGGTGTGTGGCTTGTGTGAGGGATGAGCTGTGGGTGTGTGGTTGCTGTCTCTTGGGTGCTGGCAGTGGAATGGCATTTGCAAAGGATCATGGTTGTGATTTGTGTCCTTTATATGGGTGGAGTTGTGGGTGTGTCTTTGTTCTCTGTCCCCACCCCCCAGTATTTATTGGCTTTGTAATTGCTTGTTTGGCCTTTTTTGTGTGATTTTTCCTTTGTACTGTCTGTGCATGTTGGAAACGTTCTTGTGACCGAGTCGGACCCTGCATTTGTCTCGTACGGTGTTCTCCGTTTCGTTCACGCTGTGTTTGTGCAGTTTTCTATGCTGCGTACGCGTCGGTCGCGGTGTTTTGTGTTGCTTCGGCTCGGTTTTGTATGCGTGTCGGTCGTACGGCTTGTCCTCCGTCCGACTCGGTCGTGGTTTTCGCGCCTTGCATCGTACTTTGCGGTCGGATTTGTTCCGGGTGCGTGTCGGTCGGTTCGATTCGCGTGTTTTTCCGGCCGGATTGCTGTTTTCCGTGCGGCTCGGTCGTTCGGCTTGGGTTCGGTACGTGTCGGTCGGATTTTGCACGCCTTGCATCGTACTTGGCGTGTCGGGCGCCACAGGTACGTGTCGGTCGGTATAATTTCCGGCTCCGAGTCGGTCGGTGCTTTTTCCGGCCCGAATCGGAATCGACCCCTAAGTGTCCCTTAGTCATTTTTATACTTTCTCACTTCTCCTCTCCAATCTACACATTCAGCACCCTCATTTTAGGCTCATTGCGGCAAAAACATCTTAAAAGATCTCTAGCAAAGAGCCCCTTGAGGGGACCGTTGGACATTGCAGGGCCAGCTGAACAAGGAGCTGCCCAATGATTAAGCATGCCACCCAATTGGGTGGGTGAGGGCCCTTGCTTCTGAATATTCATATTCCTCCGACCTTTCTTTGCATGGGTGTGATACCAATTGTATTACCCCATTTTATGAATTTACAAACTGCATACTCTTTGTACATTGGATAAAGTTTCTTCCCTTCACCCGACAGTGCTGCAAAAATGTAAACATATTCCTCTCAATACTCTGAAAAGAAACCAAGATCCTTAGGTTCACTGTCTGGAAAGAATGTGTATTCATGGTGAGTGTTAATAATAGTGCATGTTTGCTTTTAAGGAAATTGGGACTTCACCCAAAATGTGTGCGATGGGATGCTTCATCATTAGGCCCATTGCCCTGTGAATTATAAGGGCACTGTAGCTTCTCAGCGTGGTAAGGAGCAGAAGAAAGCTGAGTAAGTTGTCCTTTGACATTTGAGTTGTGGGAAGAGTTGTAGAAAAGGAATGAGAGGGGTGGAGACAGTGTATGTAATACAAAAGGGTAAAGGTAAACACAAGAATCAGAAGGTCACCACATTAGTTTCAAGTATTGAGGTAGGCATCTTATGTTATAGAAGGGCACCTAGGATTAAGGACAAACAAGGCCTGAGGGTCAGGAACTTTGTAAAGAAGGGAGTTTTAAGTTATTTCCTAAAAATGAGGTACAATGAAGTAGGGAAGCACTCTATGTTCTCTAGTCATATGGCACACCAGAAGAAAGGCTGCTTGAGCATTTAGTGCAAATTAAACATTGGGTTTTCTAGACTTAGGTTGTCTGTACTGTGCAGTGTTTGGGAGAATACAAAGTGGAGGAACTTATTTGTGATGTTGCAACATGCAAGTCTGTTTGTCATGCTGGGTGCTGTGAAGGGCAAACAGCTGCTACAATGGAAAAAGTACCTCGTAGTGCCTTTACCACACATATTTTTAGCATGCATATGCATTTACCACGCATGACTTTACAGCGCATGGTAAGTGTATTTAAGGTAAGTATAAATGTTTGTATGTGTGTATGTCTGTGTGTATATATACATTACAGAAAAACCAAAGGTTACAGGGACGTTATAGATAGGTTCAGATTTCACTCATACAAAACCATTAAAATGCAACAGTTATAGTTACCTGATCTAACTATAACTTAAGCCCCCACAATGTACTGCTTATGACCTCACATATTACATCACTCATGACGTTCAGTGACATCACAGGAAACATCTATTACAATGCAGGCATTACAACGTAGTGCCTTTACAATGCAGTCAGTACCACAACTGCAACATTACCATGAGTTCCATTACAACGCAAGTCATTACAATGACTTGCTTCAGGGAATGCGGTGTTGGACTGGTGTTGGATTTTAAGTACAACACCTTCCCTACTGATACACCGACTGGAGTTGGAATAGTAATTTAAACTACTCCAAAGTCCAGCGCTTCCCTAAAGCAAGTCGTTGCAATGACTTGCGTTGTAATGGAACTTCTGGTAGCAACACAGTTGTGGTATTTATTGCGTTGCTAAGCCACACAAGGTGTTAGCATGCTTGGTAACAAAAGCTATTTGTGTGTGTTTTCTAATAGTTTATGAGCGTTAAATATATATATTAAGCTACTACATAACTTAAATTAGAATATTTTGTGTACTAGTGGTGAGTGATATTTTTTCTAACATATATTATGTGAGTGGCTGTGTGACAATGTGTATCTGTGTGTGAGTGGGTATTTGAGTGGCTGTATGGGTGTGTGTGTGGGTGTGTGAGTGGCTGTATGGGTGTGTGAGTGGATGTATGGGTGAGTGAGTGGCTGTGTAGCTAGCTGTATGGGTGAGTGAGTGGCTGTGTGTCAGTGGCTGTATTGGGGAGTGAGTGGGCATGTGAGAGGCTGTATGGGTGAATGAGTGGCTGTATGGGTGGGTGAGTGGGTGTGTGAGTGGCTGTATGTATGGCTGACTGGCTGTTTGAGTGGCTGTATGGGTGAGTGACTAGGTGTGAAGGGGCTGTATGGGTGAGTGAGTGGCTGTTTCAGTAGGTGTTTGGTTAACTGAGTGGGTGTGTGAGTGGCTGTATTGAAGGGTGAGTGTCTGTGTGAGTGGTTGTATAGATGTGTGAATGGATATGTAAGTGGCTATGTGGGTGTGTGAGTGGCTATGTTGAGAGGCTGTATGGGTGAGTTACTGAGTGTGTGAGTAGCTGTATTGATGAGCGAGTGAGTGTGTGAGTGGCTGTATGGATAAGTGAGTGACTGTGTGTGAATAAGAGGGTGCATGGGAGGCTATGTGGATGAGTAAGTGGGTGGGTGTGTGAGTGGTTGTGTGGGGGTGTGAATAGGTGTGTGAGTGATTCTGTGGATGATGTCATCAGTGATGTCAACTATAACTGTTGAATTTCTATGGCTTTAGTACAAGTGAAATCTGAACCTAACTATAACGTCTCTGTAACCTTTGTCTTTTTAGTGAATTTCTAAGTATTTTTTCAATCCTATTTCCTAACTATAGCATCCCTGTAACGTTTGTTTTTTAAGTGAAGGATATGGTGGTCTGCCCCCAAAAATATGAAAGATATATATATATATATATATATATTCACTGAAAAAACCATAGGTTTTAGGGACGTTATAGTTAGTTGGACATTTCACTTGTACAAAACCAGAGAAATTCGACCGTTATAGTTAGTAGGGATAACTATAACTCGCGCCCCCGCAATGCACTGCTGATAACGTCACATATTACATCATTCATGACATGGTCAGTGACATCACTGATAACATCACTGATGACATCTCAAATGACATCACTGATGACATCACTGATGACATCATCCAGTGACTGTGTGTTTCTGTAAAGTTTAAATATGTTTTATATATATATATATATATATATATATATGCCAAGGTGTATTGAAGAATGAGTGGGTGTATAAGTGTCTGAATGGATGATTTAGTAGGTGCATGACTGATTGTATAAGTGACTGATTAAGCGTATCTTACTGAATGCATGGGTTAGTGAGTAAACTGTGTAAATGTCTGTATCAGTCTGTCTGTTGGTGTGTAAGTGGCTGCATGGCTTGGTGAGCACGCCTCAGCCCGTAGCGGGTTGGGATGGCCCCTATGATGAAGCATGTCACCATGGGAAACCATGGTGAGTGAGGGGACTCAAGAAAGGACATTTTTCCTTTACTAACTATTTTTTCTTCCAAGTTACAACACGCCAGGGGATGCATGTGCACAGTGGTGCAGGGAGGGGGTGGGGCCTGATATGGCAAGTGTGCAAACGCACCCCCTGGCACCTTGTAACTTTGGGGATTAAGTCCCCTTGAATCCTGAGGGTCCCTGGGGGCCAACTTGCCCACCACGTACCTCCAGTAAGTGCCACAGAGCTGCATTGCACACAGGTGGTCCGAGGCCACGCCCCTTTTTACACCACTCTGCAAACGCGGCTTCTGGCACACTGCTGCTCGGAGGATGAAGTCCACTTGTGTCCTGAGGTCCTCAGGACACAAGAGGACCTCATCACCCCACCAGCAGTGCGCCAGAAGCTGCGTTTGCAGAGTGGTGTAAAAAGGGGTGTGGCCTCAGACCACCTCTCTGCAACGCAGCTCTGTGGCGCTTACTGGAGGTACCTGGTGGGCTAGTTGGCCCCCAGGGACCCTCAGGATTGAAGGGGACTTAATCCCCAAAGTTACAAGGTTCCAGGGGGTGCGTTTGCACACTTGCCATATCAGGCCCCACCCCCTCCCTGCACCACTGTGCACATGCATCCCCTGGCGTGTTGTAACTTGGAAGATTATGTCCCCTTGAATCCTGAGTGTCCCTGGGGGCCAACTAGCCCACCAGGTACCTCCAGTAAGCACCACAGAGCTGCGTTGCAGAGAGGTGTAAAAAGGGGCGTGGCCTCAGACCATTTTTATAATTTCAGCGGGATTCGTGACCCCAGCGCGAATTCTGCCAAAATTATAAAAAACAAAATGCTTTTTTTGGCCCTGGGGGTCCTTGTGTGACCCCCTGAGCAGGGCTGGGGGGTCAGGGTGTTTCTACCCTGCCCCCTTTTCTTGTTTTTCACCTTTGTTTCACTGTTTTCTTGTGACTCGGTTCTACGGAGTCACAAGATGGCTGCCAACACTTCCTGGTTTGGAGTGTTGGCAGCCAATCACAGTGAAGCTCGTGGTGGGGAGGGTTCGCGAATCCACCGCGTCCCTAGATATCGAAACTTTTATTTTTTGAATTTCTCAGCAACTACTGAACGGATTTACACCATTTAAAAAAAAAAAGGTCGCTTTCTGAACCAAGCACAACCTTTTTGCCAAATTTGGTGTAATTCTGGTCAGCAGTTCGGGCTGTAGCCTTGGCTAAAGTTTCCTATGGAAAATTGATTATCCACCTTTTATTTTTTGAATTTCTCAGGAACTACTGAACGGATTTACACCATTTAACAACAAGCATTGGCATTGCCAATAGGTCTCGCCTTTGGAAACTAATGAGTGTTTAGGCAGAGATATTGACTTTGTGTTCATTTTTACGCTGTGTTGTACAGATGTGTGCAGTATGCTGAAAAGTTATAATAAAAAAGTGTGAGAAGCATTTTTGTTACCTTAGATATGACCAAGAAAGTACTATGTACAAGAGAATGACTATATTAAAAAAGTATTAATAATAAATAATGACTTTAGTTTTTTGTTGATGTTTGAATGCTGGCAACTTGTATCTGCCTGTCCCAATGGTTGCTTATTATGGTTTTTATTGTTAATGGGGTGGGTATAAATAACAGGAGAATGAAAGTTAGTTAGTTAGTTAGTGAGAGTGATAGATTTAGTGAGTTAGTTAGTGTGAGATAGTGAGTGAGCTAGTTAGTGAGAGTGATAGAATTAGTTAGTTAGTTAGTGTGAGTGAGAGAGTTAGTTAGTGAGAGTTAGTTAGTGAGAGTGAGAGAGTTAGTGAGTGAGTTGGTTAGTGAGAGAGAGTGAGATTTAGTTGGTGAGTTAGTGAGAGAGTTAGTTAGTGAGAGTTAAAGCGTGAGTTACTGAGCCTGCAGTAGAAATTGCGCTATCTTTCTGCTAACAGTTTTCAATCAATCAATCACGGCATTTATAGAGCGCGCTACTCACCCAGGAGGGTCTCAAGGCGCTGGGGGAGGGGGTAAGTTACTGCTCGAACAGCCAGGTCTTGAGCTGCTTCCTGAAGGAGAGATGGTCCTGGGTTCGCCGAAGGTGAGTGGGGAGGGAGTTCCAGGTCTTGGCTGCCAGGTAGGAGAAGGATCTTCCTCCGGCGGTGGTTCTGCGGATGCGTGGTACGGTGGCGAGGGCGTGGCTGGTTGATCGTAGCTGGCGTGTGGGCGTGTAGAAGGTCATGCGGTCGTTGAGGTACTTTGGGCCCAGGTCGTGGAGGGCCTTGTGTGCGTGGGTGAGGAGTCTGAACGTTATTCTCTTGCTGACGGGGAGCCAGTGCAGGTCTTTCAGGTGTCCGGTGATGTGGCTGTGTCGGGGGATGTCCAGGATGAGTCGTGCGGAGGCGTTCTGGATGCGCTGGAGTCTTTTGAAGTTTGGCTGTGGTTCCGGCGTAGAGGGTGTTCCCATAGTCCAGTCGGCTGGTGACGAGTGCCTGGGTGACGGTCTTCCTGGTTTCAGTGGGGATCCATCTGAAGATCTTGCGGAGCATGCGCAGGGTGTTGAAGCATGAAGATGAGACGGCGTTGACTTGTCTGGTCATCGACAGGGAGGAGTCCAGGATGAAGCCCAGGTTGCGTGCGTGGTCCGTTGGCTTGGGCGCGGTGCCCAGGGCCGGGGGCCACCAGGAGTCGTCCCAGGCGGAGGGTGATGAGCCCAGGATGAGGACTTCTGTCTTGTCTGAGTTCAGTTTTCAAATCTACTCAAGTTCACTCTGGAAAGAGAGCGTGTCTTAGCTGCTGTCAAACCTCAGTAGGGAGGGCAGCGGGCACCGCTCGTTCTGCTAAAGAAATGATGGCAACGCGATGCCAACCAACCGCTCTACTATTCGCCTACAATACCCCCACCTCCAGAATCAACCAAAGGGTGCTCGTGGCCAGAAGCCTTTAACGCGCGGCCCCACTGACAGCAGCTGCGATGTGAACACGAGGGAGGGATCCGGGCTCTCGGAGTGTCAGCATCGGCGGCTGAGTCTTTGGGGCTCGAGCCGCCCGGGGACCGACCTCTGCCTGCTCTGAACTCGGTAGAGAGATTAAGGCTGAGCAGCAACTGCAAGGGGCATGCCCAGTGGCCTTATGCAAAATGATGCCCTCCCTGAATGTGTAGAGGGGCCCCTGAGTCACCTGTATCCCACAGATATTAATTGAGATTGAGCTCAATGGGGCCCCCATGATGGGCTGGGGGCCCCCTGAAAGGTTTCCTCTCCCTGCACCGCAGGGGCCGCTGTGTCTTGCGTTACTACCCTGGCCATAGCAGCATCTAGGGCAGAGGGTGTGGCATTACAGCCAGAGCTACCTACTTTGGAACTGGGGAACCAGGTTCCAGTCTCGGCGTTGACTCAGTACCCAGCAGTAACTATGGCAACTTGCAATGGCAGGTTTATCTCTAGACAGTGAAAACACATCTGGCTCTCCGTCTACGTATGACAGTGCAAACTTTAAACAGCAGCCATCTAGCAGGGCAGACAAACCTCCCCCTGTGGGGCTTGGCGAGATGCCGTAAAAGGGCTCTGCTGCGAGCTGAGCAAACACAGATTCCAAAAAGAATGTGTGCCTGAGAACATCTCCAGCGGTGGCGTGAAACTGCTCAAGTCGACATGAAATCTCTCAACACAAGCCACCCTGTCGCCCACGTGGCTTCCTCTCTCTGCATGCTGCTGCGACAAATCACTCTTTACCATCATCCAGGCACAGGGTGCTTCTTTTATTTCCATGCCTTGAACAGGCCATATCAAGCCATGGAGTTTATCTGGGCAGTAAGAGGTATGGAGAGGTACTGGTAGGCAGAGAGGGGAGAGAGGCTGAGGTAGAGAAATAGAAAGGCATGAGATAGAGAGAGAGAAAAATACTACTTTCCCGGGGGCCTTTTGGAAGGTGAGGGCCCTGGGCTATTGCCCACTTTTCCCATACCTTATAACGTCTCTGCCCGAACAATACATTTCTCGTGCAAGTACCTGGGAAACAAGGACCAGATATTAACTTGAAGAAACGCATTTTTTTTATCTACGTGAACATGTGTTTCACTGGGAATTGGGTACCCCAGAGACAGGAGATGAACCGTTGAGAATATAGAGAGAAGGGAAAAGATGCGTAAATAAAAATGGGAAGACAAATAAACCGTAAAAAACAAACACTGCAGGTACACTTGTCATAGTTAAAGGATCATTTACCCCCTTTATCAGCTCCCTGCTCTTCTTCCCCCTCCTCACACATCGGTGACCCCTCCCCAAGTCTGCCTCCTCATGTGGTTCAGCCCGCTTGGTCCCAGCGCTCTGAGGAGATTTCCGTTTTGTGAGCTCTCGGTCGCTGTGCCGCACCAAATGTTCAGAAAAACAGCTTAATTGTTTATTAATTACCCTATAAATCACGCTGACACAGGTGCATATTAAAGGAGGCGCAATTCGCTGGATGACTGCGCTCTTTACACAATGTATATGTTCTTCCTGTCCGGATCCGGTGGAAAGCTGAGGATAGGGGGGGGGCTGCATGAGCGGTACATTCACTCCATGTGCTCAGTTGCACGTTTGTGCCGTGTTTCAAAGGGGTGTTTTACACGACGCGAGGAAAAGTAAGGCAATGACAAGTGTCGGGGAAGCTAGAATACCGTCTACTACAAACATGTTTTCCACCTCACGAAGCACATCCATACGTATTGGTTCTGTTGCCCCTGTGAAAATAGCCATTCCCAGTGATGGCGATATCTCGAGGAAAAAGCCATGAACAGCTTGCCTTCCACCCTGTGTCTGACTGGCCCTGTGAGGGTGGGCTGACTTTGTCCTGGACTGAAAGGACCTCATAGGAGTTCTTCTAGTGGAGCTTCTACATTCTGCATTCTCGTGTCTGAATGAATGTAGGTGAGTTCAGAGATCTCGCATGAGTAGGAAAGAACATATAGCTTGGAGCAGGCAAGTCACATGCAGATAAAACACAAGCTGTTGTTTGCACAGTAGTATGGAAATACAGTATAAATATAAGGCAGAGGGCAGAAAAGAAACTACAAAACAGGTTCAAAAGACAGGGCCAGCACGAGCTCCATCTGTTTCCAATTAACGCGAACGCGAGACGCGGGCGCGATAATTGGAAACAGATGGCGCTGATGCTCGCTCCCGAGCACCCTAGGCCAGGGGACAGAGAAGACGGGACATGCACCCGCCTTGGGCCAATTGCGTGCTGTCTTTCTTGGAAAGTGTAAATATCAATTGCCTCTAGGACCATAGATTATCTAATCATTTTACTTTCTCTTTTTGTTATTTGTTTGAAAAAATAACAAAAAGAGAAAGTAAAACATACACTCTTCGATTTGATGAAGTTGTTGTGTTTTTCATAAATTTTTACATGGTGGCTTTATAGAAAAATAAGTGAAGAAGACTGAGTTTATTAATTTAAACATTGGCGCAGATACTAAGGCAAGATCTGCAGTATAAAATGATTGGATAATCTATGGTCCTAGAGGCAATTGATATTTACACTATATACCGGATTCCAGCCTCTTAGGTCCTTAAAAGAATCAATCCCCATTTTTTGATATCCGTCTTTCTTAGAAAGATGCATGCAAAGCCCAATAGCGGGTGATAAAAAAAAAAGCACACGCACGAGCGTGTGTTTAGAGTTTAAAAGCCCTTTCTAAATGCCTCGCAGAGCAGCGCATGCACGCTGGCTCAGGCGAGACCTAAAAAGGACTCTTTCTGAACCAAGGGCTACCTTTTTGCCAAATTTGGTGTAATTCCGTTCAGCAGTTCAGGCTGTAGCCGTGTCTAAAGTTTCCTATGGAAAATAACATGGGGAAAACGTGTTTTGGGACCCCCTTTTTTCTCGGCCCCCACTTGGCGAATCACCCCGAAACTTTCAAGACAGGAGCTGACCGGAGCTGATCACTAGTTTTGAAAATTTCGCGAAGATTCGTCAAACGGCGCCAAAGTTATTGGGAAAACAAAAAACGCTTTTCCTATGTAGGTAGTAGGTAGTGATATATAGATATATCACTGAAAAAAACAAAGGTTACAGTGATGTTATAGTTAGCCTCACATTTCACTCATACAAAACCAGTGAAATTCAGCAGTTATAGTTAGATGAGCTAACTATAACTTAAACCCCCTCAATGCACTGCTGATGACCTCACATATTACATCAATCATGACATGGTCAGTGACATCACTCATGACATCTCAAATGGCATAACTGATAACATCACCGATTACATCATCCAGTGAGTGTGAGTGTTTTAAATTTTTTTATGAGTGTTAAACATATATACCAAGGTACTGCAAAAGTTAAAATAATTTACTTTGTGTACTACTAATGAGTGATACTATTTTTAACACATATTATGAGTTGCTGTGTGATTGTGTGTATCTGTGTGTGAGTGAATGTCTGAGTGCCTGTAAGGGTGTGTGAGTGGCTGTATGGGTTTATAAGTAGGTGTGTGAGCAGCTGTGTGGGTGAGTGAGTGGCTGCATGAGTGGCTGTATAGTTGGATGAGTGTGTGTGTCAGTGGCTGCATGGGGGAGTGAGTGACTGTGTGAGTGGCTGCATGGGTGGTTGAGTGGGTGTGTAAATGACTATGCGTGAGTGAGTGGGTGTCTGAATGGTTGCATGAGTGAGTAACTGGCTGTGTAAGTGGCTGTATGGATGAGTTAGTGGCTATTTGAGTGGGTGTTTGGTTAAGTGAGTTGGTGTGTGAGTGGCTGTATCAGAGAGTAAGTATCAGTGTGAATATATGTATGAGTGAGTGAGCGGATATGTGAGCGATTGTATGTGTGAATGGGTATGTAAATGGTTGGGTGGATGTGTGAGTGAGTGTGTGAGTGCATGTATGGGTGAGTGAGTGGCTGTGTTGAGAGGCTGTATGGATAAGTGAGTGGGTGTGTGAGTGGCTGTATAGATGAATAAGTGAATGTGTGAGTAACTGTATGGGTGAGTGACTGGTTGTATGAGTAGCTGTATGGGTGAGTGGTTGTGTGAGTGACTGTATGAGTGTGTGAGTGAGCAGCTCTATGGAGGAATGAGTGGTTATGTGAGTACTTGTATGGGTCTGTGAATGGGTATGTGAGTGATTGTATGAGTGGGTGCATGAGAGGTTATACAGGGGTGTGCATGGGTTTGTGAGTGCTTCTGTGGATGATGTCTTCAGTGATGTCATCAATGATGTAATTTGAGATGTCATCAGTGATGTCACTGACCATGTCATGAGTGATGTAATATGTGAGGTCATAAGCAGTGCATTGTGGGGGCATACGTTATAGTTAGCTCAGCTAATTATAACTGCTGAATTTCACTGGTTTTGTACGAGTGAATTTTTTAATATCTATTTCCTAACTGTAACATCCCTGTAACCTTTGTTTTTTTCATTGATTTTCTAAGGTTTTCAAAATATTATTTCCTAACTGTAACCTCTAACCTTTCAGAATGGGTGTGTGAGTGGGTGTGTGAGTGGCTCTATAGGTCGATGAGTGGATTTGTGAGTAGCTGTATGGGTCAGTGACTGGGTGTGTGAGTGGTTATGTGGGTGCCTGAGTGGGTGTGTGAGTGGGTTTGTGAGTGGCTGTATGGGTTTAGAGTGGGAGTATGAGTGGGTGTATGGGTCTGTGAGTGAGTGTGAGAATAGCACCGGAGAGGGTAGGTGAGTGGGTTTGAGAGTGGATTTATGGGTTTGTAAGTGGGTGTGTGAGTCGCTGTATGGGTCTGTACAGTGGGTGGATATAGGGGGCAGGGTCACAATGAGCTTTCAGCAATCACAGAGTTTGTCACTTACTGGTGGCAACAGGAGGGGTTCTTGGCCCCCAAGGACCATCAGCATGCAAGGGGCTTCATCCTCCAACCAGTAGTGCACCAGGAGGTGTGCTTGCAGAGTGGTGGAGAAAGGGGGCGGGCCTCCAACCAGCTCAGAGCAATCCAGCTGTGTGGGACTTATTGGAGGTAACAGGAGAGGCTCTTGGCCCCCAAGGACCCTCAGCATCTAAGAGGACTTCATCCCCCAACCAGAAGTGCACCAGGTGGCATGTTTGCAGTGTGATGGAGAAAGGGGGTGAGGCCTCTGATCACATCTTAGCAATCCCCCTGTGTGGGACTTACTGGAGGTAACAGGAGGGGTTCTTGACCCCCTAGGACCCTCAGCATCCAAGGGGACTTCATCCCCCAACCAGTAGTGCAGCAGGAGGCACGTTTGCAGAGTGGTGGAGAAGGGGGGTTGGCCTAAGATGAGCTATCAGCAATCCCACGGTGTGGGACTTACTGTAGGTAACAGAAGAGGTTCTTGGCCCCCAAGGACCCTCAGCATCGAAGGGGACTTCATCCCCCAACCAGTAGTGCGCCAGGAGGTGCATTTTTAAAGTGGTGGAGAAAAGGGGCAGCGCCTCCGACGCGCTCGCAGCAATCCTGCTGTGTGGTACTTACTGGAGGTAACAGGAGAGGTTCTTGGCCCCCAAGGACCCTCAGCATCCAAAAGGACTTAATCCCCCAACCAGCAGTGCACCAGGAGGCGCATTTGCAGTGTAGTGGAGTAAGGGGGTGGGGCCCACGATCACCTCTCAGCAATCTGCCTGTGTGGGACTTACTGGAGGTAACAGGACCCCAAAGGACTCTCAGCATAAAAGTGGACTTCATCCCCCAACCAGTAGTGCACCAGGAGGCACGTTTGCAGAGTGGTGGAGAAAGCGTACGGGGCCTCTGGTGAGCTGCATCAGGATTTCCGGTTCCAGAGGGGACAGAGGTTACGCTGAGCACCACGGTTAGATCTACAGAGTTCGGAAAATGTCCTAAAAAAATATTTACATGCATTTTAACACAACAATTTATGCTTTCACCCCACTTATATCCCCCCATGTGGTTAGGGAGTCTCAACCCTGACCACTTCATAAACATTGCAGCCCATATATATATATGAGTTACCTTATAATTAGGAAATAAATCATACATATATATATATATATATATGTACATTTATATATACATACACACACACATATATATATATATGGGGTTCACCAGTAGATAGTTATAGTTAGGGCCTAGTTTCCATAGGAAAAGCGTTTTTTGTTTTGCCAACATCTATGAGGCCGTTGACAAATCTTCATGAAATTTTCAAAATTAGTATACACTCAGTTCAGCTGCTGTGTTGAAAGTTTCGGGGAGATCTGTCGAACGAGGGCCGAGAAAAATGGAGGGGGGTCCAAAATGCTTTTTCCCCATGTTAATTCCCATAGATATTTTAGACACAACTACAGCGCCCGAACCGCTGGACGGAATTACATCATATTTGGTAGAAAGGTTGCTCTTGGTACAGAAAGAGTACTTATTGTAATTTGGTGTAAATCCATTCAGTGGTTTTTGAAATATTTAAAGAAAAATACATTTGCATATCTAGATACGTGAATACTTTGTAAATATTGACGATTTGTGAAGAGATCTGATTGGCTGCCAACACTTCAATCAGGAAGTGTTGGCAGCCATTTTGGGACTCGGCCTCAGCCAAGTCCCCCCCAGAAAACTAAAAATAACAAAAATGGGGCAGGGTAGGAATACCCTGCCCCACCCCTAGCCCTGGTGCTCTGGTCACCCAGGGATCCCGCCAGGGGAAAAAAAGCATTCTTTCAAGAACAAAATTTGCAACAAAATCGCAAGTATTCGTGAATTTGCGGAAAAAACCAAAAAACAAACAAACAAGCCCAGTCTACCGCGCTTCATTAATGATTAGCCCCCAGGAGAGCCAGGTCCCGGGGGCTTATTTATATATCTAAAATGGGGAGGGGGTGCATGTGGCCCCCCTCGCCATGGGCAATTTTGGCCCCGTGGACCGCCACCTCCCCGGGGCAGGCCGATGTTCATTTAACTGGAGGGCGCTGTGGCCCCCCTCCTGAGGCTTTTGAGAGCCCTGGGGACCAACACCTCCCCGGGGCTTTATAAAAAAAATTAGAAGGGGTCTGTGAGGAGATTTCTCCATAGCCATTAAGGGCCCCAGGGACAAATTAAATTTAATGGGGAGGGGAGCTGCATGCCCCCCCGGGCCATTTCCAGCTCCAGGGACCACCATCACCCGGGGGGACCTTGCAAGAAGAAAGCAGGGGGCCACAAGACACACCCTCCCGGGCCATTCTTGGCCCCGTGGACCACCTCCTCCCTGGGGCAGGCCCTTCAAACAGAAAGGAGGGGGCAGCGCGGCCCGACCCTGAAGTCATTAATGGTCCTGGGGACCACCACCCCATGGTCAGTCATTATGTCCTGGGGTGCCCACCTCTGGGAAATAGCTTTTTGCTCTCACTTGGCAGGAGCTTTGACAGCTCCAGCCAAGCGAGAGCAGACAGTAAGTCACTCCCAGCAGGCGGGAGCAGGAAAACTGCTCCCATCCCTTGGGAGCAGACTTTTCACCTGTTTTCCTGCTTGCTGGCAAGTGGGCAGGAAAACAGATGAAAGAATTGCTCCTGCATGCAGGAAGCAGCATTTTTGGCTGCTCCCTATGTGCAAGAGCAATGCTGGCTCCCGCTGGAGGTGGTGAGCCGTCAGGGACTGTGCGGGCATTGGGGCTCCACCCGCGGTCCCCAACAGTGCTCACTGGGTGGCCTGGGTGGGCATCAGGGCACCTAGCCTGAGTTTGCTAGGCCACAGGGTATGGGGTCCCCTGGGCCAAAAGCGGCTCGGGGAGGCAGGCAGCGCGCCCCCCTCCCCTTCCAATAATTGGCTTGGCGCCGGGAGATGTGGTCCCTGGGGTCAAAATCTTCCCTGGGGTCTTGTGACCCCCATCCCCATTAGGTTTAGGCCCGGCCCCGGGGGATGAGGCCCCTTACCCACTTTAAATTTGTGCAAAACTGTGGACTCTTGTTGGATAAAGGGGCAGATGAGCTTCCGTTCTGGCCCTGATGCTCATTTCACAGAAATTAAACCTCAATGGAAAGCATTTACAAATATAAACATAGCAGGTGCCCCAATTGAAGCTCCACTTCTGTAAAGGACAGATGATCCTAACTTCCTGGGCTTGACGAATACAAAGCAAGTGTGATTTCTCAGCAATTCCACATTAAAAAATGATCTGAAATCCTTCGTGGAGGTGGATGCATTGCTGATCTATCTGAGGCAATCTGTAGTGGCTGTGATTGGTGGGTTCTTTCTTGGCCTCTCCTGGCGAAGAGCAGAGTCCATGGTTCTCCCTTTGCATTAGCACAAGTATGCAGGTTTGCAAATCACTTAGATGCTCCGCTCGTTTGGCCCAACCCGCCCACCTTAGTAGTATGCAAAGGTATTCCTGCCTTTTGCCAGGATGATAGACAGTTTAACAAGAGTCCCCCCAGCACGTTCCTGTCGATTTTAGTGTTGCATTCTTGATGTTGAGGAATATGAGGACATCTCCACCAAACAAATAAGTACTCACTTCATATAGTTAAGAGGAAGGATCCTTGTTGGGTAGAGATTTACCTCTTTGTTGTCTTCTCTACAGGAAGATTCATGTTATCACAGATTTCTGCATAAAGATGCACGTGGAACAATCACATTTCCAAAATGCACACAAGGTCACTGGAGACATTTCCTCATGGTCTGTTATTCACCTGTAGTGTAGAATATAGACTAGACATTTACCCAACAAGGTAGCACTTACTAATTAACCAGCAGAAAGTACTGCAGTTAAGTACATATTTTGTGCAGAATTGTGGACTCTTGTTGGCTTAATGGGCAGGTGAAGTTCCCTTCTGGCCCTAATGCTCATTTCACAAAAATTAAACCTCAACGGGAAGCACTGACAAATCTAAACATAGCAGGTGCCCTAGATAAAGCTCCGCTTCTGTAAAGGACAAATGATCCTAGCTTCCTGGGCTTGGCGAAGGCAAAACAAGTGTGTTTTCTAGGCAATTCCACATTGAAAAACGATCTGAAATCCTTGGTGAAGGAGAATGCATTGTTGATCTATCGGAGCACAATCTGTAGTGACTGACGAGTCCGTTCTTTCTTGGCCTCTCCTGGTGAGAGTATACAGAGTCCGTGGTTCTCCCTTTAAAAGATTACGAGTATGCAAAAGTGCAAAATCACCTGGAGGCATCACCCGTTTGGCCCCGCCCTGTCCACCTTAGAAGTATGCAACTCACAGACCCATGCAGCCACTCACACACCCAGTTACAGATCCATACAGACACTCACAGAGCCACTCGCAGACCCATAGAACTACTCACACACCCACTCACAGACCAATGCAGCAACTCACACACCCACTCACAAAGGTTACGGGTTACAGTCAGGAAATAAAATTCACTGAAAAATACAAAGGTTACAGGGACGTTATACTTAGGCTCTGATTTCACTCATACAAAACCATTGAAATTCAGCAGTTATAGTTACCTGAGCTAACTATAACTTACATCCCGGCAATGCACTGCTTATGACCTCACATATTACATCTCTCATGACATGGTCAGTGACATCACTGATGACATCTCAAATGACAACACTGATGACATCATTCACAGATCCACTCACACCCCCATACAACCTCTCATACACCCACTCAAACACCCACTCACCTGTTCACAGACCATACAACTACTGACTCACACACTCACTCACTCACTCATACAGCCACTCACACAACTACTCACTCACCCATACAGCTACTCACACAGCCAATCACAGACCCATACAGCCACTCACACACATACAAAAACACTCACACACCTACTCACAGACCCATACAGCCACTCTCACACCCATACAACCACTCACATACCCACTAACACACCCACACAACCACTCATACAACCATTTACTCACCCATACAGTACTCACAAAGCCACTCACCCATCCATACAGCTACTAACAGAGCTACTTACTCACCCATACAGCCACTCAAACATCCATTTGCTCATCCACAAAACCCCTTACATACCCATTCACACATCGATACAAGCACTCAAATGCCCACTCATCTTTACTGCCACTTACACAGATACTTACTGTTCAAAACAGCCACTCACCCACCCACTCACTTACCCATACATCTACTCAAACAGCCTCTCACTTACCCATCCACCCAGTCACTCACTCATAGAGCCATTCACACAGCCACTCAGTCACCCATACAGCCACTCACACACACACACTCATCCACCCACACAGCCACTCACCCACCCATGGATCAGTGACTTAATATCGAGGGACAAAATATCGACTTTACAAAATATAGTCGCCAAATTATCGAAAACTAGAATATCGACCACCAATACTTAATAAACAAAACACTAAAATATCGAAACCACTATATCGACTAAAATAAATATTGTTTCTAACTTTATCGAACATCAAAATATCGAAACAAAAATTATCGAAATACATTCAAATAACTAACAAAGAGCCATAATATCGACTCCCAAAATATAGACAGCCAATATTATCGTTTTTTTAATAAAATAGAATAACTGATACACAGTAAATTAAATATATCTGCAGAAAAAAATACATTTTCACAATATAAACATATACAAAACATTTAATACATAAAAATATATTTTGCAAACACATTAACACCCCAAAAAATTATTTTAGCTAATATCACTTTAGTCCTAAATAAATAAATACTTAAAAAATATAATGCACTAAATATATAACATTTTAATCATTATAAAACACATTTCACCAACAGAATATGGTTAAAAAAAAAAAAAAAGGTTAACAACTTCTTAATTAGCGTCTTCCATATAAGGAAACAAACTGATAAAAAAATACAAAAATTGCACAACAACAAATAGAATGCTACCACTAACAAAAAGCACCAATAACATAAATGAACTAATTAATTAAACAGTATAAAAGCAAAGAAAAAGTTATGTTTATTTGCACTTCAACCCTACAAGAAAAAAGAAGAGGAAACTATGTCAGATTGCTTCCTGTTCTCAGACTTTGATTTCAAAACAAAGGGGGTCATTACGATGGCGGGCGGATCGCCACCGCCGTGCCGGCGGTGGCTTCCGCCGGCCTGGCGGGTGCTGTTTTGCCAACCATGGTCGCGATTTCCCGACCGCCATATTACGATGGGCAGACGTAGTCCAAATCCCTACCGCCGCGGTGTTTTTAGTTCCGCCAGTAGTTTGGTTCCGCGACGAGGGCGGACGTAGCCAATAGCGGGAGACCGCCGCGCGGAAAGACGTGTAGACCGGCGTCCGAATCACAATGCCTCAAATAGGCAATCGGACCGCAACGGAGAAACCACCCATTGAAACACGGCGGAAGCAATACTGCGGAGGAAAACGGGAATCCCAGACAACTCCACGCGTTCGCTACCGCTATGGATCCTGCTCTACAAGCCCTACTGCTGCTGTTCCTGATCTGCGATCAACAAAGACGACGCCGCCGTCGACAACACCGCAGGTACATCAATGACACACATCCGCATACAACACCAACACACAACACCTGACCTGTAAATGGCCACCTGTCCACAATAGACATTCTGTTGGTCACAGGACCATATCCACCAGTGTCTTCATAAGGTGCTGCAAATCGTGAAACCACAACTCCGCATCGGGGTCATCCATCAACAACGTCATCACCGCATCATCCCGGTCACGTCACCGCAGCGGTGAAGACGCGGGAAAAGTTCCGCACAATCTAGTAGGCAGGTCCAGCGGCACACATGGGCAGTCTCAGGGACGTGCAAGGATTGTGTTGGCCCTGGGCGAAATGTATATTGTGTGCCTCTGTTGGTAGCAGCTGTCATTACCTGATACCATCACAGCTCCTACCATCCCACCCTGTTCAACATCAAAATGTGTGCCCATCTGATATTCAGGGATAGTGATGTATGTGAACAAGTTCATAGGTGTATTGTGGCAAAACAACACCTGCATAGTAATGCCAAATAGATGCTTGTGGTGTTAAACCCCCTTCCTGCTAGTGCCAAGATGAGTATTAGGGGGCAAAACAACACATGCATAGTAATGCCAAATAGGTGCTTGTGGTGTGAAACCCCCTTCCTGCCACTGCCAAGATGAGTATTAGGGGGCAAACCCCACCTGCATAGTAATGCCAAAAGGTGCTTGTGGTGTTAAACCCCCTTCATGCTAGTGCCAAGATGAGTATTAGGGGGCAAACCCCACCTGCATAGTAATGCCAAAAGGTGCTTGTGGTGTTAAACCCCCTTTATGCTAGTGCCAAGATGAGTATTAGGGGCAAACCCCACCTGCATAGTAATGCCAAAAAGGTGCTTGTGGTGTTAAACCCCCTTCATGCTAGTGCCAAGATGAGTATTAGGGGCAAAACAACACCTGCATAGTAATGCCAAATAGGTGCTTGTGGTGTGAAACCCCCTTCCTGCCACTGCCAAGATGAGTATTAGGGGCAAACCCCACCTGCATAGTAATGCCAAAAGGTGCTTGTGGTGTTAAACCCCCTTCCTGCCACTGCCAAGATGAGTATTAGGGGCAAACCCCACCTGCATAGTAATGCCAAAAGGTGCTTGTGGTGTTAAACCCCTTCATGCTAGTGCCAAGATGAGTATTAGGGGCAAACCCCATCTGGAACATACACGTGTGTAGTTGACATGTTCAGGGCCACATACACCTCAACACCACTGACAAGGACAGGCCAAGCACACTGTGTGACCACTCAACTGCACACATCCAAATATACCCATGTGAGTACGAAGACAGGCCTACACAAGATTACCACACACACACTGCTGTTCACACATCCAAACACATCACACAGACATCACCAACCTTGGACACCCCGCAAGTTAGACTGTGTGTAGAATTCACCTCTGTTGTGGTATAGCCCCCTAACATGACATGTGTACAATCAAACTAAAATCAACAGCGAATGATGATTGCAAGAGTACAACAAAGAAAGATCCGAAATCGTGGATCAGGGAACCTAGCTAGAAGGGAAGAGGAGGGGTCTACTAAATGAGTAAGACGCACCTCGAATAGGAGAAAAGAAAAACTCTTTTCTTTTCTTGAGTCCCCTCACTCACCAAAGGTTTCCCTAGGTGACATGCTTCATCATTGAGGCCATCCCGAGCATCTACTGCTCGGGGCGTGCTGCGACTTGCGATAGTTACGTAGGAGCACTGTTTATTAATATATGACTATGTGTAGTGCAGTGATGGGGGAGTGGTGTGAGTTGTGATTTTAAAAATTACCTAACTAGTGAACGTAAGTGAGTTTATTCTTGCTCCTAGTTGGTAAAGGATAAAAAGGGGTTAGTAAAGGGAGAAGAATTAAATGTTTATTTAATAATAGTCCCTATTACTTTTAGTCAACATGTTTCGAGGTATCCCCTAACCTCTTCTTCAGGACCGCATGGGGACCAGCCCCATGTGTACCACTCCGTGCACAACCTGTAATAAAGTGAAAAATAAAGAAAAAAGAAAGGGGCGCGCACCTATTGTGTCAGCGCTGATAAATTACATACGGTTACACTGAACACGTAGTATCTATTAAAGGAATAAAAACAGACAAAATTAGTATACACTGCCTGCCCATCTAAACTAGTGGGCAGGTGAAAACAAGGTTATTCAGCGATCAAATCAATCCAATAGTGATCGTGCTCTTGACTGTAACATTAAACTTGTACTTAGTTCTGTTCGATCTACGTAATCGTGTGTCTCTATAATGAAAAAACACATGTTAAAGGAGTAAAATGTAAGCATAAAAACACTCGTGGAAAAAACATCAGACATAACAGACATTACATAAAACATATAACATATAAGTGCGTGTTGCCTCATGGACCTACTTAGTAACTGGCAAAAGTAAGCCCCATGGACCGCTCGGGTGGAGGAGCCTGAATAAACCCTAGAAAGGAAGGTAGAAGTCTTAAGTCAATTAGATCTATCAGAAGGTCGAAAAAGAGACCCTCATTCGTAACTCTAGAATGGGCTCCCGGTAAAGGAATCTTACTTGACTCGGCTAGCCTCCGTCAATATGACCTATTCGTTCCCGTAAGCGGACCGCATCTTAGCGTGTCTAGGGTCCGAGAGGTCTAAATAGGAAACAGGAAACTGCTTGCTCACGGACGTGTTTGCAAAGACTATACCGCGTACGCCATAGAAGGCGGTGGGGGCCATGTTGGGTGTCCTAGTGTGGCGCAAAAACTCATAAAACGGACACAAAGAAACCTACGGATCATTTTGAAATAGTATATGTCGGCTACATGATAAAAATGGGAAATACTCTGTATTAGGAATACAGGTAAAACAACAGTGAAAATGGGTCTCGAACCCTGCGATATTAAGGCTATTCTCTGATAGAAGCCGGACATCTCTATTGTGAGGGTGTCACAATAAGACGGCGGCCATCTTAGACTGGGAAATACTCTGTATTAGAAATACAGGTAAAGCAACAGTGAAAATGGGTCACGAAGCCTGCGGTATTTAGGCTATTCTCTGATAGAAGCCGGACATCTCTATTGTGATGGTGTCACAATAAAACGGCGGCCAACTTAGGCTGGTGAAACCGGGTCCAGATAGGACCTGGATCCTGTGTGTTCTGTATCCAAAAGGGGACTTAACATTAGCAGAACACTGAAAACCTAAAAACTAAAAACGGAGTAAGGATAAAGGTACAAAAAAGTGCAGTAAGGGAGGGGTACCAGTAGCTCTAGTATAACTTAAAATACACTACGTTAATCTGGCAAAAAATGACCCCACGGGATTCTTAAACCTTAGAGTACACCATATTTATCTGGCAAACTGACCCCACGGAATATTATCGTTTAACCCTTTGGTATCAGAGCATAATTTAAAGACCCATCTCTGTTCTTTTTCAAACAGCCTTTGCTCAAGGTTGTCACATGGTTTGATATGTTCCAACACCACCCATTTCATGTCGTTGGGTGTGTGTTGCATATCATTGAAATGTGCTGTCATCCTGGTGCTCGCTCTGTGGCACCGGATGTTACTGCGGTGTTCACAGATTCTTGTGCCCACCTTCCTGGTGGTCATCCCCACATAGTGGAGATTGCAAGGACATGTAATCAGATAAACTACACCTACTGTGCTACATGTGGTGAAATTTCTGAGTTCCCATGACGTGCCTGTATTAAAACAGACCTTCTTTGTGGTTGATGTCAGATGGCACACGCTACAGTTCCCACACGGGTGGTGACCCGTTGGTAAAGTACTTATGGTCTGTTGGTTGTTCCTTTGATTAGGTTTTGGACGTGTGTGTACTAAAAGATCACGTAGATTCTTGCCTCTTCTATGTGAAAACATTGGAGTGGGAATATTTAAATTACCACTATTTAGGATATTCCAATGTTTTTTCACCATTTTTGTGATCTTGTCTGACGCTGTACTAAAGGTGGTGATACAGATGGGTCTCCTGTCTTTTTCTGTTTCTTGTTTCACGTAAGTCTCCAGGAGAGCATCTCTATTATTGTTTCTTGCTCTTTTCTTGGCTTTGTTGATGATACTAGAAGGATATTTTCGATTTTTCAGTTTCTTAGCCAAGTCTTTGGCCTGTACCTCATAGTCATTTATTTCTGTACAGTTTCTCCTCAACCTGAGGAATTGTCCAAAAGGAAGATTTCCTTTGAGATGTCTAGGATGAAAACTGTCGTAAAGCAGCAGACAGTTCTTAGCAGTGGGTTTAAAGTGTGTTGTGGTTTTTAGATAACCCTCTGCTGCATAGATATTCAGATCTAGGAAGATAAGATCAGACCTACTCATTGTATGGGTAAATTTTAGGAAAGGGTCTTGTAAATTTAACCATTCTAAAAACAAATTTGCTTCTATTTCATTACCATTCCATATCACCAGGATATCGTCTATGTACCTCTTCCATTTGACGATCTTGGGCCGATGAGTGTTGTTGTCACAAAGGATCTTATGTTCTTCCATATGGTAGACATATAGTCCAGCTACACTCGGGGCGAAGGTGCTGCCCATGCTGGTCCCATGTTGTTGTTGGAAGATGGTGTCTTCGAAACGGAAGTAATTTTCAGTAAGGGCCCATTTACAACATTCCAAAACCAGATGTCGAGGTGTGTGATAAGGCCATGTTGCTCCATACAGTATATCTTCCAGGATATCCAAGGTCGCCTTATGTGGTAGGCTAGTGTAGAGGCTTTCTACATCTAAACCGATAAGAATGTTATTAGTTGGATTGAAGGGGAGGTCTTTTAGGAGGGAAAGGACTGCTTTTGTGTCCTTAAGGTAGGTACTGGTATTTTGTATGAGCGGTCTTAAGAAAGCATCCGCAAATTTTGACAAGGGTTCCAGAATAGATCCAATACCTGAAACGATTGGGCGTCCCGGAGGATTCTCTAACCTCTTGTGGATCTTTGGTAATGTGTAGAAATATGGTACTGTAGGGTGGTTATTGATCAAAAAAACACCCTCTTTTCTAGTTATCCAGTCGTGGGCAATGGCTTCTTCTACCATACTAGTTATGCCAATTCTTATTCGTTCAGTAGGGTCCTCTGTAATGCGTTTGTAATTTCTCTCTTCAGATAGTAATCTGAGGCATTCTGAGCGATATGCCTCTTTACTTTGTATGACGATGCCTCCTCCTTTATCCGCTGGTTTTATGACAATTTCCACGTTGTTGGCCATAGATTTTATGGCATCTTGTTCCATTTTCGTTGTATTATGGAATATCTTGAGGGTTCTTGGATCTAGATCTCCTGCTTCTTTAAGAACCGCTTTCTCAAAAGCCAGTAGTTCTACTGGTAAAACGGTCGAGGGTGGTGTGAAAGTGGACTTCTGGTGTAGATTCGTATCACCTCTCTGGTAATCTGTCGGCGGTTTGTTTTCAAAGAAAACCCGTAATTTCAGTTTCCTTATAAACTCGCTTAGTTCACAGCTGAGTAGGAACTTGTCCAGGGATGGGGTGGGTACAAAACCTAAACCCTTCTCAAGGACAGTGAGTTGGATTTTAGATAGGGTGGTTCCTGATAAATTAACCACTAGACTAGATTGTTGCTGGTGCTCGGTAGATTCGGAGGACCCATGCTCCTGGTATGGCTCCGTGTAGGCTCCAAAGGTTGTGCCCAATTTACTTGTTGACCTCTTCTTGTTTTTCTTCTCGGTGGTCCCTGGCCTCGTCCTAAAAAGGACCCTGTGTTCCTGGGTAAACAGTTTGGGTACTTGGTTCCCAGTATGGGTATGGTTGTGGTTGGTATTGTTGTGGACCATTATAAAAGGCGTTATTGGAAAGAATGGTGGTTGGAACGGGGGCCACCCATAGTTTCCTTGGTTGCCTCTGTTTCTCATCCTACGCCCTTGGTAACCCTGTCTCCTCACGTTGTTCTTCCATCCGACGCTATTGTCTGAACTGTTGGAACTGGTATCTGATCCATCAGTATCTGTATTGTATCCCGGATTTTTACCGGAGAGATGGTAATCGTCTCTGATATAGGGGTAGATTGTATCGTGGTTAAAGTTTTTTGCATCCTTTTTGAATTTTTGATACTTAGTATCTTTTAGTGTCATTTCAAATTCCGTCATGGTTTTGTTCAGTTCCTCTAGACGTTTTTTCAATTCAGCAGGTGTCTGAAAGGTTTTGAGTTTCACCTCTAGCGTGTGGATTTCCTCCTTCATCTCATGTGCTAGTCGTGTTGCAGTCTTTATAATAAGTACAAGCCAATCCCTTGTGCAATGCCAGGAGATTAGCGACCAATCTTTTTAAACAGCTTGTCCTGCTGGAAGATAAATGGCTCATTGCGTACAATGAGTCCTCTAGGCGCAGCGTTTACTCTGAGATATTCTGTCATCATAACCCCATGGATGATAGTTTTAACGTGGTTTCTTTTAAGCTCGGTAAGCTCATCCCAACATTGTGCACTCTCATTACTGTTTCCGGGGGTCGAATCCACAAAAGGGATCATGGAAGATATGATACTCTCTACTTCTTCCTCAGTGTATGTCAGGCCTGTTATTCCAGCCATTTTTTAAGTGGTGTTGTAGTCCGATGTCACAAAACACGAGTGTAAGAAAGGGGAAAGGGGCTCCCGCAGCTTGCGCTGTATTAATCTCAAAAACAAAGAAAGGGGGGAGAGGAGGATATAGCTAGGAAGGTGGGCACAAGAATCTGTGAACACCGCAGTAACATCCGGTGCCACAGAGCGAGCACCAGGATGACAGCACATTTCAATGATATGCAACACACACCCAACGACATGAAATGGGTGGTGTTGGAACATATCAAACCATGTGACAACCTTGAGCAAAGGCTGTTTGAAAAAGAACAGAGATGGGTCTTTAAATTATGCTCTGATACCAAAGGGTTAAACGATAATATTCCGTGGGGTCAGTTTGCCAGATAAATATGGTGTACTCTAAGGTTTAAGAATCCCGTGGGGTCATTTTTTGCCAGATTAACGTAGTGTATTTTAAGTTATACTAGAGCTACTGGTACCCCTCCCTTACTGCACTTTTTTGTACCTTTATCCTTACTCCGTTTTTAGTTTTTAGGTTTTCAGTGTTCTGCTAATGTTAAGTCCCCTTTTGGATACAGAACACACAGGATCCAGGTCCTATCTGGACCCGGTTTCACCAGCCTAAGTTGGCCGCCGTTTTATTGTGACACCATCACAATAGAGATGTCCGGCTTCTATCAGAGAATAGCCTAAATACCGCAGGCTTCGTGACCCATTTTCACTGTTGCTTTACCTGTATTTCTAATACAGAGTATTTCCCAGTCTAAGATGGCCGTCTTATTGTGACACCCTCACAATAGAGATGTCCGGCTTCTATCAGAGAATAGCCTAAATATCGCAGGGTTCGAGACCCATTTTCACTGTTGTTTTACCTGTATTCCTAATACAGAGTATTTCCCATTTTTATCATGTAGCCGACATATACTATTTCAAAATGATCCGTAGGTTTCTTTGTGTCCGTTTTATGAGTTTTTGCGCCACACTAGGACACCCAACATGGCCCCCACCGCCTTCTATGGCGTACGCGGTATAGTCTTTGCAAACACGTCCGTGAGCAAGCAGTTTCCTGTTTCCTATTTAGACCTCTCGGACCCTAGACACGCTAAGATGCGGTCCGCTTACGGGAACGAATAGGTCATATTGACGGAGGCTAGCCGAGTCAAGTAAGATTCCTTTACCGGGAGCCCATTCTAGAGTTACGAATGAGGGTCTCTTTTTCGACCTTCTGATAGATCTAATTGACTTAAGACTTCTACCTTCCTTTCTAGGGTTTATTCAGGCTCCTCCACCCGAGCGGTCCATGGGGCTTACTTTTGCCAGTTACTAAGTAGGTCCATGAGGCAACACGCACTTATATGTTATATGTTTTATGTAATGTCTGTTATGTCTGATGTTTTTTCCACGAGTGTTTTTATGCTTACATTTTACTCCTTTAACATGTGTTTTTTCATTATAGAGACACACGATTACGAGATCGAACAGAACTAAGTACAAGTTTAATGTTACAGTCAAGAGCACGATCACTATTGGATTGATTTGATCGCTGAATAACCTTGTTTTCACCTGCCCACTAGTTTAGATGGGCAGGCAGTGTATACTAATTTTGTCTGTTTTTATTCCTTTAATAGATACTACGTGTTCAGTGTAACCGTATGTAATTTATCAGCGCTGACACAATAGGTGCGCGCCCCTTTCTTTTTTCTTTATTTTTCACTTTATTACAGGTTGTGCACGGAGTGGTACACATGGGGCTGGTCCCCATGCGGTCCTGAAGAAGAGGTTAGGGGATACCTCGAAACATGTTGACTAAAAGTAATAGGGACTATTATTAAATAAACATTTAATTCTTCTCCCTTTACTAACCCCTTTTTATCCTCTACCAACTAGGAGCAAGAATAAACTCACTTACGTTCACTAGTTAGGTAATTTTTAAAATCACAACTCACACCACTCCCCCATCACTGCACTACACATAGTCATATATTAATAAACAGTGCTCCTACGTAACTATCGCAAGTCGCAGCACGCCCCGAGCAGTAGATGCTCGGGATGGCCCCAATGATGAAGCATGTCACCTAGGGGAAACCTTTGGTGAGTGAGGGGACTCAAGAAAAGAAAAGAGTTTTTCTTTTCTCCTATTCGAGGTGCGTCTTACTCATTTAGTAGACCCCTCCTCTTCCCTTCTAGCTAGGTTCCCTGATCCACGATTTCGGATCTTTCTTTGTTTTACGAAGTACCTAGGAGGACGAACCTAGCTATATCCTCCTCTCCCCCCTTTCTTTGTTTTTGAGATTGCAAGAGTACATCAACACCAACAAACATCATTGCACCCCCAAACCTCAGAGTCAAGCAGACCAAAAGTGTGTGTTACGTTTGCCAAACAATGACAAAGTGAATGAAGTAAATGGCAATGTGGAAGTGCCATGCAGAGCATGTGGCACATTTATCCATACCCACACATTAAAATGCTTAATTAAGCAAGGGCAGTAACAAACTATACGACAGGAGTAACAGTGTTTATTGCAAAATATCCTGATAGGCACAAAAATTCAAACAAATAAAAGGCCATTGGCCAGTCCACAGTTCAAACAATGCACATGTGTGCATGAAAATGTTTACAGTGAATGTGTAACACCGTACACTGCCATGTGAATGACCAAAGCACCGGGGATATCAAAGCTCAGTGCAGGCACCGCTGTGGGAGAGATGGGTATGGGAGGGGGTCTTTGCCTCAGACTTGCCTGTCAGTTGGACTGGGAGGTGGCTGATTGTCGTGGCCAGTGGCGGAACTGGACCTGGGAGAGAGAGGATCATCAGAGTCCGAGTCAGCAGTGGCTGTGGCAGGCGTGGGGCTGCTTGGACCGGGTGGCATGGTGGCACGTGGAGGCGGAGAGATGCTGCCGTGAGACACAGAGGCAGTAGTGGCTGTGGCAGGTGTAGGGCTGCTCAGACCGGGTGGCATGGTGGCACGTGGAGGCGGAGAGATGCTGCCGTGAGACACAGTGGGTGAGGGTGAATGCTGAGGGCTGCCTCTACACTTCTTGGGTATCCGATATTGCAGAAGTGTCTTGGGAGTAGTGGCAAGTGTGGCCGGCACAACAGAGTCCCTCTCCACCAAAGGTGTAACAGGTGCAGGTGGCCCTCCTTGTGGGGATTTGCTGGCTATGGACTTAGCCTTGGTTTTTGCTTGCCTTTTGCCCTCCATCCCCTGTAGTCCTGGTGAACCCCTCACATTGCTCTCCTGACCACGCTTCACAGGGGTGTGGGTGGGAGTAGAGGTCCTGGGTGAAGCAGTCTTAGGGAGCTTTTTGGGCTTTTCCTTTAGAGGCACCAGCACCACAGCAGGCATGCCAACTGTTTGTCTATCACTTGGAGCAGTTGTGTGGATGTGAGGCTCTTGTGATGGGTGTAATCTTGTGGACCGTGAGCTAGAGGCCTGCTTCTTTGCCTGATGCCCCTGAGTGTCATGTGAAGGGCTTTTTTCTTTGCGTCCCTGTGTGCCTGTGTTAAGTTTTGGGGATGGTGTCTGTGGTCTGGCACGCTTGGAGCGCTGCTGTCGTGTGCTGCGTGTCGATGACTTGGGGCCTGAGGGCTCAGTTGTGTGGTCACTCTCCTCAGGGGTTGCCACTGGCAGGGTGGTTGTTGAAGGCATTGGGGCTGGACTTGGATGCTGTGATAGCTGAATGGCTGCCATCACGGTAGAGGACAAACCCTGGACAGTCCTGTGTAGCCCACCCACGTCCGAATGAATGCCCTCCATAAATGCCAGAACCTGTCCCAACTTCTTGTCCTGATCCTGGAAAGCATTTAGGAAAGCTGTCTGACCCACACACAGCTGGCGCAAGAGTTCTACCGCCTCAACACTGAGGGCAGCAGGGGAGACAGGGGCAGGGGAAGCGGTGCCTGGGGTGAAGGCGACTCTACCCTTAACAGCCCTGCGTGCACGGACAGCACTACTGGTAGTAGCCGGGATGGTGGGCACTGGCCGATGTGTGGTGGAGGAAGAGGCAGCATTGTCACTCCCTGTGACCACCATTTTCGCTGACTCCCCACTGGAGTCAGATGATGTTGAGGTTGTGCTTTCTGCGCGCGAGTCCTCAAGGACACTCCTGTCCCCCTCCGAGGCGCTGGTCACCTCAGTGTCAGTGATCTCATGGCTATCATGCGTGCCACATGCTTCAGCACTGGTGTCCGTCTCATGGCCTTCCGTGCACTCGGTAGATGCTGCAATGGACAGAGACATAGGTTCAGTACAGTGCCATACACACAAACATCAAATGCAAGCACAGCACTAAACTAGATAATGACAACCCCAAGTTGCACAACACCCTGTGCAGTCTGCATGTGCAACAATCATGCTAAACACAGAATATGCATGGAAATATGCATTGTTTACATCAATGAGCCATGTGAGGTTCACACAGGCAAATAGCAGGTCCCTGCCTCCTTGTAATCCAACATAAACATCTCTGCAAGCATACCCACATGCCTGTATGTGAGAGAGGCATACATCTCAACATGTTGCCTCTGTCACATATGGAGTCACTGTAAGGGGACAACACAGATACAGATTCAAAATTGTACTTTAGAATGTCCATGAGCTACTGATGTCTAACAAGTTGAGCAATTCATCTCGTTGCACGTTGGTGTCAGATGTGTAGTTCACACCATTTACAAGTCCTGCAGTGCATACATCGTTAAATGCACACTGACATGATGCACACTGCTGTACACTGCCTGGTGATGTCCATGACACCCAGAATGCAGAAGATGTCATAAGGCCACATCTCATCATGCAATGTCAAGGGCCATTGTATGAAACACATGATAAAGTCCATCTAGGGAAAATACATGACACCTGCACTCAACACATAGGCCACTGAGAAGTATTTAATCAAAATTGACACATCAGCAAGATCAGCAATGGCTCCCGGTCGCCATTCATGCAGTCACTCACACCCAAAGTCAGCCTACGCAGAATACTCACCACTAACTCCCTGCTGATGGTCCCTCAAACATTCATACAGCTCTGGCTGTGTCACAGACAAGATGCGGGACATTAGTGGAGTCATGGTTCGGCGCGCCAACCTGCCACTTCGAGGGAGCAGCCCCACCGTCATCTCTGCCACAGTCCTGCTCAGACGGGAGATGTCGTCCCACCTCTTGTGGCAGTGTGTGTGCCGTCTGTTGGATACACCCAGAGCCCGCACCTTCAGTGCAATGTTCTTCCATGTGGCCTTACGCTGGTGGACCTTCAGCTGCAGGCATGGGAGACAAGAAAAGGAAGTATCAGAGACCCTGTGTCATTCACACTGTGTGTCAGTACAGGAGAACATAAATGCATGGCACATAAATCGCTACATCTTCATCAGAGGCCATACAGCATGACACATAGTACATGTTCATTACAATACTACATAGAAATGAATGCATGTATGACGCGGCACACAGTACATGGCCATCTCATACACATGCACAATGGCAGCACAGACAGCTATGTGCAGAAGGCCCTCATCTGTGATGCAGTATGTGAGTGAGCATGACATGCAATACAGTGCTAATGAAGTGTAGTGGCAGACTCACTGTGTCCACCACTACACACCCCTCAATGCCCTTGGCCTGTGAATGGCTCAATGCATTTTTCTGGAAACATATTGGGACATAATCTGAATTATCACGCCCTTCTCACAATGTTAAGTCTTCTATTGTGCAATTCTCAGGACTATGATGGCTCAGTGAGTATTAGGTGTGTGGACTAAACACGTTTGACTCAGTCCAGTTAGGCATGGCTCAGAGTAACATTGGACAGTGTCTGTGCAGGCCAGAGGAACTCACACTGCGGTTCAACATGGTCCCTCAGATAAATCACATGGATGTACAGCATGAGAGGGTGAAAAGTGCCAACACATGCAAGACTGAACACATGTTCAAATCAATGTAAGGATGACATCTACTACTTACATTGATGTGAAGTGTCATAGTTGGATTAACATCAAGTGGGTTCCACTCATGCATTGGACTATTGTGCATGATGGTCACATCAACATAGTGCACTTAAGAAATATACAACACACATAAGTCATTGGTCCATTCCAATACACATTTCAACAGTCACATATGAGGTTGTGAAGAGTGAGTGGACAGTTACATAACATGGCACAGTAAAAATTAGTCCCGACTTGTACTGTTTCAAAACACCATCGTATCTGTGTGGCTGTTTAAACAATGCATGTTTCCCCCTACCTTCAATCAACTTATGTATGTGTGGAAATAAGCCTACAGACACCATTGACATGAAGTTAGCATGCATGGCAGTGTAACAAACATTTACATCACCTAGTCTCAGACCAACATGTTTATTAAGTTTGTGTAAGAATGGCTGTAGGAGTGTCCATTTTCTACACATTATCAAATGCAATTTCCACAGAACATGTATGGAGCATGCCATGGTAACTATTAGGATGCCTGTACATCGACTTGCACTCACAGGCACATACTACTGCACAGCAACATCATGGTATCATTTTGATCACTCTCACACTTGGAATCAGGAACACTTACCAGTACATCTGGCGCACCAAAAAGCCTCCCATACTGTGCAAGGACCTCGCCCACCAGAAGATCCAGCTCCTCTGTAGTGAAGGGACGGGCCCTGACATTCTCTGTTCTCGCCATCACTGGGTCCAGGATACAGTAAATATGCAGTTGTAGAGGAATGGCAGTCAGCAGTGTCTGAATGCATGTGAAATGTGTGGCTCTTCCACAGAGATTTATAGGCCCCTGGGGTGGTATCAGTGGCAGTCAGCTGCTGCAATTGGTCCACCTGGCTGGCATCTTTCAAGTGTGGCCAATGAGCAGACCCGCGGTGGCGGTGCACGCCTACCGCGATTTTCAAAGTAGCATTTCACTACCGCGATCGCGGTTCCCATTGTTTGCAATGGCATTGGTGGTGTCACACCACGGAGGCCAGGTGGTCGCTTCCGTTATGCTGCATCTTTCAAGTGTAGCCAATGAGCGGACCCACGGTGGTGGTGCACGCCTACCGCGATTTTCAAAGTAGCATTTTACTACCGCGATCGTGGTTCCCATTGTCTGCAATGTAATTGGTGGTGTCACACCGCGGAGGCCAGGCGGTCGCTTCCGGAATGCTGCATCTTTCAAGTGTAGCCAATGAGCGGACTCGCGGTGGCGGTGCACGCCTACCGCGATTTTCAAAGTAGCATTTCACTACCGCGATCGCGGTTCCCATTGTCTGCAATGGCATTGGTGGTGTCACACCGCGGAGGCCAGGCGGTCGCTTCCGCTATGCTGCATCTTTCAAGTGTGGCCAATGAGCGGACCCGAGGTGGCGGTGCACGCCTACCGCGATTTTCAAAGTAGCATTTCACTACCGCGATCGCGGTTCCCATTGTCTGCAATGGCATTGGTGGTGTCACACCGCGGAGGCCAGGCGGTCACTTCCGCTATGCTGCATCTTTCAAGTGTAGCCAATGAGCGGACCCGCGGTGGCGGTGCACGCCTACCGCGGTTTTCAAAGTAGCATTTCACTACCGCGATCGCGGTTCCCATTGTCTGCAATTGCATTGGTGGTGTCACACCACGGAGGCCAAGCGGTCACTTCCGCTATGCTGCATCTTTCAAGTGTGGCCAATGAGCGGACCGGCGGTGCACGCCTACCGCAATTTTCAAAGTAGCATTTCACTACCGCGATCGCGGTTCCCATTGTCTGCAATGGCATTGGTGGTGTCACACCACGGAGGCCAGGCGGTTGCTTCCTCTATGCTGCATCTTTCAAGTGTAGCCAATGAGCGGACCCGCGGTGGCTGTGCACGCCTACCGCGGTTTTCAAAGTAGCATTTCACTACCGCGATCGCGGTTTCCATTGTCTGCAATGGCATTGGTGGTGTCACACCGCGGAGGCCAGGCGGTCGCTACCGCTATGCTGCATCTTTCAAGTGTAGCCAATGAGCGGACCCGCGGTGGCGGTGCATGCCTGCCACACATATGGACACATTATGCACTAGCAATGGCAATAGTCAAATTTAACAATTGAACACTATGCCTCCATAGTGTCTTACTGCACTTGTTTTGTACAATGAATGCTAGTGTGACATTCAACTCACTGATGCCTACACATGCCATGTCTGTGGAAAATGTGACATGCATTGCCATGCACTTACTCACGTCACCTATGATATGTGTGTGGATGTACATCTATTGGTTGTATGATGTTGTCTCAGGTTTGAAATCAACTCAATGTGTGAGATGGCTAATCAAACAACAGTAATGATTGCCTGACCACATAATGGTGGTATTTTACTGTGCCCATAGCTGATTTAAGTAGGATATGTGATCAGCTTACACACACTGTGCACATTGTGATGATAACTAGTGGTCTGTGCAACTTAAGCAAGAAGGTGTGGCAGGTAAATCAGCTACATATGAGTCAGCAGTGTTGCTGTCTCATACATCTGCTGTGTCACCTACTCCTAGGCCTGGGGACACCAGATGTATTGGTGTACCATTCACAACCTCTGATTATGTTTTTGGGGTAGTCAGTATGTACAACATGATCACTTGTAAAAACACATGTGGTGAAGGTGTCTCTGCATCTGAGTTGTGGATTAAGCAATTGTTGGAATACATTCATTGTTTCTGCTGCGTGAGTCAAGATGTGAGTAGTCGGACACATCTCATTGTGTAATTTGAATAACATTAGTCCTCTTCCATTTCATGTAGGCGACGACCAAATGTGCACCGGCCTTTCACAGTCCTGGCGGACATGGAGGATGTGGACATCATCCGGAAATTTCATCTGGATCGCGTTACACTGCAAGAGCTGTGTGCTCAGTTGGAGCCCCATCTGAGGCCTCAACGAACATATCCAACTGCCCTATCCCCAACAGTGAAGATCATGGTAGCGCTGCATTTTTTTGCTACGGGCTCTTTCCAATACACAGTGGCCAGCGCCGGTGGGATGTCGCAAGCCACATTCAGCATGGTGCTCTGGGATGTGGTGTCCGCAATGATGCTATACAAGGACCAATACATACGATTCCCTAATACAGCAGATTTGCCTGCTGTGAAGGCTGGTTTTTATGCCCTTGGCCACATTCCTCATGTAGTTGGTTCCATTGACAGCACACACATTGCCCTTGTCCCACCACAGGCACGTGAGCAGGTGTATAGGAACAGGAAGCACTACCATTCCATAAATGTGCAGGTGGTATGCCAAGCTGATATGATCATCAGCCATGTTTGTGCGCGATTTGCTGGCCTTCGCCCATGACTCCTACATCCTGCGGAACAGCATTGTACCCCGGCTGATGGAAAATCTACATCCAGAGCGTGCATGGCTTGTAGGTGAGTACACTGAGTCAAGTAGTGTGCTGTGTGTGACATGCTGTTCTCGTCAACTGTTTGTATCACAACATTTCTCTGTGTATGTCACACCTAGGTGACTCAGCGTATCCCAACAGGCCGTGGTTGCTGAGCCCACTGCGGAATCCAAGTACCCCGGGTGAAGTCAGCTACAACGAGGCACATGGTAGGACACGACGTGTGGTGGGGCGCACTTTTGGTCTCCTGAAGTCCCGATTCCGGTGCCTGGACAAGAGCGGAGGTGCACTGTTGTATTCCCCACGAAAGGTGTGCCGGATAGTTGTAGCATGCTGCATGCTACACAACCTTGCCTTGCGCAAAGCTGTTCCGCTGATCCTGGATGACGATAAGCAGCAGATGCCCCCTCCTGCACACCCACACACTTCCAGTGCGGACGATAGTGGTGAAGAGGAAGGTGTTGACCTGCGTCAACAGCTCATTGCCAACTACTTCCCTTGAATGTAAGTGACTTTGTAGAACAGTGACATTGTGTGTTTGCTTGGATGTTAGTATCAAGGCATAGAGAATTTAAACTGCTGGCTGTTGTTGTGTGTGTGATAAGGGCTGATGTGTGTGGCACACGGTATTTGTATCCAGGTACATCATGTGTATGTTGAGGTTGTTGACCATTGCTATGTGTGCTTGTTTTTGTACCTTGATGCCTAGTGTTGTGTTTCAGCTGTAATGGCGTCACCTGATAAGTAAATGTCATTCTCTTGTGTCTTTCTAGGTTCATTCACCCTCTCAATGCCTCCTCTCCTTCAGAGCTGTTGGAACATTGAAATCTGATTTGTCATTGTACATACTGGAATAAACATGTAGCTCACACAGACATAGGTATGTGAAGAGTGTTTTTTAAAATTAGTTTTTGTGCAAGTGAAGGGAATATGTACATAAATGTGAACAGTGAATAAATGAGTTGTCAGTCATGGTAGATGAGACAAATAGTGTAGTCACCACAAAGCTGAAGTCACACAGTCCAACAGACTCAGGCCATCAACATGGCAATGTGGGCAAGGATAGTCAACATAGTCAATGCAAAGGGGAACAACAAGATACCATCATGGCTGGCTCTGTGAGTGGCGTTGGTATGGTGGCCTGCCACCAAATCCTCCCCTGTGGATTCTCGGACGGCCCCTGGTGTGTTTGGGAGGGGGCATCTGCTGCAGGGTCAGTGGTGTCTGAGAACTCACTCTCCTCCTGCACACCCTCTCTGTGGCTGCAGCTGGAATGGTGGGCTGCACAGCAGGCAATCCACTGGAGGGGGTTGAGCTGCACTTGGGGCTGGGAGTCTGTCCCTCAGAACACCCACTAGCTGGCCAACAAGGTCGACAAGTTGGCCCATCCGTGTGTCCATGGACTGCTGCAGCAGGCGGATCTCATGCATGTCTTCAGCAAGCTGGCCCATTACTCCATGGTTCTCTTGGTAGGCACCAAGGACTCTTGCAATGGTGGCCAGGGATTCAGGGTCATTGTCCTCCTATGTCTCTACCCCATTTGTACTCCCACCTGCCCTCCTGACACGGACCTGTGGCATAGTCCCCCGACGCACTGGCACACTCTCCCTGGCATGCTGTGATTGTGTGGTGGTGTTGGTAACCACCGTGGCAGGGCGTGTGTTGCAGGCAGCAGTGGTGATGGTGGCGGTGGAGGCCACACAGGTCGTAGTGGCAGGGGGCAGCACAGTTGTTCTTGCCGTGGTGGTGGTGGAGGCCACACAGCTCGTAGTGGCAGGGGGCAGCACAGTTGTTCTTGCCGTGGTGGTGGTGGTGGTGGAGGCCACACAGCTCGTAGTGGATGGGGGCAGCACAGTTGTTCTTGCCGTGGTGGTGGTGGTGGGGACAATGAGGGCTTGAGACATGTTAGTCCCTGCCACACCAGAGGGGCCAGCTTGAGAATCCTCATCCGAGAATGTTGGGGAATCTGCATCCGAGAGTTCACGTTCCAGGGGGGGAGACTGGCTCCGCATGTTGGTGTCATCCTCTGCAGTTAGTTGTTGATCTCCTGTTGAACAGAGGTCATATGGTAATTGAGTTGCACGCAACAAGCTTGATGTTAGACAATTGTTTGAGTCATTTGATACAACAAACACTTTACAATGCAATGACTTTGTATGCCTGCTATATACTGTGCACCATGACATGACGTTGAGGTACATACCTTAGTAGTCCATGGTGTCCGTTGTGAATTGAAACTTGGTGCAGTGTACAGATAGTGTAACTACACGGACATGTCCTCATCTACCTAATTGCGTGACATCAACTTTCTGTTGTGTGTCTTTTCATTTAGCTGTTCATGTAATCTATTTCAACAGAGCTAGAAGGAACCATTGTCATGTTATACTTAGCTTTGGAATCACATGTACTTTCCTTTATTTTCATGTAGACCATGCATGTTTGGTGTTGAGATGGGCCTTCATGCTCAGACACCATGGCACTTCCACATTGCATTCTCTGCTGTGCATGATTGTGGGATGCATTTGTTTCACTTGTGACTTGGTGAGTATGAGTTCAAAATATGTGACAGTTACGTGCACTTAGATGTCTGCGCACTGGATGTGGCATTTAAAACTATGCCAAGTTGGCTGACATGTTAGTGCTGATGTGGTTATGTGACTACATGCATTTAGAAAAGGATGGCGGTGTGCATGCAGTCACTACCTACGTGTAAGTTTTGGGAGAGCAATGCGATAGCTGCCCCATGCTTGTGGGTGTGAGGAATGCTCCATCCTGCTCAGCTGTGGGACAAGGGGGCCTGTTGGGAGCTGTAGTGCAGACTTCCCAGCCACAAAGACCCCTCCCTGTTGAGATGGCTACCTACCTGTAAGGTTACACATTGGAGGGAAATGGCTGGCCCATGCTTGGGGGTGTGGGGAATGCTCCATCCTGCTCAGCTGTGGGACAAGGGGGCCTGTTGGGAGTTGTAGTGCAGACTTCCCAGCCACAAAGACCCCTCCCTGTTGAGATGGCTACCTACCTGTGAGGTTACACATTGGAGGGAAATGGCTGGCCCATGCTTGTGGGTGTGGGGAATGCTCCATCCTGCTCAGCTGTGGGACAAGGGGGCCTGTTGGGAGCTGTAGTGCAGACTTCCCAGCCACAAAGACCCCTCCCTGTTGAGATGGCTACCTACCTGTAAGGTTACACATTGGAGGGAAATGGCTGGCCCATGCTTGTGGGTGTGGGGAATGCTCCATCCTGCTCAGCTGTGGGACAAGGGGGCCTGTTGGGAGCTGTAGTGCAGACTTCCCAGCCACAAAGACCCCTCCCTGTCGAGATGGCTACCTACCTGTAAGGTTACACATTGGAGGGAAATGGCTGGCCCATGCTTGGGGGTGTGGGGAATGCTCCATCCTGCTCAGCTGTGGGACAAGGGGCCTGTTGGGAGTTGTAGTGCAGACTTCCCAGCCACAAAGACCCCTCCCTGTTGAGATGGCTACCTACCTGTGAGGTTACACATTGGAGGGAAATGGCTGGCCCACGCTTGTGAGTGTGGGGAATGCTCCATCCTGCTCAGCTGTGGGACAAGGGGGCCTGTTGGGAGCTGTAGTGCAGACTTCCCAGCCACAAAGACCCCCCCTGTTGAGATGGCTACCTACCTGTAAGGTTACACATTGGAGGGAAATGGCTGCCCCATGCTTGTGGGTGTGGGGAATGCTCCATCCTGCTCAGCTGTGGGACAAGGGGGCCTGTTGGGAGCTGTAGTGCAGACTTCCCAGCCACAAAGACCCCTCCCTGTTGAGATGGCTACCTACCTGTAAGGTTACACATTGGAGGGAAATGGCTGGCCCATGCTTGGGGGTGTGGGGAATGCTCTATCCTGCTCAGCTGTGGGACAAGGGGGCCTGTTGGGAGTTGTAGTGCAGACTTCCCAGCCACAAAGACCCCTCCCTGTTGAGATGGCTACCTACCTGTAAGGTTACACATTGGAGGGAAATGGCTGGCCCATGCTTGGGGGTGTGGGGAATGCTCCATCCTGCTCAGCTGTGGGACAAGGGAGCCTGTTGGGAGTTGTAGTGCTGGCTGCCTGTACATGTGCCCCCATGAAAATATTGTTATGTACCTTTGTGGTGAATGAGAGGGAGTTATTGTGGGATCTGTGAGACATGTTTGGGGGGAGTGTGGTGGACATGAGTACATTTGGGCCTAGGAGGTGTTGCTTTTTAGTTGTGCAAGCTACTACAAAGCAGTGTTATGGCAGACTTTTGTTGGTACTTACCAGCCTCCATTCCCCCTCAATTCCAGTGCAACTCTCTGGGTGCAGTATGCCAAGCACCTTCTCCTCCCATGCGTTGAATGTTCTTGGTGGAATGGGAGGGCCACTGCCAGTCCGGTTTGCCAGCTCACGGTTCTTGCTGTTCTTCTCCTTGACCTTGCTCTTGAGGTCAGTCCACCTCTTCCTGATCTCCTTCCTGTTGCGTGGAACTTGCCCTACAGCATTGACTCTGTCAACTATCCTTTGCCACATTTGATTTTGCCTGGCTGATGGGGTCTGTTGGACCCTGCTTCCTAAAATATATGGCTCAACTATTATAATCTCATCCACCAGGACTGACAACTCACCATCAGTGAATTTGGGCATCTTCTGTGCCATGGTGTGTGATGTGCTGAGTGGTTAAGAGTGCAGGTGTGAAGGTGGTGGTGGTGGTGGTGATGTGTGTGGTGTGTGTGTGTTTGTGATGGTGTGATGTGTGCAGGGTTGCCTATCCTTTGTGTGGTATTGTTGGGCCCTTCAGTTCTGGAGTTGTGGTCATGCAGGGGCTGGTTTTATGCTCTGCTATGTGGGTGGGTCCAAACGGAGTATTCATGTCAGGTGTGTTGTCTGTGTTGAGCTGGGATTTGTAGTTTTTATTTGCCAGGGGCATGTGTCAATGGGGTGTGTTAGCTGTTTTTATTGGCTGAGCCAGATACACAGCCACATTTGGTAGTTTTGTGGTGTAGTTGCTTTCGACCACCATTACTATTTCCGCGCGAACACCCCGGTCGGACTGCAATAGTCCTTCCTCCGGCTCTCCCATTCATCATTGATGACAATCGCGGCGGTCGGAAACAAGCGGTCGTACCGCAGGCACCGCGGTAACATCATGATTGCACTCGTGGAAATTCCGCTTGTGTATCGGCGGTTTGTTGGCTTTCCGCAGTGAATCCGACCGCCGTGGACGGAATTTCGCCTTTTCCGCACGTGCCCGGCGGTGTTTCTTGGAATCCGACCGCGGCAGTCGGATTTGTCCGGCAGTGCATCATAATGTGATCGGCGGTGGTGCCGCAGGCCATGCGTGCGGTCTTTTCCCATTGCCACGGCGGTGGGAATGGTTTTCCCACCGCCATCGTAATCGGCCCCAAAGCTTTGAAACTGCATTAAGTAAGTAAATTAACATTTTAAATAGTACAATACTGCTAACATTCTCCCAAATATATGTCAAATTCATAAAACACAAATGTATTTTTATTTATTTATATCTCCTCTACAGAATTTTCCAACAGCAGCAAAAATAATCTACAACAGCTAAGAAAATAAAGTGAATCAAAAAGTAAGGTGTCCATTACGATAACCGGCGGTAAAAAATCCGCCATCTACCATAGCCTTAAAAAACCGCCCGCCTACACCGTGTGAATACCGACCGAGCAATCACGATGTCGCGAAGCGAACTCCGCCCGCGGCGTTAAAAACACACAAAATACCGTCCGTCCATGTCCGAGTAAAAGATTATCCGTCCGCCACTGACGCAAACCCGCACGACAACCCAAAACCGCCCGCTCTGACGACCGAGACACCGGCCGTGAAATTATGATCTCCCCGACATGAGCGCGGTAAATCCACATATTCCCCGCCCGCCATCGTTAACAACAGTGATGAAAACTGACACGGCGGAAGCCCTGGCGGCCACGTCCGTGCACGGAAACCATCTGCGGAGCCAAAGAAACACACACAACATGGCCAACAAGTCCACACAGCAACCCACGCCCAAATACCCAAACACAGAACACATCCCAAAGACACATCCCCCTGGCAAAAAAAAAAAAAACTACAAATCCCAGAACACCAGCCACAACACACCTGAAAACGACAGCCCATCATGACACACCCACATAGGTAAGTACAAAAGCAGCCCCTTCACAGACCACAATCCCTTGCACCACTACAAAACGAAGACGACAGCAGAGAACACAGAGAGCCACAAAGGAAAGCAGCACACCACACGCACGCACCCATCACACCCATCACCACCACCACCACCACCACCACCAAACACCGGCCCCACTAACCCCCTGCACATCACACACCACACACCACACACCCACCGCACCAGCACCACAAATACCAAACCACACACCATGGCAACACAAAGAATGCCTAAGTACACTGCCACTGAGCTGACGGTCATGGTCGACGAGATCATCAAGGTGCACCCACAAATCTATGGGAACCAGGTCCAACAGACACCAGTAGCCACCAGAAACAGAATGTGGAGCAGGATCGTAGACCAGGTGAATGCAGTTGGGAACGTGCCACGCAACCGAGCTGAAATCACAAAGAGGTGGCACGACCTGAAAAGCGTGGTCAGGAAGAAGGAGGCCAAGAATCGTCAGCTGGCTGACAGGACTGGCGGAGGAAATCCCGCGCTATTCAAGACCTTCAAGGCGTGGGAGGAGAAGGTGCGAGGCATCCTACATCCGGAGAGTCTCACCGGAATACCAGGGGGAGTGGAGGCTGGTAAGTACAAACAAATGTATACCAGCACATCGCTATGTACTGTCATGCACTACCAGAATGCTACAGCTCCGAGGGCCAAACACCCCCATGTCCAGTACACAATCCACAAGACATCACTCACACATGCAACAGACACTCCCACACACTCAGCCCAAAGCTACCAACTAACAAAACCATGGGGGCATGTGTACAGTCAGCCAGCACCGCAACTCCCACCAGGTCCCCTTGTACTCCAGATGCGCCAGAAGGAGCACCGCCCACACCCACACTCATGTGTCAGCCAGCAGCTCCATCGCACCCCACCTGTGCAACATCATCAACCTCTCCTTCGAGACCGCGACCTTCCCAGAGAGCTGGAAACACGCAGAGATCAACGCCCTACTCCAAAAACCTAAGGCGGACCCGAGAGACCTCAAGAACTTCCGGCCCATCTCTCTGCTTCCGTTCCCAGCCAAGGTCATCGAGAAGATCGTCAACAAACAGCTAACCCGATACCTCGAAGAAAACAGCATCCTGGACCCATCCCAATCAGGGTTCCGCAGCAACCACAGCACTGAGACTGCCCTCATCGCCGCCACCGACGACATCAGGATCCTGCTGGACAATGGTGAGACCGCAGCCCTCATCCTGCTGGACCTCTCCGCTGCCTTCGACACTGTCTGCCATCGCACTCTACGCGCACGCCTCCACGACGCAGGGATCCGAGACAAGGCCCTGGAATGGACCATCTCCTTCCTCGACGGCAGAACCCAGAGAGTCCGCCTCCCACCCTTCCGATCCGAAGCCTCCGAGATCATCTGCGGCGCACCCCAGGGATCGTCCCTCAGCCCAACACTGTTCAACATCTACATGGCCCCGCTCGCACGCATCGCCAGACAACACGACCTCAACATTATCTCCTACGCCGACGACACTCAACTGATCCTCTCCCTCACCAAGGACCCCCTCGCCGCCAAAGCCAAACTCCATGAAGGAATGAAGGCCATCGCCGATTGGATGAAGATCAGCCGACTAAAGCTGAACACGGACAAAACAGAGGTCCTCATCCTCGGCTCCAACACCTCAGCCTGGGACGACTCCTGGTGGCCAACGATTCTGGGAGCAGCCCCGACACCCACCGACCACGCACGCAACCTGGGAGTCATCCTCGACTCAACGCTCTCCATGACCAAGCAAGTCAACGCAGTCTCCTCCTCCTGCTTCAACACCCTCCGCATGCTTCGCAAGATCTACAGGTGGATCCCGACAGACACAAGAAGAACAGTCACCCAGGCCCTCGTCAGTAGCAGACTGGACTATGGGAACGCCCTCTACGCGGGAGCCCCGGCCAAGCTCATCAAGCGACTGCAACGCATACAAAACGCCTCCGCATGACTGATCCTCGACGTACCACGCCACAGCCACATCACCCCCCACTTGAGGAACCTGCACTGGCTCCCCGTCGACAGGAGGATCACCTTCAAACTCCTCACCCACGCACACAAGGCACTCCACAAAACTGGCCCAGCCTACCTCAACAGACGGCTCTTCTTCTACGTCCCCAACCGCCAGCTCCGCCGACCTCTCCCTCGCCACCGTCCCCCGCATTCGAAGAACAACCACCGGCGGCAGATCCTTCTCACACCTCGCCGCCAAGACCTGGAACACCCTTCCACTAAGCCTACGAAAGACCCAAGACCTGCTGACCTTCAGGAGGCTACTCAAGACCTGGCTGTTCGACCAGTAGCAGCATCCCCCCCCCCTTCCCTCTCCCCAGCGCCTTGAGACCCTCGCGGGTAAGTAGTGCGCTCTACAAATTCTGTGATTGATTGATTGATTGATCAGCCATAGCTACACTAACCAACAAGTAACAGGTAAGTAGCCTTAATACAAAGTCCGTGGGTCGGAGGGGGGACTGCTGAAGTACAACACCCACCAGGCCCCTAGTCCTACAGCGCAGCAAGATGGAGCACTCCCCACACCCATGTGTCATCCATTGCAGTGCACACCTTCACCCGACAGGTAGATATCTTTCCCTACATGGAGGGGTGTCTGTGGGTGGTAAGCCATCACCACAACTCACAACACCGCCTCCACTCCCACAGACCAGCAAGATGGAGCACCCCTCCCTCTCATAACCATGTGGCATCCATTGCATTGCGCCCTCCAAACCAACAAGTAGTTAGACTACTGTACAGGGCGGGGTGTCTGTAGGCATGAGGACTGTATTACGACTAACATTTGGGACATGTCACGTAGCAGAGGAACAGGTAGCACTGCTCCCTGTCATAATCATGTGACTAATGTGCACACGGACATGAATTACAGAGTCATAGCCCACATGAGCCATCTCAAATACAGTAACACGTAAGGAGTCACGTCTGCATGCACAAGTCTCACTGGAGTACTGACCCACATGGCGTGCACTGTGCCACTCATCACACACATCAGCAACACCACCGAAGTCCAGTTCATGTAGTTGTATCTGCTTTTTCCGTTGACATTGTACAATATCACCCATGTAAGTCCATCTTGTCTCAATGTAACAGAGTGGAACCCCAGTAATGTGACATTCACCACTGGACCCATGAACCCCACAGCTACACAATGCACATTCAAAATGTCACCCATCTCATCTCATCTCTCAGCCCCAGTGTCATGAAAGGTATATCATCCAAACAGCTGACCCATATACAGCAGTGCAGCAAAGAATCTTGCAGATGACCACAAATGTGTCTGCAGTGTCTGAAGCGCATGTCACACTGTGATGTACAACATACCCAATATAGTCAACACCCCAAGAGGACTGCATTGCTGCACATGGCTCAGGGTAGCATGCACACCAAGGAATTGTCCCATCTGCAATACGTCGTGTGGCACACAACCAGTACTCACTCACTACAATGCTTGCAGCCTAATGTCCCAAAATGACAACACTGAGCAGATATGCTGGCTGTGTCAGACATACACACACCTTTGCCCCTGTAGTGTCGTGTGGCCAAACCACATGTCCCCTTCTGCACCCAAATGTCACATTACGTACCACCAAACCATATTTCATCACCAAAGCGTTGATGGGGCTGTACCCCGTATACACCCAAGCCACAAAATGTAGGTGTACAGCAACACACACCCATTGGCATTCCAAATCCATCCCATGCCATATGATCACATCACACAATTCCATTGCCTTGCCCACGCATACACACATTGTATATCCACACACACGCATCTGGGAAATCTGTGCACAACAGTGCACAAACTGTGAATGTCAGACAACTAATGCAAACTTTGCAAGGTGCAACACAATAACCTATCTTATCCGCCCCACAGGTGCCGAACAGCTCGATGCTGGAGAGGGAGACAGCAGCCGGCACAGCCAGTCCACAAGCCCCCGACCCGGACTCACGGATGTGGAAGACCTGGACACCTCTTCGGACGAGGACCCCCGACAAGGCACATCTGGTGTGGCAGGGCTCAACCGCTCCCCAGGCCCCCCCTACCCACCAACCCATCACCCAGGGCTGCTGACCAGTCCCAGACCCCTGCTGCCAAGGTCAGTGCGGCCACCACCACCGCCACAACCACCACCACCACCACCAGGCCCTCCCTGACCACTCAACCTGCGCAAGGGGTGGTACGCCCGTCGGGCTCGACCCTGGGAGCCAGACCGAGGCCTGGGGTGACCAATGTGGCGAGTGGGCAGGTCGGTGGCAGCAGTTCTGGTGGGAGGAGCAGGGTCAGGCCAACGCCATCAGAGCCTGGGAGCCAAGCCCTGCCGCAAATCGCCAGAGTCCTTGGGGCCTATGAAGAGGCCCAAGGACAATGGGCCAGGTCATCTGCCGACACGTGGGAAGTCCTTGGGGTGTTGAGGTCCATGGACGCCCATATGGGCCAATTCGTGACCCGTATGGACCAACTTGTCGACCTCATGGGCCAGCTAGTGGTGGTGGTGAGGGCCCAATCAAGGCCAGCCACACCACCACCGCCACCACCTGCTGTGGCGCAGGGCCGTGCAACATCCAGTTCCCCTGTGTCCACAGCGAGTGGGCAGTCCTCAGCCACCACCAGCAGCCCACCAACACAACCCCCCCTCCCAAACGTGGAAGGGGCCGTCCGAAGAGGAAACAGGTGTCCAGAGAGGACTTCGCACACTCCAAACGCCAGTGAGTCAGCCAGCCACGGTGGCCACCTACTGCATTCCCTTGGACTACGATCCTACCCCACACTGCCATGTGAATGGCATGTATCTGTTGGACTGTGGACATAGAACAACATGGGTACACCTTGACCATCACGCAGTCATGACCGTCAACTCATTGTTTCAGCATGCACAACTTTTGTGATCACCTTGCCCACAATCACGTCACCTCTTAAATAAATACACCTGGATCACATTCTGTTGTATCTGCTCTGTGTTTATTCAAGGATGTGCAACCGTCACCATGATCAGAAATGCATCTGGAGTGTGGTATGTCGATAGGCCAGGAGAGGCTGTAGGGACCTAGGGGTGAAAAACAGAACAAGAGTCCATTGAATGTGTGTGTCACACACTCATCACACAGTACTTGTCATCAAGTTTAAGCAATGTACACACATCTCACAGAGCAACAGGGCACAATGTTACAGCCACTGTCAGTGGCATACTACCCTGGACATGGACCATTGCCACACAGCACTCAGTGAACAATAGGCCGCCGTGACAATGCACACATACACCTACACAACTACAGCAACATCAGCCGTCGTACATGGTCACTCACCGTCAAGTGAAGTAGCGGGCGATGAGCTGCTGACGCACATTCACAGCTTCCTCCTCTCCACTGTCCTCGTCACTGGACCCGTCCTGGTCTGCAGGCGGGGGCCCTGGCTGATCACTGTCATCCACTATCAGGGGGATCTGCTTGCGAATCGCCAGATTGTGCAGCATGAAGCATGCCACAACTATCTGGCACACCTTCTGTGGTGAGTACGCCAGTGCACCCCCGGTGCGGTCCAGGCATCTGAATCTGGACTTCAAGAGTCCAAAAGTCCGCTCCACCACACGTCTGGCCCTCCCATGTGCCTCATTGTATCTGACATCAGCTGGTGTCCGAGGATGACGTAATGGGCTCAGCAGCCAAGGCCCGTTAGGATATGCTGAGTCACCTGGGTGTGAGAAACACAGAGAATCGTTGCAATTCCAACAGGATACAAGACAGCATGTCACACCCAGCACGCTACACGAGTATGCATACTCACCAACAATCCATGCACGGTCCGGTTGCAGATAGGTCATCAGACGTGGAAGGATGCTGTTGCGCATGATGTGCGAGTCATGTGCGGATCCTGGAAACTTCGCACACACGTGTGTGATGACCATGTCCGCCAGGCACACCACTTGCACATTCAGGGAGTGGAAATGCTTGCGATTCCGATAAATGTGCTCCATGGCCTGTGGTGCAACAAGGCCAACATGGGTGCAATCAATTGCACCAACAACGTGTGTGATCCGTCCAAGGGCATAGAAAGCACCCTTCACTGCCGCCAAATCACGAGCCCTGGGGAATCGAATGTAACGGTTCCTGTACAGCATCATAGCTGACAGGACATCCCGTAGCACCATGCTGAACATAGGGCTGGGACATCCCTCCTCCACTGCCCACTGTGTGTTGGAATGATCCGGTGGCGAAAAAATGCAGTGCAGCCATCACCTTAGCCGTGGGGGTGAATGCAGTTGGATACACCCTGCGAGGATGAAGGTGGGGTTCCAACAAGGCACATAGGTGATGCAGGGTGGGTCGGTCCAGACGGAATTTCCGGATTACCTCCACATCCTCCATGTCTGCCAGCAATTGGAAGGGGCAATGTATGTTTGGTCTCCTCCTAGGACAGATGGAAGTGGACACATGTCAATGCAACACAACACATGGCATTTTTACATACACAAAACTAAAATTACTGACAAAGCAATAGAATCACAGAACAGCTGACAAGTAGGGACAGCACAGCTACAATACTCTTACACAGGTCCCCTTACCAATAGCAATGTCCACTGACACAAACCATTGCTATGAGCATGCACATGTGGATTTAGGCCATAATAGCTTGTAAGGCATGATGATGATTTCAGACTGCATATGTGGGAAGCGGCAACACCACGGCAATATACCTAGCTGCTGTGCCTGACACAGCTACTGAGGCTGGGTGAGTATGGTACACATCAACAACAAAATGTACACAGGCTGAGCGGCCCAAACAAGTGGGTCCTGTTGCACAACGGGATATGAGACAGTCAATGATGTCCCTAGTTCACCCAATGTACAGCACTGTACGTATCACACCTCCAACACACATTGACAGGTGTACACATTGACAACTCCATGACAACACAGCTGTGTGAATGCAAATACACATCACAAGTGACACGTAACGTTGCACGTGCCAAGTGGGAGATGTACATTGAGAAATATGGCATGTGTGTGCATATGCACATCCCATGCTCCCATGCTAATGTGTACATGATGATGTGCCAACAGACATGTGGAGGCTGAGCACTGTCCGTCAATGCCTATGCACACAGCATGAAGTGGCCCTGTCTAGTGTGGACATGCTCCCACACACAAGTCATGGCCACACCTGCAAATGCATGGCGCACATTGAACTGTGGAGTCCACATGGCACCAGCGGACTGTACCCGCCATGGGCCAGGCCCTTGAGGCCAACTCCAATGGCCCTCGCGGTTGCACCCTGCGTGTTCGACTATAGAGGTAAGCGTACCGGGACAGGTCGGAGCAGGCCATTGTGTGCATTTGAAGTAGGCAGACATGGTACACCAATTGCAGCAGCTTGGACCCACTGAAACAGCCCCAGGGGGCTATATGAGTGTGGGAGGGAGATCGGCATTACCACAGCTTCCAGGGACTGCTGCCTGGCATCCCTCAACAACACCTGCCGCCACATGTCCACCTACATGTCGACGACTCTGAAGATATGTCCAGGTCCACTCACCAGCGAGGAGCTGGAGATCCTGGATTCCGAGCTCCACGCACACTGCCCAAGGCTATTTATAGCAAAAGTTGTGTGTGAAAGACAACTACAGTGTGTGTGGAAGTGCATGTGGGGGACACACATGTCGTTGATCCGCAGCACTATGAGTCAGAGCCTGTGGGGTTCCAACATGCACTGCTCACCATGCTTACTACAGGTGGAAGGGGTATGTAGACTCTCTGGCGCTTTCCCATGCATGTCCCTCCCGAGTGGTGGTACATGGCATTTTCATGTCAGACATCCAGTGACGCAGCCACTTGGCAATGCAGGACTCAGGGCAGTTATTGCCTGTGAGAATGGCTGGCTGGGTCCCTGCTGGCCTTCTCAGTCTCAGCAGACCTGGGCTGCACATTGACCGCACAATCCTAGAAGGAGACAACACTGACTGTACAGTGGGTTACATGTGTCTTTTGTTCAGCACTCTCCTGAAATGCGCAAACTCAGCCCTGTCGATTGTATACACCATGCCTTGTGATAGGGATGTGTGTGAGAGATAGTGGCACTGAATGTGACCTCCATTGCGGGGTGAGCCATTCACAGGGTGAGTACGTTGAGGGCTGCGCAGTGTTGGACACAGTGAGTCCACCCACAAAGATGTGTTGCCTTGTGATCTATGTGTTGGTCCACCTGACAATGGACAGTAGATGTGGGCAGACTACACATTGCTCAATGTGCTGGCAACCTGCATGTGAATGGGATGGACAGGTACTGTGTACACACTCCCACCAGCATGCATTCACGTGTGGTGTACACATGCTGTTAGGCCATGTCCGATTACTTCTTGGCTCTGTTGCACGTCTCTGAGTATTTGGGATGGGTCAGCAGCATGCCACTGTGATTGGTGGATGTGGGAGATGTTGAGAAGTGTATGAGTGATATTCCAAGCCTCTTATGTACCATCCCTGCTGTTGGAAGTCCTCCAGCCCAAGGGCTTGTGATGAGCCATTGCAACCAAGTTGATGCCTCTGTGTATGTGTGACCGACAGTGCAGCCAATTCCACAAAGGGTGTGACGTCATCTGTCGGATGAGCTACCACGTGGCGATAACGAATTGGGGGATGCCCCCTCGTATTGTCAGGTCAGCACGGCGCTGCATTTCACCAGTAATGGTCTGCATCTTGACAGTCACACAGCCTGTGCCGGATGCATGTTTGTAGGGGCATCAGCAGCAAGCAAGTGTACAGTATTGTGGGATGGTGTCTTTTGCTGTGAGAGGCAGCATGGGTCCACAGCCTACCCATAATCTGGGTAATGTGATGTTTGTTGTGTGAAGCAGTGGGTTGTAAGTGTACTCTGTGCTGTGTGCATCTGACATGCATATGCTAGTCCTGAGGCTCAAGATGTAATTTGAGCACTCTGCATTCTCAATGCACTCAGAGTCGTAGCCCTCAGGAACAACCTGTAGTAGGCTGGAGTGGCAATTCACATGTATGTTAGAGGCACTGTGCCTACTCTGATTTCGTTCGGTCATATGTGTGCGATGCCTCACCTCATATCTCTGGTACTTACACATCCGGCACACTGTGCAACAGCAGTTGTGCTCGTGTGAACGACAGGTGGATGGTATGGGTTCATGGCCATTGTGGCCTGTCATGTTGCAGTCTGTGTGAGTGGTTTCACATTCTGCTCCATGCAGGTATGTCTTTGGCCTAATTACATAGTGGTCATCCTTGCCACCATCAGGAGAGTGGGTGTGCACACCGCGATTTGTGGCTATGGTCGCAGGGTGACACAGGCCGGGTGTAGTGCTATGTGCACAACACATGTGCCACTTATTAGCGGCTTCATTTACTGTACGCCAGCAATTACGTGTTGATTGTGGTGGCTGTATGCAATTGCACAGGGATCGTGCAACATGTGTATTTGGGGATGTTCTGTGCTGCTTCCCTTGCACATGTCTGTTTAATTGATGCCAGATGAGTGAGGCCACCTCGCTCTCTCTCATGTGGCATCTCCCGTGGGTGCTGAGGGACAGGGGATGGTCAACAGTGGTGTGGCATCGGATGTAGCAGCTGCACAGGTGCTGAGTGAGACAGATGTGACCAGCGGCTCGGAGGTGCCAGACGTGTGCTGGATGAATCACAGGCCGAGACGGCAATTTCGGCGTCATCTGAGGACAGAGGTGATGCATCCATGTTTGCTAACACAGGGGATGTGGACTCTGGCTCCTCTTCAGCCACGCGGAGGCCAATGCCCGCCCTCCCATCTACTTCCACTGGTGCAACACGTGTCGGCACAGGGATGAAGGATAGAGTGTCCTTCACACCAGGCACAGCTGCCCCTGCACATGTGACCCCTGCTGCCCTCAGTGCTGGGTCTGTTGAGCTGATGCGCCATCTCTGCGTGGGACAGACAGCTCTCCTCAATAACGTCATTGCCCATGACATCACTTTGCCGCAGGTGACATAGATCATGGAGGGCCCACATGTACGCGTGGGTGGGCTACACCAGACTGTCCAATGGTTGTCCCCCCCAGTCAAGGTGGGCTTTCAACTGGGCCAATCTCAGGCTGACATTCCTGACCCTTTCTCCACCCCCCTGGGAAGTGGCACATCTGACAACAGCAGGGCATGAGTCCTAAAAAGAAGAAGTGGGGGGATGCTGACGTCACGACAGGAAGTGACATCACGGAAGGTGGCTTGCACCGTCAGACTCATTGCCTCCCCTCGCTCACCCCAATATGCGATTGCATCTGAGAAGCCAGCACGTGCACAAGCAGCTCCGATCTCGCCCCAGAGAGGCCAAAGAGTGAATGTGTGGGTCCATTTGCCCCAGTTATCTGTCTCGCGGTAAAATAAGTGGTGGGACGCCGTCCACCCGCGTGGTACCCCGACTCGAGACCTGGACAACAGTGACAATGCATGACAGCCTCCGGAGTCCGGATACACCACATGCAACACACAGAGGCTGTAGCTGCCCTAGCGGGCCAGGCCGCAAACACAATCCCAGATGAAAGGAAGACCCACCCCGGCGCGCATAGTCATTACAACCGCTGCCATTGACAAGGGACCCATGTGGTGAGACATGGGCCTCAGGGTGACGGGCCTCCGAGCCATCCCCCGCCAACGAGTGTCATGCAACTCACACATATCGCAAAGACAATAGGACACTTTGCCTGCACACCAGGTCTCGAGTCGGGGTACCACGCGGGTGGACGGCGTACCACCACTAATTTTACCGCGGGCCCGATAACTGGAGCAAATGGAGCCACACATTCACTCTTTGGCCTCTCTGGGGCGAGCTCGGAGCTGCTTGTGCACGCGCTGGCTTTTCTGTTGCAATCGCATGTAACGGGTGGGGGAAGGGAGGCAATAAGTCTGATGGTGCAAGCCACCTTTCGTGACGTCACTTCCTGTCGTGACGTCTGCGTCCCCCCACTACTTATTTAGGACTTGTGCCATGCTGCACAATGAGAATGTGTTGCCTGCGAGATGTGACCAGGAGAAGGGCGCCATGACCTCCCACTCACCAAGCTCCACTGCCATCCCGTGCCCTGGGTAGCCTGTGCAGGCGGACAATGTAGGGGGTACACCTGGTGGACAGGGATGTGAGTGCCTTGGCAAGGGCCTGGCAGACGCACAGCAGTATCCAGCATGTCCCCAGAGGGAGGGCTAACGTCTACACCTGATGCAGCATTGATCGTGTGCCCGACTGTTGTGTCCACACGAGTTCACATTCATCCCCAGACAGGTGGGCTTTCCAAATACCCAACACAGTGGAAATATAGCCCTCCGGAATCCTCCCCACACAGTCTGTTTCAACAATGCATGTGTGCACCTACCCGTGCCACCCACCCACCTGGCCCATGCGGAACTCCCGCTTCACATGACACATGTGTGTCTTCCACAGTTGTGCTTCTCTCTCAGGGGCGGACCTCCAACTGTCCCGTAGCACACAGACAGCACCGAGTCTAACTGGCATCCTGTTTGAATGGTAGGCACACTCACACATCTACCTGTGACACAGTGGTGGCTGTGATGGCTATTGTGACTGCCATGGCGGTGTTGGTAGCCATGTCAGGGTACACTCACACACATTGCATACGCAGCTTTTCGTGTCACTACTCTGCACATCGGACTGGCCACTGTCCCTGGTGTTGAACAATTTTGCTGCATGTCTATGTAATCTGTGACTGGATGCTGTTGTTCCTGTAGTCGGTTGTGTCTGTGTAGTTGATTATTGCAGTTGTTGCTGTGTGTGCATGGTTAAGTGAGGCACATGCCTTGTATGGTACCTCAACAATTGCAATGTCTGGTCTCACATTCCAATGTGTTGTACACGTGGCAGGGACTTCACTTCTTTCAGACTCTGCTACTTGTGTGTGTGATGTATATGTATTTTTGTGACACGGATTGTCTGCATGTATTTGGTGGTATTTCAGGGAGTATGTATCCGTGTCATGTTTGCGTGCAAGCAAAGCACAGGGTGTGAGTCTAGCCACAGGATGACAGGTAGCATGTGCAGAGTATGCGGGTATGTGTGAGCTTACTTGCTGTGTGGCCAGCAGTGTAGGTGTATGTTAGTCTTGTGATGAACATTGGGCCTGGGCACATGGCTTACTTTCAATGTGTGCATTTGGGAGGTGTAGGTGTGTGTGTTGTGAGTGGTGTGACTTTGGGGTAGTGTTGGTGTGTGTGTGTGCGCTCTGGCAATGTCGACTACACACGTGTTACCCAGGCCCATGGTGGATGTTTGTATCCGTGTTCAGGTCTGCGAATGTGTTCACATGTGTGTGTTGTATGTTGCACAGTGTGCAGTGTGTGGGTGTGTCCTTGCAGTTCAGGATGACTCCTACTTGATATGTTTCGGACATTGTGTGTCTGCAGGGTGTGTGACTGTCAAGATTGTGCCTTGTTCAATTGAGCATGTATGTGAATTTCTGCAGTTCTAACTCACTGTGCAGTCCTGCCCACCCACACTGATATCGTGTGTGTGTTTTGTCATGCATTGCTGTAGCATGCTTTTGCGTGGCTCCTACTTTTGCTTGATGAGTGTGATGTCAGACTGTGAAGCTAATTATACACATATGTAGGACTGTGCTTTGTAGTGCCCAGGCCGTCAGTGTTCATGTGATGATCTGTTGGGCCACGTCAGAGTCTGACAAGTCCAGGCCCACGAGCTGTAGTATTTCACTAGGTCCACTGTTGCGGCAACTCTCATGCATTGACATCCGATGACACTAGACTACATGGTCATCTCACGACTCTCGTGTACTTCACACACTCTCATCCTCTCTCATTCGTACTTGTCTTCGTAAAATAATTCTACAGAGTCACATATTTGCTTCGAGGCATGTATTTGGACTTACTTCCTCTGTGATGCAGTATAGTGGACACTACTGGCAGCAAAATGCATGTGGAGGATATACTTAGCATGATTACACATACAAAAGGGGGTACGGGTAGATGTGATTAGTTGTTGACTGTGGAATGAATGCTTCAGAGTTACAACTGCCTTGCCCTTGCTATGCTAAAGTACATTTGCTAATTACTGATGAGCTGTAGACTTTGACACAGACAGTATTCATTTTCCCTACCAGACAGCTTGACATCATAGGCACAGTACATCTCAGTTCCATGGTACAGGTTTACTACAATAGTAACTCCGACACACCTGCGTCAGAGGTGACATCAGAGCATGAGCCTACATGCATGAAGCAGCGTCTCACTAGTTGTTGCAATGTGGTGGCTACTGAACATGACACAATGACTAGGGCCATGTTGTAAGGGGTTGCATTTGTTGTCCATGCTAAAGTCCGGGCACGGAAGTACAGACGATGGTGTGGTGACAGTTCTCACGTAATACAGCAGACAGATAAGTGTGCACTGACAGGTGCATGTGTTCAGGTGCGCTGAATACATATTTTGGCATAGTTGTTCGTGCAGTATTGGCCATGTGGTTACTGTACACAAGTCCCATACCTCTGCCTCCCCCTGTTCATGCAGAGATACGGGATATGGTGAGGAACAGAGTGCATGTCCCGAAAATGTCCGATGTCATGGCAGTGGAGTTGATGGTAAGGTGTTTGTTGCAGATTGTATGGTATAGTTGTTGTACAGCTAACTGCCCAGTCCGTGCGAAAGCCAAGCATAGGTACGGTGTTGAACATCATTGTTCAATTGGGGGTATTGAGTCGGGGACCGATGAATTGACAAGTTGTCAGGTATGCGATACCTTCCAGCAGGGCATCCATGGCATTGGTGGTAAACATCGATGCCATCCAATGAAGCGGATGGTGGCTGGCAACGTGTTCATCGTAAGTTGTCCCTTGTAGAAGCCTGATGGGACATGTTGGATGACATTCGATGAAACTGTGATCCAGAATACGTTGTGTGGAGGCACACTGGTCCCATTGCAGTGTGTGTCCGATTGCAGCCACATACGCCATGCCCCCATACACTGAACAGATCCTGTCGTGGGCATCCAGGGGTGCAAACAAGTGTACCAAGTCCGCCTTTGGACATGCCGGGTTGGAGAGACATAGATCCACAGGACAGTGGAACGGACACCTCCGACAGTAGAAAACGGGGATGACGCAGCTGAACATTGCTATGCGGTAAGTTACTCGGTAACTTACGTTCAGCATTGCCAGATTTTCACAGCCCACTATCTGTAGCAGGCTCTCAATGTACAGCTGCATCTGTCCGGCGTAGTTGGGAAGCAGTGGTGCAACAGCCATTTTGCTGAAGGGTGATGTGATGGCGTGCTCCGGCTGCCTGAGCAGTCAGCAGAGTGCAACCTCCGACGATGCTGGGAATTCTGGAATGGATGTATGGCTGCAGGAATTGGGTTATAGCTTGGGCAGAGGACACAGGCCCTCATCCCACATGCTTCAATGAATGGTCAAGGCCAGTGGTGTCTGACTCTTTCAAGATTACTTGCATTTGACACACATGGAGGAGTGGTATGTATTTTTTTTTGTGTCATTAACTTTCTTTCATGTTGGGCGCTATCTGCCAGTGGGCTGTTTACTCTGCATGGCTCTGTTTGGCTTCTTGTTGGTACAATAGATCCATTCTCCTGCATAAATTGTTGCAATGTGATTTCAGAGTAGGAATGGAAGGCCATTCAGTGCTATCTGCTCTCCCGTCTGTGGGCGGGACACTGCGTTTCCGCTATACATTGGGGCTTCTGTGTGGGTGTAGTAATTGGAAACACCTGTTCTCAGGCAGCAGGGTTTTTCAATTTTGTACATTGCATGGCTTGATGTTGCGAGCAGGATGGTATAGGTATTTTTGGATGAGACTGGCGTGCCTTTTACTGACGGTGTCCATATTCTGCGCTGTTATGTGGCAGCCGCCGTGTGCTTCTCCATGTTTTGCACACAAGGATGTTCCTATTTTGCCATCACATTACTTCCCTGTTCGGGACACTTGTGTGACATCCTGTTGCCAACTGTGAGTTGTCGGTTGGGGACATGACTGATGCAGGGAGGCCACGTGACATGTGCCTTCAGGGTGGGACTGGTGTGTGGGGTGTGTAGTTGTGGCCCTGTGGTGTTTCTGTGCAGCCCATGCGTGGCGCTGTCGTTGGCCTCTGCGTTGTGCGCATGTGTACTTGCGTCATCGCCGCTGTGCTGCGGTGCCGTGACGGGGACGTCATTTCCTGGTCCCGGGTAGTGGGTGCGCAGGATGTTGCGAGTTGTTTCATTTTGACAGGTGGGACATGTGTGGTTACAGTGGTGGATGTGTCCTGTCCACACAGGGGTGTCTGGGGGGCCCTTGTACAGTTTTTCCGCCCTTGCATTGTGTGCAGTGTTTGCGTGCCCTTGTTGTGTGTCTGCCTACCTGCGTCGCCGTGGCGCGTTCACTCCTTGGTGGTGCATCAGGTACAGCATGGGGATGGCCTGGAGTGCAGGATTCATTTCGGGGTGGGCCGCCTTTTTGGTCTCCGTACTCAACAGTCGGGTTTCCGCCTTGGTATCTCGTGCGATGTCTCTTTGCCGGGGGAGCTGTTTGGTTGTGGCATCGTAATTTGTACGCCGGGCGGTACGTCTCCATTGGCTCGCGCCGCTACGTGGACGGGCGCACTTTGATGGCGGGTGGCGTAGCTGGCTTATGGGCGGTGTTTGGCTGACTTTTCACATCCTAATTTGGCGGGCGTGTGGGCCGTAGCTGGCGGACGGTAACTAGCGGTTTTTGCCTCCGATGGCACGGCGGTAGTGCTTCCGCCCGACATCGTAATGGGCCCCTAAGTATCTTAAATTGCTATTTTAAACAACACCCTAAATTTAGAAAAGAAAAACGAACTCTTTCCCAATTCCCCTACCACCTAGAACAAATATATTTAAATATCTTAACATAATTTTTTTTTCTTATATCAACAGAAAGACCTTCCACATTCCGAAAATAAAAGCTTCAACACATCAAAAGAACATTTTTCTTGCCATCAAATTCAACATTGTAAGTATATTGCAAAAAATGTATATTTTAGAAACAAAATAATTGACTGTATTATATTAATTAAATTCTATGTACATTTTCTTTAGCATTAAAGACACCACCATGACTGAAGGCGCACAATTCATAGAGTCCCAGAAGGGGAAAATGCTCCTATGTTATATGGGTTATGTGTATACACAGGAAAAGCAGAAAGATTTAAAAGTGTTTTGGAAATGTAGCAAGTATTATTCTAACAAATGCTATGGAAGAGCCATAACGCACGAAACTACTGTTTTATCTGTGAAAGAGCACAAGCACCCCCCAAATATAACAGAAATTGAAATTAGGGATGCTTTGGAAAATATTAAAGAAGCAAGCAGTAATACAGACAAACCCACTAGTGAAATATTAAAGGAGCAATTACTTAGAGTACCCCAACATGCATCTGCACAATTACCATCCATAGATGCATTAAAAAATGTTATAATTAGACAGAAAAAGAAAACGACAACTACCATACCTGTCCCTAAAACATTCCAAGAAGTACTTATCCTACCTGAACTAAGCATTACCCATAATAACGAACCATTTCTTTTCTTTGACAATAAAAGCAGTGAAAAACGAATAATTATGTTTGCCACTGCAAATAACTTAATAAAATTACAGCAAAGTGACACCTGGATGATGGATGGGACATTTAAAATATGTCCCAAACCATTTTTCCAGCTCTACATAGTGCATGCTATATATCAAAATACTAATATTCCCTTCATCTATTGCTTACTCCCAAATACAACCCAAACTACCTATCTAGAAATTCTCAACCAAATAAAAAACGAAAACACTAAGGGGTCGATTCCGATCTCGATCGGTAGGGCTCCGAATCGGATTCGGCTTTACCGGATCCGAGTCGGAGGCTTTGTTTCTGACCGAGTCGTACTGAGGTCCGGACGCCCAAGTACGATGCGATTGAACGCGAAATCGCCGACCGACTCGTTTCCGGGTCCGAACCGCTCCGTCCGACTTGTTCGCACTCGATTCGTACCGCGCAATGGAGACGTTTTACGACCGAGCCAGTACGATGCACGATCCGGACAGCCGGATCGAGTCGGAGCCTCCGACACGAAAAAGCTCTCGGAGGCGGACTTCGGGGGTCCATGCCGGACCCCCCTTCACCCGTAGCCGTACGAGTCGGACACATGCGTGCACGGTGCGGATGGCACCAATGCGTACCCACTACAGGGGGCCCCCTTGTGCGCAACGTACCCATTGAGTCAATGGGAGCCCATGTACGCGTCGTACGACCGGCTCCCATTGACTTCAATGGGAGTCCGACCGAACCGAGTCCGGCAGCATACGGCCGCATCGTACTCGCTCGGTCGGACTGCAGGGGTCCGGCTCGGTCGGAAAACAATCCGGATCGGTCGGAGAGCTTTCCGACTCAGATCGGAATCGGCCCCTAATTATTTTCCACAGAAAATAATCATCGATTTCGAGCAAGCAATGATTAACGCAATAGTAAAAACGTACCCTCATACAGCTATCCAAGGGTGCTACTATCATTTTAACCAGTGTCTGTGGAGACATCTCCAAAAGTGAACACTAAGGGGGTCATTATAATGACGGGCGGATCGCCCGCCGCAATGTTAAGAATGCAGGATGCGCCCGCCAGTGTGGCGGGCGCATCCTAATCACCCGCATGGGACCGCCGCACTTATGGCGGGCGGTCCCTTTCTCCGTCAGGATGGCGGGTGGACAAAGTCCGCCGCCATCCTAATGATGCCCTTAGTTTAAATAAAGAAAATTAGTCTTACCTGTCTCAACGCGAAGCAGCTCCCAACCACGATATGATCCCCGGCGAAATGACCCAAAACAACAGGTAGCGGTTACAAAATTAGTCCCCCTAAACAAAAATGGCTGGTTAAATATTATTATTAATCTCAAATAATATAAAAACATGCAATAAAGTTATAAATGAACAAATATATTTTTTAAAAATGTAACAAATGTTTATATACATTTAAAAATATTGTAACATTTTTTCAACATTGTTAATTTATAATAATAAATAATATATTATATATATTAATTATTATTATAAAATATTTATTTGTATTACTTACTATACTTTATAAATAAATGCATAAAATATATGCAAATGTTAAATAAATACATACCTTTTTAAATAAATAATAGAAACTTAAACAATGTAATTATTAATATTATTAATTATATACATATTAATATTATTGATAAAAAATATATCTTGTGTATATGGAAAAAATGTTATGTACAAATAATATTATGTTTTGTTAAATAGAAGTATATTATAATGCAATATTCTTTTTCAACAAATTATATTTTATATTATAAAATGTGAAACATGGAAAAATAAACATAAGTAATATACCAATATTATTTTGTATAAAAAATGTTTGTCACAAACATGCAAAATACTATTTTATGTTACTAATTAACAATACATGTATTATAAAACATAACAATGTATAAATTATATATGTTAAAAAATATATATTGTAAACATTGTAATGTGTTCAAAAAATGTTATGCAAAAAAATAAAATATGTAAATATTTTCACCATATGTCTTCATCTATATAACATTTTTAAAATAAAATATAAGTTTTTCATCTAACTATATCCTAATAAAAATAAAATGTTTGTTTACCCTATTTGAAAGTCTGATTATTTTGCAATGTATGTTATTTTATTATATGTTTATTAAAAATGCATATATTTTACAAAAATAGTGTTGTACATCAATAACAATTTAAATATGTATTATAATATTTATTAAACAAGAGACAATTAATATTATAATGCATATATATAACAACTGTATTTTTTTAAATATATCATATCCACATATATACAAATATATTTAATTTAAATTAGCTACACCAAATACTATTAATGCAAATAACTTAATAAACTCTACACATATATAATTTATTACTCCCACTACATTTATTATTAATTAATAAAAGCTTAAATATACTAAATAAATATAATATACTATTCTCACTCCACTTACTATTAAATCAGGAAGGTGCTGGATAGTAAATAATTATAATTTACTATTCCCACTCCAGTTAGTATTAAATCAGGGAAGTTGCTGGATAGTAAATAAATATAATTTACTATTACCACTCCAGTTAGTATTAAATGAGAGAAGGTGCTGGATATTAAATAAATATAATTTACTATTCCCACTCCAGTTAGTATTAAATCAGGGAAGGTGCTAGATATTAAATAAATATAATTTACTATTCCCACTCCAGTTAATATTAAATAAGGGAAGGTGCTGGATATTAAATCAATATCATTTACTATTCCCACTCCACTTACTATTAAATAAGGGAAGGTGCTGGATAGTAAATCAATATAATTTACTATTCCCACTCCAGTTAGTATTAAATCAGGGAAGGTGCTGGATAGTAAATAAATATAATTTACTATTGCCACTCCAGTAAGTATTAAATCAGGGAAGGTGCTGGATATTAAATAAATATAATTTACTATTCCCATTCCAGTTAGTATTAAATCAGGGAAGGTGCTGGATATTAAATAAATATAATTTACTATTCCCACTCCAGTTAGTATTAAATCAGGGAAGGTGCTGGATATTAAATAAATATAATTTACTATTCCCACTCCAGTTAGTATTAAATCTGGGAAGGTGCTGGATATTAAATCAATATAATTTACTATTCCCACTCCAGTTAGTATTAAATCAGGGAAGGTGCTGGATAGTAAATAATAACAATTTACTATTCCCACTCCAGTTAGTATTAAATCAGGGAAGGTGCTGGATAGTAAATAAATATAATTTACTATTCCCACTCCAGTTAATATTAAATAAGGGAAGGTGCTGGATAGTAAATAATAATTAATTACTATTCCCACTCCAGTTAGTATTAAATCAGGGACGGTGCTGGATATTAAATAAATATAATTTACTATTCCCACTCCAGTTAGTATTAAATCAGGGAAGGATGCTGGATAGTAAATAAATATAATTTACTATTCCCACTCCAGTTACTATTAAATCAGGGAATGTGCTGGATAGCAAATAATAATTAATTACTGGTCCCACTCCAGTTAGTATTAAATCAGGGAAGGTGCTGGATATTAAATAAATATAAATTACTATTACCACTCTAATTATTATTAAATAAGGGAAGGTGCTGGATATTAAATCAATATAATTTACTATTACCACTCCAGTTAGAATTAAATCAGGGAAGGTGCTAAATAGTAAATAAATATATTTTACTATTCCCACTCCAATTAGTATTAAATAAAACAAAATATTGGTCAGTAAATGAATATAAATAATTATTCCCACTCCAGTTAATATTATGGGGCCGATTCTGATGCGGGTTGGAAAAGCTTCCCGACCGAATCGGTTGGGAAATGGTGTCCGACCCACTCGGATCGGGAAAGTCCGACCTGCGGAGTAGGATGCATCCGGATGCTTCAAGATACGATTTGGTTGAACTCCCATTGACTTCAATGGAAACATTTGTTCCTAACTGCATCAGAATTGGGCCCTCGGTCGGGAAGACACGTTCCCGATCCGATTTGGAAGGAGCAAATGCCGTTAGGAGGCCTTCCTAACCGCATCAGAATCAGGCCCTCGGTCGGGAAGCTTTTCCGACCCGCATCAGAATCGGGCCCTAAATCAGTGAAGGTGTTGGTTAGTAACTAAATATAATTTACTATTCCCACTCCACTTTAACTTAACGTATATTAAAATTTTGAGAGTAAACAAATATATCATGAAATTCACACTATAGTTAAAATTCAAAAATTAAAAACTATGTATAAAATATACATTTCATCTACAAATTTTATTACAATAAATATATTTTAAATAATAATGCTACCTACTAAACATTTATTAATGTTTGTTCAAAATACAAACAAAATAAATAAAAAAGAGTTAAAACACTCTTTTTATATATTCCCACATATTATAGTTATAAATATATTAATTTAATATTTATAAATTATTATACAATTAATTCATTAAAATTTATACATTTGTCATTATTAATTTAATACTATTTTAATTCCTTAAAAATATTACATTTTTTAATAATTGTTTACATTAAATATTATTACTAAAAATGTATAAATATTTAGTAATAATAGATTTATCAAATATTAATTTATATAAATTTTTTATTACATATATTATCATATTACTCACAAATTTATTATAAATAATGTATTATATGTACTCCATTACATTATATTTAAATACCGTTCCTTATTACATCTATAATTCTCTGTAGTATAATATATTTATAAATTATAAATAATATTTGAAATTATTAATATTTGCTCAATACATATATATTAAATATATTTTTGGGGGTATTAAATTTTAAAATTTGTAAATTATAAATTATGAGATCTAAATATATTTTATAATTTTTATATTTAATTTTTTATATAACACACACTATACATTTCTACCAAACATTAACTATCATAATTATACTATTAATATTAATGATATATATATTTTTGTAACATTCCTAATTTTTAAATTTAATTAATTAATTATAAATACAACAAAACCTATCAGTACAAATAAGATATTTTTAAACAAATTAGATTACATGTACAAATAAATTTTATATTAATATTTTAAAATAAATTTAACCTCAAAATTTAATATTCATTCATAAATAATTATTTACTCTCAACAAAATTTATTTTTAACTTCAATTTTATAAATCTATATTTTTTAAAACACTCCCCACCCTTATCCCCTAATAACCCCTCATCCCGCTCCTAAAACAACACTTTATTATTTACTATATATTTTTCTATATATTTATATTTCATTTTCTATACTTTTAAAACACTCCCCACCCTTATCCCCTAATAACCCAACATCCCGCTCCTAAAATTTATATTACAAATAATTTTTTATAAATGTTAACTAATATTATTTACTACTGTTTTACATTTCTTATTATTAAATTAATAACATTTGGATATTTTAACATCTCGATATTTTTAACACTCTGGGGTCGATTCCGATTCGGGCCGGAAAAAGCACCGACCGACT